>CM033444.1:36034266-36360235 GCA_019425775.1 Rafetus swinhoei
GAAATAAGTGCCGTGTAGCCAGTGCCAAATTACAAAATAACCTATTTCAAAATTGACTCGAAATAAGCTACTCAATTTCTTTGCTTATTTCGAGCTATGGAACACACCCCTAGTGAGTTAGAGCCCAGCTCTGCACCCAGCTCCACCCACCCACATACTGACTCCCTCGCTACCAGGGGCTGTTTGCATTGGCCTCTTCTCTCTGTAGCCAGGCTTCAGCCAGGACTGAGACTGTCAGGCAGGAGAACGTGACTCGGCTCCCTGCACCTGGGCCCTGCATTTCTCATCCCTTCAGAGACACTTGTTAGTGGAGAAATAAATCACATTCACAAAGGTGTAGATTATGAAATGTTGTTGTTGTCTTGGAAACTCCCCACAGACCTTCCCCTGGGGGCCCTGGGTAGCCCACTCACGTTGCACAGCTTACTTAGAGGTGAGGGTGCTGTGTAGACGTACCCATACTGTTGAGGACCAGCCTGCCGGGGGGAGGTTCTGGCCACTTCCTTTCCTTGTCTGTCTCAGACTATGTCTACATTCCAGGGCTACGTCTACACAGCAGGCTTTTTGTGCAAGAGCAGATGTTCTTGCGCAAAAACTTGCAGAGCGTCTACACTGCACTCACGTTCTAGCACATTTAAATTTATAGTACAGCATCAGAAAACAGGGCTTCTTGCACAACAGTTATTCCTCTCCCCAAGAGGAATAAGCCCTCTTGCGCAATAACTCATCCCCAAGCAGGCAGTGTGGAGAGACAACAGGGTTTCTTGCTCAAGAAAGCTCTATGGCTAAAATGGCCATCAGAGCTTTCCTGCAGGAGAACGTCCACACTGCCATGGGCGCTCTTACAGAAAAGCAATTCTCTTGTGCAAAAGCACATGGGAGTGTGGACACACTGTTGTGCAAGACCTTTTGCACAAAACAGTTCTTGAGCAAGAAGTCTGCAGGGTAGATGTAGCCAGCCCCTCTCTCCAGGGAACTGCAGCCCCTCGGACCAGGCAGCTCCTCCCAGCATTCAGGAGGTACCAGGCTGAGAAGAAACCGTCTCACAGACACGGTGCTGCCAGGGAGGGGCCTCACTGCTAGTGACTTTTCCTGTTCCAGGAGCGGAGCGAGTTTTGCCCTGGGTACCAATATTGAAGGCGTGTGCCTCTGTTTGTGTGTGAGCCCCCATGGCGCCCATTGGCTCCTGCTGGGGGGTGGAGGGTCCCCTGGTGCCATAGCTCCTCCTGGGGAGGGGTGGAGGGACCCCTGGTCCAGTATTTCCTGCTGTGGAGAAGTAGAGGTACCCCATTCCCTATAGGTCCTGCCAGGGGGGACCCTGACCCCTTATCTCCTGATGTGGTTTCAGCTTTTCCCTTGCGGATGCTCCAGACATGAGGGATGCCAGCGCACTGGCCCAGCCCAGGCTGGCAGTGATGGTTTTCACTCATGCAGGGAAATGCCCCAGCTTCTCCCCCTCACAGAGCTGCTGCCTCTCCGGGAGGTGGATGAACTGCAGGTGCGGGACAGCTCCCTGCCAGCAGGGACAGCAGCCAAGGCACCAAAGTATCGCTGTGTCTGCAGCCAGTGTTGGGAACTGGGCAGGGAACAGGAGGCTTTTGTGTCACACACATCTCAGGTAGGATGGACCCTCACTGAGCCCAGACTGTGACTGGTCCTAGCGAGGAATGTGTCCTGGGGCTAGTTTAGTGACACTCTAAGGCCGTGTCTACACTAGGCGTAAAGCGGCGCTGCCGCGTCGATGTTCTGGGCTCTAGGGAAGACCGGCTGATTGGAACTGAGCTGTGCAGAGTCTTGTAAAGGGAAACCGCAACGTCTCTGGATATTTGCCGAGTTTTATATGAGGGTTTATCAGAAGGGATGTTGTGGGATCTGGAACAAGGTAGGTGGGGCAGGAAAACAGCTGACAGGCAGGGGGATTAGCTGAAGTGGTAGAGCACTCACTTTGCATGTGCAAGGCAGTGGGATCAATGCCCACATTCTATAGTGGTAGATGTTTGTTCCCCTTTTTCACAGGCAGAGCCAGCCAGGGGCTAAGTGCTTCCAGGGGCTTCTTCCCTCTTCCCAAAAGGCAACGGGCTGGTTTCCGCAGTGTGGGGTGTCCGTTTGCCTCACAGGAGCAGTTCCTGCCTAAAAGTCAAGCAGGCAAAGTGCAGCCTGTAACACCCAGCGGACGGGATTTGCCTGCCTGGGGAAGGCCGGAACAGACCAGCAGTTGGGAGCTTGGCTGCCAGCTGCTTAGCACATCTGGACACAGAAGAATCCCAAAACTTGGTTCTGCCAGGCAGCAGTTTCCCCTCTTCTGTTTCTTTTCAGCTCACTGCGAACTGCCTCCCAGCTGTAGGTGAGGCTGTGTGTGTGAAACCAGCTGCACTTTGGATGATTTTGTTAATTGTTTAAAAAGCCTCATGCACCTCTTCTACTTGGGGCGGCGGCTGTAACCATCCTTCCCGTGTGTCTATACCAGAGTCTAAGACACAGATTAGAGTTTACTTCTCAGTGGTGCCGCGTCCTTCCTTTAGCTCTGCTGTTACAGCCCCTGCTCTCTCCCACTTCTAACCCATCTCCCGGGTTTCCATGTTGTTCACTTACCTGTGGGCTTTGGGCACCTGCCCCCGTCAAACCTACTTGAAAACCTCCTCACCAGTCAGCCAAATACTCTTCCCTTCGTCAACACTTGAGCCCCACCCCTACTTGAGCCCCACCCTTCCTGCAACAGCATCCCATGGGCAAGGAGGCCAAAGTCCCCTGCCCACAGAGCTGTAGCTTTCTGTGCCAGGGGCCAGACCCCCAGGGCTGGAAGGCAGGAGAGAAGTGGGAATGGCTGCATTTTGGGAGTCAAAGGTGTTGTCTGGAAACAAAGAATCGTTGTAAAAGAGGCTTTGGAGGAAGGCACCATGGCTTAGCTGGCTAAAGCACCTGCCTCATAAACAGGAGATCCTGGGTTCAATTCCCAGTGGTGCCTTATTGCAGCCTGTGCTTGCATTTTCCTATGTCCTTCTGGGGCACAGAAGAGGCCTCCCCTGGCCACCCACGGAACTGCTGGTTCAGGAAAAGGCTGACTGACTGGGGAAGAGCGTTGGGAAGAAGGAAACCACAAGCCGGAGCAAGTGCAAAGGCTGCTGTGACTGGCACTGGCAAGGCAGGGCTCTGACTGCAATTGCTGGGACTGGAGAGCCACTGCCAAGTGCCCTTGTGATTCCCAGGGAGTGTCAGTGCACAGAGAACCTGTGAGGGGATGCAAATGTAGATGCTCAAAATTGGAAGCGAAGCTGGGATTTAAATATCCTGCACTTCATTTGCATATTCGCAGACTGGTGCTATTTCGAAATACTTTATTTTGCAATACAAAACGCTGTTGAGATACGCTTATTTCGGGAGAAAACCCTTCGTCAGAACTAACCCTTAAACCTCGTTTCATAAGGAGTAAGGGTGATTTTGAAAGAAGGGTTTTCTTTCCAAAGAACTGTATCTAGACAGCGCCTGTTAGCTCAAAATAGCATCTTTCGAAATAGCAGCCAGACATAATTATGCAAATCTCCGCTTCATTTGCAATGTCACTGACCGGAATTTGCATTTCTGTCTGGAAAGAGGAATGACGTGTAGACAAACCCTCACATAGGGGAGATGCAGAGATCAGAATGTACCCGCCTCCCTCAGCTTGTCTGGCTTCTTTGCCCCATTTCCTGCCTCCCTCCCTGAGCTGACCGAATGGCTGAAAGGGACAGCAGCTGCTGATGGGTAAGAGGTAGGGGGAGAAGACCAGCAACAAGATCCTGGGAGCAAGAAGGACCTTCCTGGCCACCCACCATTCAGTCTGATGAGGCCATAATATGTGAAGGGGAATTTTGACTGCCTCCTCTGAGCTGGAATCCCAGCTCCACAGCAATCACTGGAAAGGGGCAGCCCAGTAGGGACTGAAAACCACTGTGCCCCAAGTGAGGTTTGAATTCACAACCTCAGCATGTCTCCTATATGCACTGCTTTATAAATACTGTGCACTGACCCATTGCACCAGTGGAGCAAACGTTTGAGAGTTTTCTCCAAAGTCCTTACATTGAGAAAGTGAAGAAGCACAAAGTAGAATTGAGTCAGAGGGGCAAGAAGATCAATTCTCAAGGATTTACACAAACCAACAATTCCCCAACAGGTGCCACTGAGATTTGAACTCAGCTTGTAAGATTCAAACACCTGACCCCTTCCCCTTACACTATGGGACCATCATACGGCTCTGTGCTTGAGGGTCTCAGCTGGTAGCTGATATGCTGATCACCTTGCTTTTTCCATTCAGCTGCATCACCTCTCCAGACCCTGCCCCATCTGTACGTGGGCTCAGGGGAATGAGCTGGCTCCCTCTCCGGCAGAGGAAGGAGAAACGTTGCCATGTCCCTCCTGCTTAGCTGGCTGGCCCCAGGTAAGGTCACATGAGATTATCCAAACACATCCCCATCAGCCCACAGCCCTGTTCCCTATCTAGGGCCAGCACTGGGTGGGCAGTAGTCAAGGAGGCAGCGACTCACAGGAAGAAGTCGGGGAGGGCTAATGAGATGATTTTGATTTGTCAATGCCAAGCTGTGGCCAAAAGGGTGAGGTAAGAATCAAACACAGGAGTAACACCAGGAGGATCCTGCCACATGTTGGCACCTGCCAAAGCCTGGGATTGAACCAGGGACCTTTAGATCTTCAGTCTAACGCTCTCCCCACTGAGCTACTTTGGCTGCTGGATGTAGCTCTCTGGCCTGTAATTCTCTGTCTGGATGTTTGGCAGTCGTGCTGTACAAAGTGGACGTCGTCATGCCCTGCCCAGGAAGGCAAGACTGGCCTTTCCACAGCGCCCCTCCCTCACAGCCCAGAGCCAAGGTTCCCTCTATGCCAGGCCTGGGCAATACAGGCCAGCGGGCTGGATCCAGCCCATGAAGCCACCCAACATGGCAGCAAGAAGCCTCAGGCAGATTCCCTGCTTGCCCTGCCCCCAGGCACAGCTGAGAGAAGGGGCTGCTGGGCCCTTTGTGTCTCTCAGCTGTAGAGGAAAAGGCTTCATGCCTGGTCCCTGCTCCAAGCTTGTTTGTGGCCAATGGGAGCTGCCTGCTTGAAGCCCTGGCCCATCTCCACAAGCTCTTATTCACCCAGACGTATGACCTGTGCCGCCTGCCCAGGGAAGGAGCTGCCTGAGAAATGTGCTTGGCTCCTGGGAGTGTCTCCCAGCCAGAGCCTGCCTCTGGCACCCCAGCACCTCCCTTCCCTCAGCCTGCTGGCACTCCCCATGATGGACAAGGGCAAAGACTTGGCAGATTTCATGAATACAGAGGCGGCTGGTTTCCCTGACTGAGAATTGAAGCCTGGCAACAGCAGTGAGAGTGCTGAATCCTAGCCACTAGACCACCAGGGATACAAGAATCTGAGCTCTTTGCTTAGCTACACTAACTCTTCTCAGGCCACTTTCTGTCTCCCTCAGGACATGGGTCCATTCTTGGTAGCTCCAGACTCTACCAGAAGATGCCTCCCAGCTCTTTCCCCCGACCGCACTCTCAGGGTCGGAGACGTGGTCCTGCCCCTGTGCACCGTGGGGGATGTGCCTGCCCTTTGCTCCCTGGGCTGATGAAGCCCTACACAGGGCAGCCCTAAAGCAAGGAACGTTTCCCAGGCAGGCTCAGCAGAGCCTGCATTGGTGTGGAGGCGCCTTCGGGCCCCTTAAAGGGAGGTTCCGCTGTCTGCTCCCCTGTCTGGACCTTGGTGAGTCGAACGCCACCCAAGTGTCCTCCAGAATAATTGTGAGAACAAGGCAGAGACATTCCTGCCCCGGCACAGCTGGCCTGGTCACTCCAACCCTGCTGCTTCAGTCCCCTGCCAGTCTCATTCCTACTCTTCCCTGCCGCCCCATCTTTTAAGTGGCGTGCGGGCAACGTTCTCAGGATGATCTAACAACCCTTCAATGACCGGAATGCCCAGCCTCTTGTTCTTAGTCACCCAGCCTGCCTCTTTCTAGTACAAACTCCCTCTCCCAAAGGCAGAGCTGCAAGCAGCTCAAACTCTGTTGCATTTAAGAGCAGCCTCTGGAGTCAGATCCTGCAGCTTTAAGCAGAGCTTCAGTAGGAAATCCAGGGAGTTCAAACTCTCTCACAGCCTTGCCAGTCACAGTGGCCTCTGCAACCACTCCAGGCTTCTGGTTGACTCCTCCCCAATCAGCCTTTTCCTGAATCAGCAGCTCCATGGGTGGCCAGGGGAGGCCTCTTCTGTGTCCCAGATGGACCTAGGAAAATGTGAGCAAAGGCTACAACAAGGCACCACAGCGAGTTGCACCCAGGATCTCCTGTTCACAAGGCAGGTGCTTTAGCCAGCTAAGCCATGGTGCCCTCCCCAGACAGGGTTGCTCTCGTTTATGGTCCAGGACAACACCTTTGACTCAAAAATGAGGCGTAACGTTAGTTTGAACCAAGGGCTTTGGTTGAACTACGCGTCGGTGCGCCCTTCCTGGTTCGAATCAGGTGTGATTCGGACTAGCGTGCAGGCGAGATCCTGCTAATGAAGCAGGATATTTAAATCCCTGCTTCATTAGCAATTTCGATCGCCTACATTTGCATCCCTAGTCCGAACTAGGAGCAAATGCAGACGATACAAACAGCACTCCGAACTGAGCCCATTAAATAGCAGAATATTTAAGTTCCATCATAAAGTGTAACAACTATTTAATTTCATGTAGCGATATGAATCGTCATAGCTTGTTTGCTAAATCAAGAAGATGGACAATTTTATTTTATGCCTCAAAGGAACAGATCCCTGTAAGATACCGAATTGCTACGGAATGTGTTGCAGTGTTAATGTTCTTTGTATTTGATTTCATATTAAATACATAAAGTCACGTATCTTGTTAATTATCCCTTGTTTCAGTATTTTTTCTTCTATAAAATAATAAAACTATATTTAGCTAAGCTGTTTGTGAGTAACTGGCGGGTACCACAGTAGCACACATCCGCACAAGCCCAAACGACCTCACTAGTGGTGCACATTATGAAACTCACTCCGCCCATGGATGGAAAAATTTCACAGGGAACACGGCCCCCCGCCCATCTTCTTCCCCCCCATTGGCAACTACAGTCCCTTTCAGCCACTAGGACACCCCGGGAAGAGAGTCAGGAGTGGGGCCAAGTGCAAGTCAAACTGAGGGGGGCAGGCAAAGCTCATCTTGCCTTGCAGGGCCACTGGCAGCAGCATCTCTCTTGTATACTGCTGCAGAGAAAAACATGCCTGAGAAAAGTGTCGGCCTCCAAATGCCTGAGACAGTTGCCAAAGTAGCTCAGTTGGGAGAGCGGTAGACTGAAGATCTAAAGGTCCCTGGTTCAGTCCGGGGCTTTGGCAGAAGCCTTTGCCAGTATGGCTTAGTCTGTTTTGGCATCTCTGGTAAGCAAACATCTGTACCAAGAGGCCAGGAATGATGTCATAAAGATGATGATATTTCAGGGTTAGAAACTGGAGAGGATTTCATGCCACCTCAGAGATTGTTGACACAGTCAGGGGCTCTTTGCTTCAGCTGCTCCCAGCCTTGCTTCTCTGTTTTTAATTTCATGCCCCCAGGAAGGAACATTAACAGAGCCTGCCTCGTACTAATTCTGAGGCTTCCCCATACTGAGGACATGCTATTTCTATTTTTTTAGACTGTAAGTTATTAAGTTGATTTAAGCAATTTCAAAATAGTTTCCAAGTATAGACATGCCCTTATAGTCCTGGTCTTCACAACATCCTCTGGCAAGGAGTTCCACAGGTTGACTGTGCATTGTGTGAAGAAATACTTCCTTTTGTTTGTTTTCAACCTGCTAATATCATGGCGCACCCTTAGTTCTTCTGTAATGGGAACAAGAAAAATACCTTTCCTTATTTACAGTCTCAATAACAGCCAAGGGCTTCGTCTACACTGGCATGATTTTTCCGGAAATGCTTTTAACGGAAAAGTTTTCCGTTAAAAGCATTTTCTGAAAAGCGCGTCTAGATTGGCAGGACGCTTTTCCGCAAAAGCACTTTTTGCGGAAAAGCGTCCGTGGCCAATCTGGATGCGCTTTTCCACAAAAAAAGCCCCAATCGCCATTTTCGCGTGTCACAATTATGAGGGTTAGCCAGCAGCCTCCACTTTTCTAAGGTGAAAAGTCCCAATCTCTCCTCATATGGCAGCTGATCCAAACCTTTCATCATTTTTGTCGTGCTTTTCTGGCCTGTTTCCAATGCCAATGGCAGCTGCCTGCCTGAAGCCCTCCCCCCTCCACTCAGGCTCTTATTCCCCAGGCACCTGACACCTGCAGCCTGTGCAGGGAAGGAGCTGCCTGGGAAATGTGCTGGGCTGCTGGCCAGGGCTCAGCCAGGTGAGTCTCCCAGCCAGAGCCTGCCTCTGGCACCCCAGCCCCTCCTTCCCTCAATCCGTTGCCCCTTCCCATGATGAAAGAGCAAAGACTTGGCAGAATTAATGAATATAGAGGAGGCTATTTTCCTGACTGGGAGCCCAACCCGGCCGCAGCAGCGAAGTGCTCAATCCTAGCCACTAGACAGACACAAACCTGCAGTGTTTGCTCAGCTACACTAGTCATTCCCAGGCCACTTTCTGTCCCTTTCAGGATGTGGGTCCATTCTCGGAGAAGACGCATGATGCCGCCGTATTTTGTAGCTCCAGGCTCTACCAGAACATGCTCCCCAGCACTTCTCCCCTGGCTGCACCCTCAGGGCTGGAGATGTGGACCTGCCCCTGTGCATCGTGGGGGATGCTGCCTGCCCTTTGCTCCCGGGCTGATGAAGCCCTAGACAGGACACGTTGCCTAAAGCCAGGAACGTTTCCCAGCCAGGCTCAGCTGGGCCCGCATTGGTGTGGAGGCGCCTTCAGGCCCCTCAAAGGGAGGTTCGGCTGTCTGCTCCCCTGGCTGGACCTTGGCGAGTCGAACGTCTCCCAAGTGGTGGTGGCCTGCGGTGTCCTCCAGAATAGTTGTGAGCACAAGGGGGAGACGTTCCTGCCAGGGTGGGGCCAGAAGCTGAGCGGCTCGCAAGGGCCCTTCAGCAGCAGCACACGGCTGCCATCCAGCAGCCCATCCGGGGCTTGTGCATCTGAGAGGCCCTGAGGAGAGTTCCAGACAAGGACACCTGTGAGACTCTCCTGGGTGCCCCACAAGGGGCTTCTGTATTGCCCCTCTGTGCCCCCACACACACCCTTCCCTGCCCGTCCTTCCCACTTTCTGTTCCCGCCTCCTCTGCTGCTAAAACGAACAGGACTTTACCCTGCTGAAAGAACAAACTCTCTGGATTTTATGTGGAGAATGTAGAACTGGGGAGGGGCTGGGGAAAGAACCTGGAAAACGGGAGGAGGCTGATGGAAAGGGGAGGAAGGGGGAGGTGGGGCTCAGGGATTGGGCTGGTACTAGCCACTGACTCGGGTGGTCCCACTGCGTCATACGCAGGGAGCTCGGCAGCCATGGGGTGGCTCCAGGGGGAGAAGCTGGAGGAGGAGGGGCAGGTGTGGGTTCAGGAGGGGACTTGAACAGGAGAGAATTTGGGTTTGGGTTGGGGGGAGGTGCTGGGCTACTGAAGCAGGCAACCAGGTGGTTGGCCCCAGGGCTGTGGGCTGGGCACACGCTCTAAGTCTCCTGGACATATTGAGCCTCCCTCTGTGGCTTGTGTTGGGAGCCTGCCTCCCGCAGGGAGCCTTGGGCCAGCCACTGCAGCAGCAGGAATTTGGGCATCAGGTCACCCCACTGGGGACAATGGAGGGAAGAGAAGAGTTTTCCCTGCTATTGCCGCCCATCTTCTGCCCAGTCAGCAGCAGCCTTTCGGCCACTGGATCAGAGCGGGAAGGGAGGCGGGAATGGGGCCACGCCATTCCCTCACAGCGCACTACATCATATCCTGCACGTGCAGGCTGCCTGCACACAGTATCCCAGCCTGCACATGCTAGCAGCCGGCTGCTGAGCACAGGGAGTGGCTCCGGCAGCAGCGAGGGCTTCATGTGCGGTGGCAGCTCACATTTTCCTAGGTCCTTCTGGGACACAGAAGAGGCCTCCCCTGGCCACCCATGGAACTGCTGGTTCAGGAAAAGGCTGATTGGGGAGGGGTGTTGGGAAGAAGCAAACCACAAGCCTGGAGCTGATGCAGAGGCTTTTTTGCGCTAAACAGTTTTTAGCTTTTGCGGAAAAACTTGCCAGTCTAGACGTGGCCATAGGAAAATGTGATCCAAGGGCACCACTGGGAGTTGAATCCAGGATCACCTGTTTACTAGACAGGTGCTTTAGCCAACTGAGCCATAGTGCCCTGCTGAAGAAGTTTGGTGAAACTGTTCTATTGTAAAACTGTTCTACTCTATGGTCCCAGACAACAACTTTGACTCCCAAAGTGCAGCCATTCCCCATTTCCCTCCAGCCCTGGCAGTGTCTGGCTCCCTGGGCACAGAAGGCTACAGCTCAGTGGGCAGACTCTAACATGCACATCTCCCCAGCTGCTGGGGCTGTAGAGTTGCCTTTGAGGTTTGGCATAGTTGAGGGAGGAGAAATGCAGCAAACATTGATCATCTGGCTTATAAATCCTTTGGTCCTAGGGTTTGGGTTGGAGTCCCCAGGAGGGACCCGGTCTTCTTCAATTTGCTCCTTCCTGAGGGCACAGAATTAAGGAGAGAGAATTTCTTAATCCCACAGCAATCTGAGTTGGCCAAGGAGTTAGCAACAACATTTTTGTCAACATTTAAGTACAGGCAAGGAAACCCTCAGGGGTGTTTCTGTGTGTTTCTAGACCGAGGTTCATTCAAGTGGTTTGTTTTTTTGTGGACCTGCCCCGACCGCACCCCTAGAGACTCTGAAACAAAGAAGACACATGAGAAGAACCCAACTTTCTTCCTTTTGCTGTGACATGGATGGATCTAGCTCAGGTTTCACTCAAGGGGTCCGTCTGCATGTTAAGTACCTGTGACAGCCCCTATGCTCCTCTGCCCCTCATCAGCAATACCATATACTTGGGGGAGCATGTGCCCTGAGACTTGTAGAAGGGACAACCTAGACCAGCCACCATTAATCAGGCTCCCTTCGATAACTCAGCTGGCAGAGCGGAGGACTGTAGCGTGTGCTTAGCAAGTAATCCTTAAGTTGCTGGTTCGACTTTGGCTTGAAGGAGCAATTCTTCTTCCTCCGGCCTGGCCTTAGCAGAAGGCAACCAAGGTGGTTGCCTTGGGTCCATGTCTTCAGAGCCCTGCACTGCAATTGACAGAAAGACTGTGGGTACGAGCAGCCAATCGCATTTCTTGGGCTGCAGGTTCTGTCCACACACAAAAGTTCTTTTGGAACAATGGCCGTTATTCTACAACAACAATGCAAGAGTCTACCCAGCAATTCCGTTATTTTGAAATAATTCTGAAGTAACAGACGGCTTATTCCGACTTCTGCAGACCTCATTCTATGAAGAATAACGCCTATTCCAATTAGCTATTTTTAAAAAAGGCCTGTGTAGATGCGCCACTTCTTGCTAGTTTGAAATAGCCCCTTCCCGGGGCTATTCTAAGTTATTCTTCCCGGGGATTTAAATCGATAGCCCGTCTACATTGGGGAGCCTGCCTCGGACTCTTCTGAGGTTTCCCTGCAGTGTAGACGTGCTAGTTCGAAATAAGCTATTTTGGAATAACTATTCAAGAACAGCTTATTCCAAAATAAATGTGCCGTGTAGTGGTACCCAGAGAGATGAAGCAGCAGGAGGGAAGCCAGGAGTCCAGAGGCCAGCCTGAAAACTCAGTATTCCATATGGCTACACACAATTCTCTGTCTAAGTCCCATGGTAAGGGCAGCAGCACTCAAGACTTTGAATCCTTCAAGCTGAGTTCAAATCTCAGTAGGACCTGCTGGATTGGGCTTGTTGTTGTGAGGTTTTTCACACTGCATGGCTATGCTGCAGGTTTTTGCACAAGAACGGCAGTTCTTGTGCAAAACTAGCGCAGTGTCTACCCTGCATGTGCATTCTTGTGCAAGGAAATGTACAGTAAACCATTAGAAAAGGGCTTCTTGTGCAAGAGTTATTCCTCTCCCCATAACGAATAAGCCCTCTTGCACAAGAAGGCAGTGTGCACAGGCAAGAGGGATTTCTTGCACCAGAAACCCCTAATGGCTAAAATGGCCATTAGAGCTTTCTTGCACAAGAGAGCATCTATGCTGCTGTAGATGCCTTATGAGGAGATAAACCATCTCATAGAGCTGGAAGGGACTTTGAGAGGTCAGCTAGTCCAGCCCCTGCCCTCATAGCAAGGACAAGAACCCTCCTGACAGATTTGCCCCAGATCTCTAAATAGCCCCCTCAAGGATTGAATTCAGAATCCTGGGTTTAGCAAGTTAATACTCAAACCACTGAGCTCTCCCTCCCTCTTGTGCCAAAGCACATGGCCGTGTGGATGTGCTCTTGCACAAGAACTCTTGCCCAAAACAGTTCTTGGGCAAGAAGCCTGCAGTGTAGATGGAGCCTAAAGTTTTTCATATTTTTTGTTTTAAAAATATTTCAAACAGTTGTTCAATGTGCCCCAGGCCTGGAATTGTGCTGCAGCCGCCTCCCTCGCTACGGTCGCTGGCTCCATGTGCACTGGCCTTCTGTCTGGGTGCAGGCAGGGCAGTGAGAGGTGGTGGGTACCAATGGGTAACAGGTGCCAAGGTGCATGCAGAGAAGCCAGCGCCTGCATCTCTGCAAGTGACCTCACTGTGCACACCTCAGCTTTTAGGAAACACTCTCCTCCTGTCTGCGCCTAACACCAGTGTCAGTGTCTACTACTGAGGGGTCCTGTCTGGGGGAAAATGGCAATTCCAGGGGACCCTCACAGCTAACATGGCAAAGAGGAAGCCAAAGCAACTCCACTAGGAAACATCACAAGTGTCACCCCAGATGGGACTTGAACCCACAATCCCTGGCTTCGGAAGGCAATGCCTTGTCCATTAGGCCACTGGGGCATATGAGTGATGCTAAAGAAACAGAAATTCCCTTTCTTTCTGGCTGGCCAGGGCTACCCAGGGTAGGAAGGTTTTGACTTTTCACAATGTTCCCTGGGCTGTTCTACAAAGCTCAGTGCTGGTAACAAACCCAAACACCCGCTGGCTACATCTACCCTGCAGGCTTCTTGCGCAAGAACTGTTAGGTGCAACAGCACATCCACACTGCCATGTACTTTTGCACAAGAACGTCCATGGTAGTGTGAACGCTCTCTTGTGCAAGAAACCCCTGTTGCCCATCCATACTGCCTTCTTGTGCAAGAGCTCTTGCACAAGAGGGCTTATTCCTCATGGGGAGAGGAATAACTCTTGCAAGAAGCCCTCCTTTCCTACATTTTGCCATAAATTTACTTGCGCAAGAATGCACGTGCATTATAGATGCTCCTCAAGTTTTGCGTAAGAAGCCTGCAGTGTAGACGTAGCCCTGGGTGCCCAGAGAGGGCTGGCTAGTCACAGTCTGGCTCGGAGCGCTTTCTGCAATGGGAAGATGTCCATGGAGCAGGCGTATGACAGCGGCACACGGCTCTGGTGGGCTGGGGAGGGAGGCCCAGCATCCGGAGGAGCGTTTCCAAGAGAAGCGTTTACTGACAGTGTCTGTCTCTGGTCTGATTTTACCGTGTGGTGAGACACTGGCACCCACAGCAGCATGGATGGGGTGGCTGGAGGGAGTGGCTGGCGGGCGGCTGGTAGGAGCAGTGGCAAGTGGCCAACAGAGTGGGTGAGATGCCTCCTATCCCCACCCCCCCAAGAGTGGGAGGTGAGCTCTGAAAACCACCTGTGAGCTCTTATCTGCCCTGAGCAAGGGCAGCAACTGTGAGTGGGGTACGAGAAAGTTTGGGCACGTGAGTGGGACACTTACATGGCTGGACTTACATTGCTGGCAAAGGACATTGCTCAATCCCTTGAGCGGGGACTTACCTGTGGGTTGGTTCTGAACCCTGCTTGTGCCCAGGCCTGACATAACCTGCCCCACAGAATTCACACAGCAAACAGGGCTCTCAGAGCACAGGGGGTTTGGGGCTCGTTGCTGGGCCGTGGGGTGAAGCATCAAACCAGCCCCTCCTGTGGTTCCTGTGAGTGTTGCTGAATCTGGGCCTCTGCACCTGGGCAATGGCAAACAAAAGGTCTGGGGGCCACACAGAGACCCTGCTGGGCTGAGCAGGAAGTGGCTGGGACTTCGCTTTGTTTGTGCCTGTGGGCTTGGCTGTCTGCAGCCTGGAAACCTCCTGGCTCCTCAGACCACTGGTCTGGATGGAGCGTTACAGAAGTCGGAATAATGGAATTGCTGTGTCGATGCTCCCATTGTTATTGCAGTATAATGGCCATTATTGCCAAGGAACGCTGCTGTGTAGATGCAGCCTCAGAGAAATGCTGAGCAAGTGCTTTTACAATGGCAGGGGAGACAGGGAAATGAGGTCACGTCTGTAGCTATCGAAAAGAGGGCATGTCAGGAGTGGGATTTGAACCCACATCTCCATTCAGAGACCAGAACACCCAACAGAGAGAAAGGCAAGACCTTGAGTCTGGCGCCTTAGACCACTCGGCCATCCTGACACCTATACTGTTACCTTCAAGTGTGGTTTTTGTACATGTGTGAGTTGCTCAGGGAGGCCGAGAGGAGCACTTCTCTTTCCCCACCTAACAGCCGCTCTACAGCACAGCTGGGTTTATCCACACTCACCCTCATCTACTGCTGTGGGGTGTTTTGCAGGGAGCTGACAAGAAGCGGAAGAGGGGAAACTGCTGGCCGGTAGAACCGAGCCTTGGGATTCTCCTGTGCCAGGGAGTCTGTGTCAGTGCGCCTGGGGATCCTGAGCTGGGTGGCTCCTGGGCTTGTTGGCTCTATACCAGGGGTGTCTCCTCTGCAGGGTGATGCTTGTTCCCGGGGCTAACGCTTGTCCCTGGGACACACTTTGTGCAGGGACCGTTGCTGGTCTTTGTGCCACATTATGTGTCTGGGACTTGGGAGTGAGGAACCTGCCCAAAACAGGTTCTGCGTCCCCAGCCCCCTGCCCTCCTCCGTCATCCCCACACACTGCCCTGAGCCTCCCAGCCTGCATCCCCAACACGTAGCTTTCTTACAGATGCTGTTTTATCGCAACCCTCTCACCCCCAGCCTCGGCCCCCCCCAAGGGGTAGGTTGTGCTGCCCCACCCCCAAAGGAGCCCTCGTGTGGCCATGGGCAGAGACCCCACTGGGGATTGGCCCTGATTGTCAGGCAGCTTGTGATGCTGGCCACAGAGCACACCATGGGACCTGCAGGAGGCTGCTCTCAGGGCACCTGGGACTCTGGGCTGGCAGCTGACACTCTGCGCTCCTGGCTTCCCTGCAGCTCTGGGGTCCAAGCTCAGGGTGGGAACCTTTTCTCAGCTGGGCGGATGCAGACCCACCGAGAAATCAGTTGGGGGCTGAACACAGGTGAGAAGTGGAAAAACAAAACAAAACCCTCATTGACTTGGCCCAGCCAGCCCAGGCGCTGGCCCAGCTCTGCCCTCCCTTTTACCCCAGCAATGGCCACGCTGCAAAGCAGAGAGCGGAGATGTGGGAGTGAGCTACACACAGGGCTCTGTGATGCAATGGGAAGTCAGTTGCACTTCTAAGCTGTGGTGCTCAGTGTGAGCCAGGCCAGTCGTTCAAGTCTTGTGGGCTCAAATCCTTGAGTTGCTCTCTGATTCCCAGCACAGCTTTTACAGACCAGGCCACCCCTTGAATGTGGCCAAAAGGGCCCAGGACAAGGGAAAAGACACAGGGCTGCCCCCAGGAGCTACAAGTCTCTGAACAGCACCAAGGTGTTCTGCACCAGACACAAGGCAGGGTTCTCTGGTTCTAGGACCATTTGTTGGTTTTTAACCTGTCACAGCTACAGACTAACAGGGCCCCCCTCTGAAGGGAGCGACTATGTGGCCCCAGACCTTTTGTTTGCTGTTGCCCAGGCCCAAGGCCCAGAGTCAGCAACACTCACAGGCCCCACAGGAGGGGGCTGGTTTCATGCTTCACCCCACGGCCCAGCAACAAGCCCCCAATTCCCCCTGTGCTCAGGGAGCCAGGTTTGCTGTGTGAATTCTGTGGGGCAGGTGAGGTCAGGCCTGGACACTGGGATTAGTTACCAGTTTCCCTGGCCCTGGAACATTGCTACCCTTATAGCTGTGGTGGCTGAGTGGTTAAGGTGTTGGACTAGAAATCCAGTAGGGTTTCCCTGCGCAGGTTCAAATCCTGCTCACAATGATAAGTGGCTTTTGCCAACACCTGTTGCTAGGGCAACAAGCTACCCAACCCCTGGCCCAGAATAGAACCCTCCTGTCCCATCTGCAGGGACACCTGGGCTACGTCTACACTGGCGGATTATTGCAGAAGAACGACTGTTCTTCAGGAAAGCATCCACACTGCCCGCCTGCTCTTGTGCAAGAAGATTTACAGTATGGCGTGGTAAGGGAGGACTTCTTGCATAAGAGCTACGCTTATTTTTAACAGGTGTAAGCCCTCTTGCGCTGGAGCTCTTGAGCAAGAGGGCAGTGTGGACGCTCGGCAGGGATTTCTTGCGCAAGAAAGGCCGATGGCTAAAATGGCCGTCAGAGCTTTCTTGTGCAAGAGAGCGTCCACACTGCCACAGATGCTCTTGCGCAAAAGAACATCTCATACATGCCAGTGTAGACATAGCCTTGGAGAAGGCAAAGGAGCCTACAAAAATCAGATGGAAACACAGATAACAGGGCCCTTCCTAACTGATAAAGCAACTACTTGGGCTTTCAGCCGAGCCATCTCCCCATGGAGACAGCCAGGGGGGTAAGGGCCTCCAGTGGGCCCTCCCTGCTTGTTCTCCCCAAAAGCCAGCCCTGGTCGGGCAGAAAGATGCTGGGCCCAAGCAGCCTCCTTTCGCCTGGCAGAGGCAGAAGTGATGGAGGCAGCAATAAAAAAGTTACACCTTCACCCAGGTGTGTGTTGGGGTAGAACATGTGACAAGCCAGTGTGTGTGTGAGTGACAG
This sequence comes from Rafetus swinhoei, assembly GCA_019425775.1. Taxonomy (NCBI): domain Eukaryota; kingdom Metazoa; phylum Chordata; order Testudines; family Trionychidae; genus Rafetus; species Rafetus swinhoei. Next base: position 36,051,227 of record CM033444.1, read on the forward strand.
GCACACACAGTGCGTGAGTGACAGAGATGTCTGGTGCCCCTGTAAGGTTGCTGAGCACAGTCAGAGCTGCCAGGCTGCTCCTTCCACCCCAGGCCCTGTTGCGTCCCCCTCTCTGTGAAGCTGGGGTGCGAGGGTGCCGGGGTGGGGGAGGGGAACATCCTGATATCAGCGACCCCTCCCCTGCCAGCAGGAGGTTCTGTGGGGCAGCTCCAAGGAAGGGGGAAGAAGCAGCAGGGCCATGGGGGAAGGGCAGCTGACTTGCTGGCACTTGAGAGCGTCCCAGCCAGACCCATAGATCCCGACATCCCTAAAGGGCCCAGAGACCGTTTGGCCCCTCTGCACTGACATTCATTCCCCTACATGCATCGTGGGAGCTGTGTCGCTGGGATTTTCACTTGGTGCCCATTTCCATGGTGCCCGACGTTGTGGAGCCTTGGAGAGCAGCACAAGAGGCTGGACCAAGGTTCATTCAAGTGGTTTGGTTTTTTTCCGGATCTGCCCCTCCTGTACCCCTAGAGACTCTGGAACAAAGAAGACACATGAGAAGAGCCCAACTTTCTTTCCTTTGCTGTGACATGGATGGATCTAGCTCAGGTTTTGCTCAGGGGGCCTGTCTGCATGTGAAGTACCTGTGGCAACCCCTGTGCTCCTCTGCCCCTTATCAGCAATGTCATCCACTTGGGGGAGCACTTGCCCTGAGACTTGTAAAAGGGCCAATATGGACAAACTAGCCTAACTCAGTCACCCTTCGATAGCTCAGCTGGCAGAGCGGTGGCCTGTAGTGTGTGTTTGGCAAATGATCCTTAGGTTGCTGGTTCAACTCTAGCTCAAAGAAGAGATTATTTTCCCTCTGTCCCAGCCTGGCCATAGCAGAGGGCAACCAAGGTGGTTGCCTTGGGTCCGTGTCTTCAGAGCCCTGCAGTGCAATTGACAATAAGGTTGTGGGTATGAGCTGCCAATCACATTTCTTGGGTTGTGCAGGCCTTGAGACCCCTCCGAGGCTGGAGTAAATTGGGGAATGGCTGCACTTTGGGATGCAAAGGTGTTGTCTGGGACCATAAATTAGAACAGTTCTAGAGACACTTTTCTTTTTTCAGAAGAGGCTTTTCTGACATTTGGCCCATCTACACGGGCCGAAATGTGGGGAAAACCTTCTCTTTGGGAAGATCCCTTATTCCTAATAAAACGAGGAATACAGGGCTTCCCAAAAAACACGCCAACTATTTTGAAAACTGATCTCAAAAAGTTGACCCATTCCATGGACGTGGTAGAGTTTTTCACAGATACAAAAGGTATCCTGGAAAAGCTCAATATTTGGCATATAGCCAAGAAGAGTATCTGTGGTGGGGATGCGGGGGTCCAGGGTAGCTAAAAAGGGCACTGTGGCTTAGTTGGCTAAAACGCCTGCCTTATAAGCAGGAAAGCCTGGGTTCAACTCCTAGTGGTACCTTGCTGTAGCCTTTGCTCACACTTTCCTAGGTCCTTCTGGGACACAGAAGAGGCCTCCCCTGGCCACCTATGGAACTGCTGGTTCAGAAAAAGGCTGATTGGGAAGAAGGAAACCACAAGCCTGGAGCCGGTGCAGAGGCTGCTGTCACTGGCAAGGCAGAGCTTTTGCTGCAATTGCTGGGACTGGCGAGCCAGCTCCACACACCCTTGTGATTGCCTGGGGGGGGCAGCAGTGCCCAGAGATCCTGTGAGTGCAGCCATGGAGAGTTAGGGTATGTGGCAGTAGGTTCTTCTCACTTGTGGTTCCCTCCTGCAAGGGATGTGACTGTACCCCCAACACTCCTCAGCTGATGTCACTCCCCTCTATCATAGGGGAGTTGGGGTCATCACAGGTACACACTCATCAGCAGCAGCTGCACTTACCTGGGCACACAGGAGAAGCAGCAGTAAGAGCAGACGCTGTGTTTCTGCCCAGCTTTGAACCAGGGATCTTTTGTATAGGAGGCAAATGTGATAACCACTACACCACAAAAACACCCTTAACAGTGTTTTCTGCTGCTGCACTTAACCTTGGGCAAATATTCGGTTGCTAACCCTTTGGCCAACAGAGATTGCTGCGGGGCAAAGGAATTCTCTGATGTCAATTTTGTGCCGTCAGGAAGGGACCAAACTGAAGGAGGCCGGGCCCCCACCTGGGGACGCCAACCTAAACCCTGAGATCAAGGGGTTTACAAGCCAGAAAATCAAAGTTTGCTGCATTTCGCCCTCCCTCATCCCTGCAGAACCTCAAAGGCAACTCTACAGTCCCAGCGGCTGGGGGAGATGTGCATGTTAGAGCCTCTGCCCACTGAGCTGTAGCCTTCTGTGCCCAGGGAGCCAGACACCACCAGGGTGGGAAGGCAGGAGGGAAATGGGGAATGGCCGAACTTTGCGAGACAATGGTGTTGTCTGGGACCATACAGTAGAACAGTTTAGAGATGGGTCTGAATAGGGCACAGTGGGTTAGCTGGCTAAAGCACTTGCCTAATAAACAGTAGCTCCTGGGTTCAGTTACTGTTGGTGCCCTGTTGCAACCTTTCTCACATTTACTTATGCCCTTCCGGGACACAGAAGAGGCCTCCCCTGGCCACCCATGGAACTGCTGGTTCAGGAAAGGCTGATTGGGAGGAGTGTTGGGAAGAAGGAAACCACAAGCCCCAAGAGGTTTCTCCCCGACAGGTGAGAAGCTCCTGATGCCCACAGACCCTGACTCTCCATGGCTGCAGCAGCTGCAGGGTTGCACCTCAGGCTCTCTAGGTGCTGACACCCCAGTGAATCACAAGGGCACTTGGCGCTGGCTCACCTGTCCCAGCACTTGCAGTCAGAGCCCTGCCTTGCCAGTGCCAGTCACAGAAGACTCTTCACCCGCTCCAGGCTTGTGGTTTCCTTCTTCCCAACACTCCTCCCCAATCAGCCTTTCCCTGAACCAGCAGTTCCATGGGTGGCCAGGGGAGGCCTCTTCTGTGTCCCAGCAGGGCATAGGAAAATGTGAGCAAAGGCCACAAGGCACCACTGGGAGTTGAACCCAGGATCTCTTGTTTCTGAGGCAGGTGCTTTAGCCAACTAATCCATGGTGCCCTCCTCCAAAGTTTCTTTAAAATAGCTCTTTATGTTTCCACACAACACTTTTGACTCCCAAAATGTAGCCATTCCCCATTTCCATCCAGCCATAGAGCCCAGGCCATGTCTGGCCCCCTGGGCACAGAAAGCTACAGTTCCATCTGCAGGGGGCTTTGGCTTCCTTCCCCATGGGATGCTGTGGCAGGAAGGGCTGCTCAGCAGGGATGGGGTTCACCTGTGGAGGAAGGGAAGAGTATTTGGGTGCAGACTGGCTAACCTAGTGAGGAGGCTTTAAACTAGGTTTGATGGGGGCAGGTGCCCAAAGCCCACAGGTAAGTGAACAACATGGACACCTGGGAGATGGGCCAGAAATGGGAGAGAGCGGGGGCTGTAACAGCAGAGATAAAGGAGGGACGCGAGACGACTCGGAAGCAAAATCTAATCTGTGTCTTAGACGCTGGTATAGACACAGGACTATGGGTAATAGGCAGGAAGAAGTTGGTGTCAAAGGGACTTGGTGGGATAATACACGACTGGAATATTGGCACAGAAGGGTACAGTTCGCTCAGGAAAGGTAGTCGGGAAAAGGGAGGAGGAGTTTCCTTATCTACGAAACATGCGAACACTGGGCCTGAGGTGGAGATGGACACACACTCAGCCTCACCCACAGCTGGGAGGCAGTTTGCAGTGAGCTGAAAAGAAACAGAAGAGGGGAAACTGCTGCCTGGCAGAACCAAGTCTTGGGATTCTTCTGTGTCCAGATGTGCTAAGCAGCTGGCAGCCAAGCTCCCAAGTGCTGGTCTGTTCCTGCCCTCCCCAGCCAGATGAATCCCCTCCGCTGGGTGTTACAGGCTGGACTTTGTCTGCCTGACTTTTAGGCAGGGAACTGCTCCCTGGGAGGCAAACGGGACACCCCCTGCACTGCGAAAACCAGCCCATTGCCTTATGGAAGAAGCCCCTGGAAGCACTTAGCCCCTGGCTGGCTCTGCCTGTGAAAAAGAGGAAGCAGCAAACATCTGTGACTGCAGAATGTGGGTATCGAGCCCACTGCCTCTCCCATGCAAAGCAAGCGCTCTACCACTTGAGCTAATTCCCCCACCTGTGAATAGTTTTTCTGCCGCACCCACTGTGTTCCAGAGTCCACAATGTCCCTTCTGATAAACCCTCATATAAAACTCGGCAAATATACAGAGAAGTTGCAGTTCCCTTTACAAGACTCTGCACAGCTCAGTTCCAATCAGCCGGTCTTCCTAGAGCTCAGAACATCGACCGTGGCAGCGTCGGCTCTTACGCCTAGTGTAGACACGGCCTTAGAGTGTCACAAACCAGCCCCAGACACATTCCTGGCTAGGACCAGTCACAGTCTGGGCTCAGTGAGGGTCCGTCCTACCTGAGACGTGTGTGACACAAAAGCCTCCTGTTCCCTGCCCAGTTCCCAACACTGGCTGCAGACCCAGCGATATTTGGTGCCTTGGCTGCTGCCCCTGCTGGCAGGGAGCTGTCCCGCACCTGCAGTTCATCCGCCTCCCGGAGAGACAGCAGCTCTGTGAGGGGGAGAAGCCGGGGAATTTCCCTGCATGTGTAAAAACCATCATTGCCGGCGCAGCCTGGGCCAGTGCGCTGGCATCCCTCATGTCTGGAGCATTCTCCCTGGGAAAAACTGAAACTGCGTCAGGAGATAAGGGGTCAGGGTCCCTCCTGGCAGAAGCTATAGGGTCCCGTGTCCCTCCACATCTCTCTAGCAGGAGCTATGGGGCCAGGGGACCCTTCACCCCCCAGCAGGAGGTAGCAGGTGCTATGGGGGCTCACACACAAACAGGGGCACACGCCCTCAATATTGGTGGCCAGGGCAAAACTCGCTCTGCTCCTGGAACAGGAACAGTGACTAGCAGTGAGGTCCCTCCCTGGCAGCACCATGTCAGATGGTTTCTTCTCGGCCTGGTACCTTCTGAATGCTGGGAGGAGCTGCCTGGTCCGAGGGGCTGCAGTTCCCTGGAGAGAGGGGCTGGGGCTGGTGGCTGCAGGAAAACCCTTCTGCTGTGTCTGCGGCTGAGCTGCACAAAGGAAGATACAAGATCCCTGGGGGGGGGGTCTTTGCCAGATGAACGTGCCTGAGGAAAGGAGCGCTGGAAGCACAATAGACACACAAAAGGGGCACGAGGGACAGTTTGAGTCACACACACGGCAGGTGGCGCAGCACAGCCAGGGACCTTATCCACTCACAGAGCTTCACAGCTTCTGCACCCGCCAAACCCCACCAGGCAAAACTGCCCCATGGGCCTCACCTGCACCATGCTCAGAGCCTGGGGATTTTCTGTCACTTTGGCAGACCAAATAACTAGCTGCCTGCTCTTCTGGAGTCTCTGCCTCTCACAGGCCTTCTCATCCTCAGGCTCTGCTTCATCTCCAGACAGACCCTGCTCTGCTACAGCCACCTCCTCTCTGTCTGTCACTCCTGGGCCTTCTAAAGCATTCTGACACCTGGGCTTTTAGCACTCAGATCTGCATCTTCTACCAGCATTGGCTAATGAGGATTCTGAGCAGCTGCTGCAGAGAAGGAGACAGTCACCATGGAGCATCCTTGCAAACTGTCTCAGAAAGAGAGCAGAGAAATTTAAACTCTTTGTCAGTGAGAGGAAACTGCCACCCCAAGTGGGATTTGAACCCACAATCCCTGGCTTAGGAGGCCAGTGCCTTGTCCATTAGGCCACTGGTGCACATAGACAATAGTGCCAGGGACAGAAATTCACCCTTCTAAACAGCCCTTCTTCAACTTTTAGCTCCTGACGAAGTCCCTTTGAAGAAGCCAGATACACAGGAAGGGTTGATCACACCCTTCTGAAAATCAGCTTTCCATGGGTATCGGAAGCTGGCTCCAAGTCATGGGCCTTGACATCTCGTCTCCCTCCCAAAACCAGGGAAGTGTCTCCCACCCCTGCAGCCTCCTGAGGCTCTATGGCCCTGTCTGTACAGCAGAGACAGGAACACTCACAGGCCAACCCATGGCCTAGCCACATGGCACCCTGAGATGTTCCGTGCTTGAGCCCCAGAACCAGCCCTGAGTGACAGGGGCAGGGACAGCAGCTCACACATGCCAAGGGGCTGGCCAGGGGCAGGGCTCATGTCCTGCAAGGCAGCAGCGACATCACAAGGAACTTTTTCAGCAGCTCGGCTCATTGGTTGGGAGGTGATGACCTCACAGAGGGACCATGGCAACAGCCAGGTGGGACAGGCTGCAGGGCTGGGGCATCTCAGAGACCCCCCATGGCCTGGCTGCCTGGAATCTCCTTTGTGAGGTTTCCCCTTGAGGGTCCCATCTGGGAGTGTCTCTGTGGAGATTTCCCCTTTCCCCAGGCTGCAGTGGGAGGGGCTGGGGCAGGCAGGGGTACAGGAGGGGCTGGCACTGAACTTCTGGGAGAAGCAAGAGAGAAGGTTGCTAACACACAACAAGGAGAAGCAAGAGAGAGGGCTGCAAACACCTGATAAGAATGGGATTTGAACCCATGCATGCAGAGCACAATACATTAGGAGTCCATCACCTTAACCACTTGGCCACCTCATCTGAGCTGTAAAACATGCTTTCAAGCCACCTGAAATCAGCACTTCAGGGAACCTTTGTGCCACTTGCTGGGGACACCCAGGCTGGAAGGTTTTGGCTTTTCACAATGTTCCCAGGGCTGTTGTACAAAGCTCAGTGCTGGTAACAAACCCAAACACCCCCTGGCTACATCTACCCTGCAGACTTCTTGCACAAGAACTGTTTTGTGCAAAAGGTCTTGCACAACAGTGTGTCCACACTGCCATGTGCTTTTGCACAAGAGAAGTGCTTTTCTGCAAGAGCACCCATGGCAGTGTGGACGTTCTCCTGCACGGGAAAGCTCTGATGGCCATTTTAGCCATAGGGCTTTCTTGAACAAGAAACCCCTGTTGGCTCTCCACACTGCCTCCTTGTGGAGGAGTTCCTGCTCAAGAGGGCTTATTCCTCGTGAGGAGAGAAATAACTCTTGGGCAAGAAGCCCTGTTATCTCATGCTGTATTATAAATTTACTTGAGCAAGAATGTGCGTGCAGTGTAGACTCTCCGCAAGTTTTTGTGCAAGAACAGCTGCTCTTGCACAAAAAGCCTGCAGTGTAGACATAGCCCTGCAGTGTAGACACAGTCTGAGAGAGAGACAAGAAAGGAAGTGGCCAGAGCCTCCCCGCAGGCTAGTCCTCAACAAGCTGTGTGTGTCTACACAGCAGCCTCACCTCGAAGTCAGCTGTGCAGTGTGAGCGGGCTACCCAGGGCCCCAGGGGAAGGTCTGTGGGGAGTTTCCAAGGCAACAACAACAACAAAGTTTCATAATCTATACTCATGTGAATGTGATTTTTTCCTCCACTAACAAGTGTCTCTGAAGGGATGAGAAATGCAGGGCCCAGGTGCAGGGAGCCGGGTCACATTCTCCTGCCTGAGTCTCAGTCCTGGATGAATCCTGGCTACAGAGAGAAGAGGCCAATGCAAACAGCCCCAGGGACAGCGAGGAGTCAGTACGTGGGTGGGTGGAGCAGGGAGCTGAGGGCAGAGCTGGGCTCTAACTCACTAGGGGTGTGCGTCCATAGTTCAAAATAAGCAGTGCAATTGTGTAGCTTATTTTGCATCTATTTTGAAATAGTTTATTTTGTAATTTGGCTGGCTACACAGCATTTATTTCAAAATAAATCGCAATTCTGAAATGTCCCTCCCTCCTCCTGTCATGAGGTTTGCAGGGACATCAGAACAACGAGCCTGTTATGGTTTGAAACAAGGGGCTTGCTCTTAAGAAACGTCAGTGTGATCTGAGCACCACGTTCTAAACCTCCGAGCTAGCCGGCCCACGGGTGTCAGTCTCACAAGTGGCCCTTTCAAAAAGGAGCCTCGGGCAGCTGCAGGGATGTTGAGGGCTCTGGAACAAGGTGGGTGAGGCAGAGGCATTTCTTGCAGGCAGGGGAATTAGCTCAAGTGGTAGAGTGCTTGCTTAGCATACGAGAGGCAGTGGGATCGATACCCATGTTCTCCAACTACAGCTCAGTTCTCATCTCTTGCTTTCACTGGCCCCTTACCTCTTCCTACCTGCTCTCCCAAAAGAGACAGAGCTGGCTCCCCTTTCTTCGCCTCCAGGAATTGCCATGCTGCAAAGTGGAGTGGGGATATCAAGCTCAGCAGTCCATTAGGCTCTGTGGTGCAATGGGAAGCATGTTGGACTTCTAAGCTGTAGTGCCTAATGGGAGCCCAGCTAGTCTTTCAAAGATTGTGGTTTTGAGTCCCACCAGAGTCAGTTTAGCTGCTTTCTCATTTCCAGGGCACAGCTTTAACAGAACAGGCAATCCTTAGGCTGACACTGGAGTGGGCTTGAGTCCAGACACTTCCCAGCAGACCCCAGTGAGGGTGGAGGGAAGGGCTGGTTCTTGGGGTTGGGGCTGGGGGTCGTTCTGAAAGGCTGCAGGTGCCGTTAGACCGTTTTGTCCCTCCCTGTCTCCTACTAGTGCTGAAAAACACTCAGGCTATGTCTACACTACACTGTTCTTCTGAAAAAAGTTACACAAATTTCAAAACACAATTTGTGTAGCTTTTTCTGCTGCTTTTTTTGGAAGAGGCTTTTCCGACATTTGGCCTGTGTGCACTGGGCCAAATGTCGGGAACAAAGCCTTTTTAAGAACAGCCCTTCTTCCTCATAAAATGTGGTTCACAGGGATGCCGAAAAAGCACATCTGCTCTTCCAAAAAAGAGCAGCAGAGCAGCTGCGTTCTTTCAGCAGAGCAGCTGTGTTCTCTGGACTAAAGCGTTGTCTCTATAGTGCAGACAGAGCCCTGATGTAGCATCTTATTTCAAGTTTAGGGTGCAGCGTAGACAGAGGGGTGACATATGATACGCAATTTGAGCCACAGAAGTTGTCATTTTGAGCTTATTTCAAAAAACGCTTTGGTGTCTATGCAGCACCAAACATTAAAATAACCTGCTATTCTGAAATGTCTCTTCCTCCTCACAGAATGAGGTTCACAGGGACATTGGACTAGCGAGTCCATTGTATTTCAAAATAAGGGGCACTGTTAACACGCAGGATAGCTAGTACAGTTGTCTCCATACCCCAAAATAGCACTGCAGCATCAAGGTCACCATACAGGCCCACATTTGATGCTGAATTTTCAGTCTTCTGTTCTTGGGATGGTCTGCTGCTGTCTGTAGCCGTGCATAGGCCTGACCCTGCATCACCAGGGCCCCTCATAGCCTGCAGAGGGCACAAATTCCTCTCTAGGAGCCTGCAGAAAAGGAAGATGGAGTGTGAGAGGTTTCAAGCACCCAGCCCAGCCACCCTACGGAGATCTGAACTCAGATTAAGCTAGTCAGAGTACAGAGTGCTGCCCCTTATGCCATGGGACCTACACCAGTTGCTCTTGCCTCAGCTGGGTGAAACTGGAGCCCTGGCCCAGGCCTACTGGGACCAGCTTTGCTTGTTTTCCTTTCGCCTAGAGCCCCCTTCTCCTGGGCTGCAAGGAGCATCCCTGGGAAGCCCTGAGACAGGCACAGGACTCTGCCTCCCCTCAGCCAGCCCCATCCCACAGGTTTTGGCAGAACAAGGCGGGCTCTGTTCACCCCGCTGAGGTGCTGAGGTTCTTTCCTGCCCCTTCAGTTTGGCTTCCCTCTTCTGCCCCATTCCTGCCTCAGGACCTCCTTGGGCAAGTCACACAAGGGAGGCAGCAGGAAGAGCCGGCCCCATCCACCAGCCTCCCAGGGCAGGGGAGGCCAAGCCACAAGCCTCCAGCAGCTGCCTGGCCTGATTCATCTCACTTCCCCAGGCTGACACCAAGGGGCATTCTCAGCTGATGTCACCCCCTCTGTCACGCGTGGGAGTTGGGCTCATCCCAGGTACAGGCTGGTCAGCAGCAGCACTTACCTGGGCTCCAAAGGGAGCTGCAATAAGAGAGACCCTGTGTTTCTGAACCAGGGACCTTTTGCACGTTAGACAAAAGTGATAACCACTACACCACAGAAACACACTTTGGTGCTGGTGGAACTTGGCTGACTGTTCTGTTCCTAGCTCTTTCTAACACCCTGGGAGGGGAATGCACCTTGTGAACACTCCACCTCTTGTTCTCATGGATGCGACTAACCCGAGCTGCCAGCTCCTCATTTCCTCACCAGCCCCTTGATATTTGTAGCTCAAAGCTGGAGCTGCTGTGGAAGAAGGTGAAGCTACAGAAGCTGACAGGGGACAATCAGCGGGCGGAGGGTTATTTTTTATCCTCCCTGGGCTGATGTGGCTAGAACTGAGGAGAAGAAAATCCTCTTCCCTTCTCCTCAGAAGACAGAAATTGCAGTTGGTTCTCTCTCTTTGGTTCTACTAAAGTTGGAAGCCAGGACTAGACTTTTCCTTTCTAAAACCCTGGTGAAAGCTGAGAGTGAATTGCTTGTAGACTCACAATGTGAGTTAAAGAGGGGCATCGCCCAGCATGGAGCTTGAACCCATGACCATGAGATTAAGAGTCTCACACTCTACCAACTGAGCTAGCCAGGCTGGGTTGGAGTTTGAGTCCTAATACCCCATTGCAAAGTAGCAGGGCCAAGTGTTCCTAACTGCCTGAGGGTAGGTTGACACACACACACTCTTTCAATAGAGGGATGCAAATAAAGACATTTGAAATCGTAAATGAATCCAGATTTAAATATCCTGAACTTCATTTCCATAATCGCAGCCCAGGGCTATTTCGAATGTTTTCATTTGCATCCTCTGTCCAAAGAGGGTGTGAGTGTGAACATCCCCAGACTCAGGTATCCGTGTTAGTCTGAATCTGCAGAAGCAGCGAGGAGTCCTGTGGCACCTTATAGACTAACTGAAGTGTTGGAGAATAAGCTTTCATGGGCAAACTCAAGCCTCTTTCTTTCCCCACTGGGGCAGTTCTGGTTTGTCAGGAGGTTCAAACTCAAACCCCACTCCCAATACACCCACTTCTTTCCCCACAAGGAACGGCCCCATTTCCATCTCTCCAGTGGCCGGAGAAGGGGCCGGGTTCAGGATTTCTTTTAGTGCCGCAGCAACAGGAGATGGAGAGAATTCAAACCCCTTTGCAAGCTTTGTTCTCATGGCATCAAGTATGACAGGAGGGGGTGTGAGCTGGGGAGGGTTCCCCCCCTGCCCAGAAGGGAATTTGGGTGCCCCCAGGGGCAGCAAGAATTCAGGCCCTCAGGCCAGTGCATTGGGGACAACTTGTGAGCCCTTCCATGAGCATTTTCTTCTCCCACTGGAGAAGGAAGCTGGGCAGGACCAGCCTGCAGCCCACGTCCCTTTCAGCCCCCGGTGCAGGAGGTAACAGAGAGGGGAGGAAAGTCCATGGGTAGCGCCTCCTCCCAGCAGTCTGGCCCTGCGCAGAGTCTGTGCACGATGGAGCCTCTCCCAGCAGGATTCTGGCCTGTTCTCTGCAAAATGCTCAGCCTGTTTCTTTTTCTGCAGGAACGAGTGGGATCCATGCGCCCTGTTCCCCAGTGACATGTGTGTGTTCTCTTCCCCCCTTTCCACAGACAAAGCAGGCCAGGGGGTTGTGCACCTCCAGTGGCCCCTTCCTACATGGCCTCCCACAAAGCTGGAGTGAAAAGCTGTTGGGTCTCAGCCCTCCTGGGCCAGGCCGTGGCAGGAGCACTGACTGGAGAAAGGTTGTAGGTGGAGCAGAATTAGCTCAACTGGAAAAGTGCAGCTGATCCAGGGGCCGAAAGGGGCTGCAGCTGCTGCTGACAGGGAAGAAGCTGGGAGGCAAGGTGCTGGCAGCAAGAGATTCCGGCTGCCTCTTTGCCCTGGGTCTCTGTATGCCATGCCGGCCACCTTGACCAAACCTCAAACCAACTGGACTAGCCAACCCACATGACAGTGAGTCGCTAGTGGCCCTGTCAGAGAAGACCCATTAGCAGCTGCAGAGACAACGCTGCAGCGGTCTGAGGTGCCTTTCTTGAAAGGGCCACTTGTGAGCTGCTCTTGCATAGGCCAGCTAGCTCAGTTGGTTAGAGCATGGTGCCAATAACACCAAGGTCATGGGTTCAAGCCCTAGGCTGGCCACAGGGGTTTTCAGTTTGGTGACTTGCTGAGTTTTGTTGTTGAAGGAGATAACACAGAACTGGCTCCAGCCCCCACTCAGTAACCTGGGGAAATGACCCACCAGGCCTGAACCCCTTGGAGAGGCAACGGTTCCCCACTGGCCAGGGCAGAGCCTCCGTCTGACACAGTCATGGAGCCTTCTCCCCCTGGGCCTGCCTCCCCCTTCACTCAGCTCTCACTGCTCAGTGCTGCCAGGGAAGGGCCTCACTGCTAGAGCCGCCTGGGCTGGTGCTGGCCACAGAGACACGTCCCAGAGCAGGACGGATGCTCAGACCGACACTGAGTGTTGCTCAGCGCTGGGGTGAGACAGGGAAGGACAAAAGGGTCTAACGGCGCCTGCAGCCTTTCAGAACAGCTGTGAGTCCCACCCCCAAATACCAGCCCTTCCCTTGGGTTCTGCTGGGCACTATCTTGACTCAGGTCTCCCTGGTGTCTGGAGAAGACACAGCAGCTCCGTGGGCAGAGTCCTGATCCCTGGCTGGGCAGGGCTCATTAAGCAGCTGTAGGGCTGGGCTGCTGCACAGCTTAGAGCAGGGGTGGGCAAGAACTGTGAACCACTCCCAGGGCTGCACTTTTCCATGCTATTAACAGAGGAGGTGGGGCTCTGGGATGCAGGTTGGTGCAGACAGGAGCTTGGGGCAGAGGACTGGGGTGCAGGAACGGTTGCAGGGGGTTGGATTGTGACCTGGGGCAGAGGATTGGGGTGCAGGATCTGGGAGGGGTGTGGGTTCAGGGGGGCAGAGGGTTTGGTTTATATGGGGTACCAGAGGGTTGAGGGAATGGAGGGGCTGGGGTGCCAGAGGCAGGCTTTGGCTGGGAGACTTACCTGGCTGACTCTGCGCCAGCAGCCAAGCACATTTCTCAGGCAGTCTGCCCTGCACCCACACAGGCTGCAGGGGCCCTGTGGGTCGGTGAATAAGAGCTTGAGTGGATGGGGGATGGTGCTTCACATGGCCAGAAACCAGCCAATGGGATTGTGCCAGGAGCAGGGACACTAACAGCTTCACTCAACTCTCAGGGTTCGTCTACACAGTGCACTTATTTTTGAATAGCTTGTTTCAAAGTAGCAGATCCACACTGCAGGGAAGTCTCGACTTAGAGCCCTAGGAGGCAGTGGGGAGTAATTACTTTGAATGGCCCTGGGCAGGAGCTATTTCGAAATAGCAGCAGTGGAGCATCCACACTCCGGCTATTGCAAAATAGCTATTTCGGAAGAGGCGTTATCCCTCGTGCAATGAGGTTTACAGATTTGGAACTAAGCCGTGGTGGCTTTTGAGGTGTGTGAATAGGAAGAGGGAGGGGCTACTGCAGCCGCTTGGCCCTCTGCTTGCAAAAACAAAAAATAGGGAACCTGCTGGTATCAATCCCACTATCTCTCACATATTAAGTAAGCTCTCCACTACTTGAGCTAATTCCCCTGCTGTCAAATTTTTGAGTCTTTTAGTGACTCTTCCCTTCTCCACAGGGACATCTGTCTTCTAGGTCAGTTAGTTGGTGGGGGAAGAGAAGGCTCCAACAAGCCTCCTCCTCACACTCATTCTTGTGACTCCCATTCTCTCTCTGGCCTCAGGAGCAGATCTCAAGGAGACTCCTTGCAGCAAAGCCATGGCGGGAGAGAGGGGGGGGTCTCTGAGATGGCCCCTGCCCTGCAGCCTGTCCCACCTGGCCACTGTCATGGACTCTCTGTGAGGTCATCACCTCCCAACCTCCTTTAGCCAATAAGCTGAGGGCTGCAAAAGGCCCTTGTGATGTCACTGCCACACCCACCCCTGCCCTCCAGGGCTAATGTCCTGCCCCAGGCAGCCCCTTTGCATGGCTGAGCTGCTCCCAGGCGTGAAAGTGACACATTTCTTACAGGGACTGTTCTATTGGGCAGCATCCCTTGGTCCAGGGGAGGTTCAAGGCAGAAACGAGGGGGGTTTCAGTAAAGCTACATGTGAATGGATCCATCTAGCAACCACTGCCAGCCACACGCACGGGGGAGGTTTTTGTGCAAGCACAATATGCAGTGAAGACATATGGGGAGGGAGGGGCGCGGGTGAGCAAGTGAGCTGACAGGAGGGCAGGAAGGCAACTTTATCAGGTGCCAAAGTAGCTCAGTGGGGACAGCGTTAGACTGAAGATTTAAAGGTCCCTGGTTTAATCCCAGGCTTTGGCAAAAGCCTTTGTTCTTGAGGTTTATCCTGTCCTTGGCTCCTCTGTGAAGAGCCCAGTTGTGCCTCCTGGAAGGGCCTTGTCTGCCCTGCTGCTGCTCCACCTAGGAGCCAGCAAGTCCTGCCCCTCCTCTGCCAGAGAAGGAAGAAGGAGCTCTCCTTAAAGCAGCATCAAGCCAGCCCCCTAAGGACACCTGCTGAACACCAATACAGCCCTTGCTCTGCCAGCTGAGCTATTGAAGCTCCTCTCTCACTGCTGCTTTGTCCATCCTGGCAGGAACAGAATCTGGGACTCACCCAATCAGGCCGGGTGCCCAGTAACCCCAGACAGACGTGCACGTCCGCACGCTGGCAGCAGCTGTTGTGGGACTCTGCAAATTCACCACTAGACCTAATTCCCCACATGCCAGGCAGCCCAAGGGAGGGCTCTGGGGTCTCAAGCAAACAGAGTCTCAGGCAGGGGGACTGTCAGAGCACAGGGGGAGTTTGGGGCTCATTGCTGAGCCGTGGGGTGAAGCATCAAACTCGCCCCCCTCCTGTGGGGCCTGTGAGTGTTGCTGAATCTGGGCCCCTGTGTCTGTGTCTGGGCAATGGCAAACAAAAGGTCGGGGGCCACACAGAGACCCTTCAGGGCTGAGCAGGAAGTGGCAGAGATTTTGCTTTGTCTTTGCTTGTGGGCTTGTCTGTAGAATGGCCATTCTTGTGCAAAAAGCCTGCAGCATAGACATAGCCGTGCAGTGTGAAAAACCTCACAAAAACAAGCTCAAATCAGTAGGTCCCACTGAGATTTGAACTCAGATTGCAGGATTCAAAGCCCTGAGTGCTGCCCCTTACACCATGGGACCTACCCACTGACCTGTGCATGGGCATTGGGGACACTCATTTTTCTGGCTGGCCTCTGCACTCCTGGCTTCCCTCCTGCTGCTTCGTCTCTCTGGCTATGACTACACGGCACATTTATTTTGGAATAAGCTGGTCTCGAATAGTGATTCCAAAATAGCTTATTTCAAACTAGCACGTCTACACTGCAGGGAAACCTCAGAATAGTCCGAGGCAGGCTCCCCTAAAGTAGATGAGCTATCTCAGAAGAATAAGTTAGAATGTCCCCAGGGAGGGGCTAGTTCAAACTAGCAGCAGTGGCGCATCTACACACCCCTTATTTTGAAATAGCTAATTTGGAATAGGTGTTATTCTTCATAGAATGAGGTTTGCAGAAGTTGGAATAAGCCGTCTGTTACTTCAGAATTATTTCAAAATAAATTGCTGTGTAGACTCTTGTTATTGTGGAATAACGGCCATTGTTCCAAAAGAACTTTTTGTGTGGACAGAACCTGCACAGCACAAGAAACATGATTGGCAGCTCATCCCTACCATTGTTTTGTCAATTGCAGTACAGGGTTCTGAAGACATGGACCCAAGGCAACCACCTTGGTTGCCTTCTGCTAAGGCCAGGCCAGAGAGAAAACAATCTCTCCTTCGAGCCAGAGTTGAACCAGCAACCTAAGGATCACTGCTTAAGCACACACTACAGTCCTCCACTCTGCCAGCTGAGCTATCAAAGGGTGCCTAAATAGCTCTCCTTTGTCCAGGTTGTCCCTTCTGCAAGTCTCAGGGCAACTGCTCCCCCAAGTAGATGGCATTGCTGATGAGGGGCAGAGGTGCACAGGGGCTGTCACAGGTACTTCACATGCAGACAGACCCCTTGAGTGAAACCTGAGCTAGATCCATCCATGTCACAGCAAAATGAAGAAAGCTGGGTTCTTCTCATGTGTCTTCTTTGTTCCAGAGTCTCTAGGGATGCGGTAGGGTCAGGTCCACAAAAAAACAAACCATTTGAATGAACCTTGGTCTAGAAACACCCCTGAGGGTTTCCTTCTATCTTTGGCCTGGAAAGGTCTTCTGTAACAATATGGTTTCTGTGTGACCCTATTGGAAGGCCTGTAGCTATTCAGTAGGTCTAAACTAAAGCCTTCTTCTGCCTCCAGACTGAAGAGCAGCAGCAATTAGCTGTAAAGCCTGGAGTCACATGCTCACATTCCAGCTAAATGACACTGAAATAGTGTGTCACACTAGGCTGTGAGAAGGGGATCCTGTCCTAGTGGCACCCACTGTTACCAGATAAGAAACAGCTAAATTGACTCTCGTGGGATTTGAGCCCAGGACTTTTGAATGATTAGCTTGGCTCATACTAATCGCTACAGCTTAGAAGTTCAACACCCTTTCCATTGCACTACAGCTCACAGCACCCCTCATCTCTTCTTTCTGCTTTGCAGCAGGGCAATTGCTGGGGTAGAAGAAAAGGAAAAGCTGAGCCAGAGGAACACACGCTCCCCCTCCCACACTCAGACCGCCCCATACCCAGCCCCCTGCTCAGAGCCTCAGCTGTGGCTTAAACCTGGTTTCAGAGCAGAGAGGCCAATGCAAACAGCCCCATGGCAGAGAGGTAGTAAGCGCGTCGGTGGGTGGGGCAGGGAGCTAGGGGCAGATCTTGGCTCTAACTCACTGAGTGACCTTGGCCTGTTCAGTGAATGGCTCCCTGGCCCTGTCTGTACAGCAGGGACAGCAACACTCACAGGCCCCACAGAAGGATGCTAGTTTTATGCTTCACCCCATGGCCCAGCAATGAGCCCCCCAACTCCCCCTGTGCTCTGGGAGCCAGGTTTGCTGTGTGAATTCTGTGGGGCAGGTAGCGTGAGGCCTGGGCACTGGGATTAGTTACCAATTTCCCCGGCCCTCTGACACTGCTAAGATCAGAGCTGAGGTGGCTGAGTGGTTCAGGTTTTCGATTAGAAAACCAATAGACTAAGCAGGTCCACACAATCCACTAGTTCTGCAGCTCCAGAAAAGTAAATCTGAACCTCAGTCCTCCCTGTCCCTTCCCTTCACGCCATGGGGGCTGGAACTCCAGAGGAGTGAGGTGTCTTAGTCAGGGGCCACATCAGAGAGGGCTGGGGGGCCTTTGGAGGAATTTCTTTGTGCCTCACTTTTGTGGTCCCCGATTTTTCTGTGAGTCAGTGGCCCCTGACCCAGAAAAGGTTCCCCACCCCTGCCATAATATAGCAACACCGAAACCTTTTGTGCTGGCTGTAATGTTTTCCTTTCTTTCAAATGAAGTTTGATCAACTAACATGAGACAGTTCAAACGCTTATTTGTTTAACGATTTAAATTAAACTTTTCTCCCCACCTGCAGCCCTAGCAAAATGGCTGGGGTGTGATTATGTCATTAGTGGCGAGTGTCCATTAGTAACCAAGAGTCTATGGAAAGGTTTGGGGAGGGCAGGGGCTCAGCAAAGGGGAGGGTCTTGCGGAAGGGATGGGATAGATCCTGGCTTGCCCTGACATTTAAAAGGTGCCCTTGGGGGCATGTGGCACCCTGAGCAACCTCTGATGTTCCCTGCGTGAGCCCCAGAACCAGCCCTGAGTGACAGGGGAAGTGGGGGAGCAGCTCACACATGCCAAGGGGCTGGCCAGGGGGCAGGACATGAGCCTGCAAGGCAGCAGTGACATCACAAGGGCCTTGTGCAGCACCTCAGCTCATTGGTTGGGAGGAGGCAGTGACCTCACAGAGGGCCCATGGCAACAGCCAGGTGGGACAGGCTGCAGGGCTGGGGCATCTCAGAGACCCCCATGGCCTGGCTGCCTGGAATCTCCTTTGTGAGGTTTCCCCTTGAGGGCAGAAGGGATTGAGGGTCCCATCTGGGAGTGTCTCTGTGGAGATTTCCCCTTTCCCAGGCTGCAGTGGGAGGGGGCTGGGGCAGGCAGGGTTACAGGAGGGGCTGGCGCTGAACTTCTGGGAGAAGCAAGAGGAAGGGCTGCAAACATCCAATGAGGATGGGATTTGAACCCATGCGTGCACAGCACAATGGATTAGCAGTCCATCGCCTTCACCACTCGGCCACCTCATTTGAGCTGTTGATGTTTGTTACCAATTACCCAAAGCCAGCACTGCCAGGAACCTTTGTGCGACTCACAGGCTGGCCAGGGACACCCAGGGCAGGAAGGTTTTGACTTTTCACAATGTTCCCTGGGCTGTTGTACAAAGCTCAGTGCTGGTAGCAAACCCAAACACCCCCTGGCTACATCTGCCCGGCAGGCTATTACACAAGAACTCTTTTGTGCAAGAGTTTTTGCGCAAAACGTCTTGTGCAAGAGCACGTCCACACTGCCATGTGCTTTTGTGCAAGAATGTCCATGGCAGTGTGCACGCTCTCTTGTGCAAGAAAGCTCTGATGGCCATTTTAGCCCTAGGGGTTTCTTGCACGAAAAAAACCCTGTTCCCCATTCATACTATCTTCTTGTGTAAGAGCTCTTGCACAAGAGGGTTTATTCCTCATGGGGAGAGGAATAACTCTTGTGCAAGAAGCCCTTTTCCTACATTTTGCCATATATTTACTTGTGCAAGAATGCACATGCAGTGTAGATGCTCCTCAAGATTTTGCATAAGAATGGCCATTCTTGACCAAGAAGCCTGCCATGTAGATGTAGTCCCTTTGTGCCCAGAGAGGGTCTGTCTAGTCACAGTCTGGCTCGGCGTGCTCTCTGCAATGGGAAGATGTCCATGGAGCAGGCAGATGGCAGCGGGCACATGGCTCTGGTGGGCCCAGCATCCAGAGGAGCGTTTCCGATATGAGTATTTACTGACAGTGTCCGTCTCTGGTCTGATTTCACAGTGTGGTGAGACACTGGCACCCACAGCAGCATGGATGGGGTGGCTGGAGGGAGTGGCTGGTGGGAGCAGTGGGTAAGCCTCATTTGCATATCTAATGAGCCACCATTTTTGTGGAAGAGGCTCTTGCACCAGAAGGTGCAGGGGACAATCAGCGGGCGGAGGGTTATTTTTTCTCCTCCCTGGGCTGATGTGGCTAGAACTGAGGAGAAGAAAATCCTCTTCCCTTCTCCTCAGAAGATGGAAATTGCAGTTTGTTCTCTCTCTGGTGCTACTAAAGCTGGACCCCAGGACTAGACTTTTTCTTTCTAAAACCCTGGTGAAAACTGAGAGCTAATTGCTTGCAGGCTGAGAATGTGAGTTAAAGAAGGGCATCGCCCAGCATAGGGCTTGAACCCAGGACCCTGGGATTAAGAGTCTCATGCTTTACCAACTGAGCTAGCCAGGCTATGTGCAAAAGTTTTCCTAATATCCCATCACAGGGTAACAGGAGCCAAGTGTTTTCCACTGTCTGACTCAAGGCTCTTTCTTGCCCCTAATGTGGGGTTCTGGTCTGTGGAGAGGTTTGAACTCGAACCCCACTCCCAACACACCCACTTCTTTCCCCACAAGGAACGGCCCCATTTCCATCTCTCCAAGGACAGGAGAAGGGCTCTGGCCAGTTCTCTGCAAAATGCTCAGCCTGTTTCATTTTCTGCAGGAACGAGTGGGATCCATGCGCCCTGTTCCCCAGTGACAAGTGTGTGTCCTCTCCCCTCTTTCCACAGACACAGCAGGCCAGGGGGTCGTGCACCTGCAGTGGCCCCTTCCTACTTGGCCTCCCACAAAGCTGGGGTGAAAAGCTGCTAGACCCCAGCCCTCCTGGGCCAAGCCATGGCAGAGGTAGCAGGATTCACTCCCATCTTCTCCTGCCTATGCCCTGGTGCTGAGGGGCCGGCCCTTTTCCTGCTGCCCCAACTCTTATTCCCACAATGCACTTTGTGCAGGGGCCATTGGTCTTTGTGCCAAGGTGCGTGACTGGGAGCCAGGACTCAGGACCCTTCCCCCAATCCCTCCTCTGACCCGCTCACACTGTCTGGCTGCCCCCAGCACAGGATGAGCTCAGGGGCTGGGTGGGTGACGTGCCCTGCAGCTGTGATGGCATCAGGCCCCTCCCACCTGCCTGCTCAGTCTGGAGATGGAGCCCAGGGGCCTCAGACACCCAGCAAGAGGAACAAAACTCTCTTTGTTGAACCTCAGTGCATCAAAGCCAAAGCACCTGAACCTTGCAACAGCCAGCTGACCCCAGCAGGTCCCACTGAGATTTGAACTCAGATTGCAGGATTCAGAGGCCTGAGTGCTGCCCCTTACACCATGGGACCTGTCAGGTGAAGGTAAGGTGGGGATCTCTGACTCTCAGTTCTCAGGCTGGCCTCTGCTCTCCTGGCTTCCCTTTAGCTGCAAGAGGGTTTTTCTTGCACAAGAAGGGGCAGTGTAGACAACTCCTTCTGGCGCAAGAGCCTCTTCCACAAAAATGGAAGCTTGTTAGATATGCAAATGAGGCTCAGCAATATTCCACCCTTAGCCTCATTTGCATATTTCTGGCACAAGATCGTGCCAGTGTAGACATAGCCTGTGGGTTTGAGCTGGTTCCAGCTGAGGAACAGGTTTGCCTGGTTTATGTGTATTGGTGCCAGAAAGCTTCAATGGTATGTATTCATTTAAAGAGTCCATGTACAATGGAAATCCAGGATGCAATAGAACTGGAAAGGTAAATGTTTTTATTAAAGGGAGATTTTTTTAAGGGGGCACTTGGATTTGAACCAAGGACTATTTAATCTACAGTCAGACACTCTACCACTGAGCTATACCCCCAACCAAAACAACTGCCTGCAACCAGTGCTGGGAGCTGGGCAGGGAACAAGAGGCTTTTGTGTAACACACATCTCAGGTGGGACGGACCCTCACTGACCCCAGATTGTGATGGACCCTAACGAGGAATCTGTCCTGAAAACAGCCCACAGGGCCCACAGTGGGATATTCCCCTGCCCCCACCCTGTCTCAGGGACAGAGGCTGAGCTGGGATCTCAGCCCCACCCGGAACCAGGGTCGGATGCTCTGCGCAGAGACAGAGCCTGCCGGGAAAGTGAAGATCGGGGCCTCATTGGCAGCATTGATAAATGTCACCTGCCTCTGGTCACAGTCCAGACAAACCCAGATCTTGCTGGGGACCAGGCTCAGGGGCAGGGGGGTCACAGGGTCAGTGAGAGCACAGAACTGATCCCCCCACCGCTCCACAGCCCAGATCCTCCCACTGGGGTTATGGCTGTTCCAGTCCTCCCTATTTACAGACTCTCTGGCCACCCCCACAGCCCAGTGTTGCTCATCCCCCACCTCCACCTCCCAGCAATGTCGCCCCGAGGTGAACCCCTCACAGCCCAGCGCACAGAGCTCAGGATCAAATCTCTCCAGTGTGCTGGGCAGTCGCTGCCGTGTGCCTCCTCGTCTCACACGTTTCCGATCCCCAGACAGGACGAGGTTGGGATGAGCCGTGTCTGGATCCAGAGTCACAGTCGCTGGGGAGAGAGAATCAGGGCGTGAGGGGCAGAGCTCAGCCCTGGGGCGCTGGGCCCATTTCTCACCCTCCCCAGCAGCCCTGTTGTGGCTGGGACAGGCCTGGGCCCCAGGAGCTGCCTCTGCCCTGGGCCCTGAGACTGAGCCGAGCTGTCACTGCAGCACCTCAGCCTGGGCAATGGGACCTGCTTCAGTGGTTTCTTATTTCCCTGAACGAGATTCAGCTCCCAGCTCCTCCTGTTGGGGCTGCTCCATCCCAGCAGCAGAGACACAGCCAGAAAAGTTTTAGTGGGAGGAGTTTCCTCAGGGATTTAAATTGGTACCTGCCTGAGACAGGGTAGATCAAACCCTGAGTCTAGACAAGGGCCATAGAGAATAATTCCTCTGGCTGCAGAGAAAGCAGCCAATCAGGGGCCAGGAAGGCCTATAAGCAGGAGCTCCAGCACCAGAGACAGCTCAGTGTCTCTGGCGCCTTAAGCCTGGGAAGGCCGCGTGACTGGCTAAGGGAGCAGCACCTTGGAGAGCTCTCAGAGCTGAGGAGAGACCAGGATGAGCTGTGACTAGAGCCCTGAGGGAAAGGCGAGGTCACTGCACCCAGGAGAGGAAGCCCTGGAGGCCCCACTCTCTAGCTGGGGAGGGGAGGTGAACAAACTGAGAGAGAAGAGGGACACTAACAGAGGGCTCTGCCATGGGCCCCTGTTAGGTGTGTACCCCGGCAGGGTGTGACTCACACAGTGTGACTTTGGCTGAGTAGCTGAAAAGGCTTTTTAAAGTGGCAGCGCAGGCACACGCACTCGGCCAGATGGAGGCGCTCATGAGTGGTGAGTGCCACCCTGTTACGCTGCCTCTGCTGCTCCCCCCTCACTGAAAGTTTCCTGGCTGTATCTCGCTGCTGTCAATGAACAACCTCCGGTGCCAGGCCAAGGGGCAGAGAGGAAGGGGCAGGATTGGGTGGGGCAGCCCATTCCCAGCCCAGAAAGAGGGGGGCAGCATCAGAGAAAGAGTGTCCCCCTATCCCAGAAGCAGTGAGCCGCTCCAATGGGAGAGCCCAGCCTGTCCAAAGCAAAGGCAGGATGTTGGATTATGGGGATGGGGGAGACCCCTGTGTCAGGATAAAGAAGAGAGGGGTGTCAGCCCAAAGGGCAGAGAGCTCTTGACTCATTCTTCCTTAAAAGGCTTGTGACTGTCTATCAAAACCTCAGGGTCAGAGTTAGGGGGTTTGGGTGCTGCTGAGGGAGAGGTTTCTGTTTAGCAGCGTGGGCATGAATTCAGCACCCAGCTTGGTGTCAGTCATTTGTTTGACTTCACATGGGATCTTCCCAGTATTTAATTATTTCACTTTTAGATTGTCAAGCATCCTGGTCAGAGTCAAATTGATTTTCACTTGAGCTACAAATTCATAAAAATGTTTCCGGAGAAATCTGTCATAATTCAAAGACAATCTCCACCTGCAAACCCACCTGGTGTGTATGCGCTTAGGGATTCCCCTCTCTGTGTCTCCAGTGCAGAGGGCAGAGTGTCTGGAGGGAGAAAGGAGAAGAGATGTAGTTTTCTGCTTTCAGATTTATAACTCTGATCTGGCCTAGCCTGGCTTGAATTTTGACAAAAAATCAGGCAGAGAGGCACAAAGACTCACTCTGTCTTCTCTATAGAGAGAAACTGATTTGAAACCTTCCTTCCGCCCTTTCATTCCAGTGGCTCCCAACACAGAAGCCCACAGCCACCCAAGGAGATGCAGTCTGTAATGAGGGGAACTTAAATCTCCTTATCCCCTCCCATCCTCTGGACCTTAGCTGCTTTGTCCCATTCACCTACTGCCTTTGGCCAGACCCTAGACCAAGGGTGGGCAAGATACGGCCTGCAGACTGCTCTGCCGGGACCCACAGGCAGAGAGCAGCCCCCTGCCTTTTGGCTGGAAACAACTGACCAATGGGAGCTGAGGGATTGGGCTGATGGTGGGGGCAGCACAGAGCCTCCCCCTCCCCCGGCATTCAGAGAAGAGCCACATGAAGAGAGCAGACAACAGTTCTGAGAAGTCATGGGCTGTGACCAGCAGGGAGCTGGCTTTGGGGTCCTGCAAGTCTGCTGGCTGGGTGCTGCCTAGGTAAGCACCTCCCAGTCAGAGCCTGCCTCTGGGATCCCCCTCCTCCAAATGCCTGTCCCAGATCTCAATCCTCTCCTGCCCCAGGTCACCACACAAACCCTCTGCACCCTTCCTCCCCAGGTCACAACTCCCTCCAATACCCTGTACCCCGCCTGCACTCTTCCCCCAGGCCAGAAGCCTCTCCTTCACCCATAGCCCCTCCAGGACCCTGCACCCCAATCTCCTGACCCAGATCACAGCCCCCTCCTTCATACAAACTCCCTTCCAGAACCTGCACCTTCTCCTGCATCCCAGTCCTCCATCCCAAGCTCCTTTCTGCACCCACCTGGCTTCCCAGGCACCAAACACCTTAGAAAACTCCATAGAAACCTGTGGCCATTGGCCATTGATCAGAATCTTGGAGTGGCCCCAGATCAATCATTATTACCCACCCCCTCCTACACCCAAATCCCACATTTAGTGTGAATGTAACTTTACACACTTTGGTTCCTTTGGCGTTAACAGGATGGTAAGATTTGCTGGGTTAAGGCTCATAATTCTATACCCGCTGGGGTCTATTCACACAGCATCTCCACAATGGGCACAGTGGGGCCCTTGGCCTCCACAGACTGACATGCCCGGGAATACAGTCCTTGTACAGTATGGAGACTGGAGATGGGAGACAATCGGATCAAGGAGCCAGATTCACCCTGAGGAGGCCAAGAGCTACAGGGGACCATTCAAGATTCCCCCAGTCCCTGGCCGTGGAGCCCCGTGCAGATCTTGGCCCAGGCTGGGTGAGTCTTGAGATTTAGCCAGAGCAGCACCCCTGTTTCTCTGGCCCCACGCGGTTCCCACGTTGGGAGAGACCAAACATTAGGCCATTGGGACTCAGTGTTGCGACTGAGGGTGAGTCATGAATTAACGTGCGCCCTCACACCTGTGCCTCGTTACACCTGCTCTGTTTCTCCCCTTTCCATCTTTCATTCAACTGATCTGTCCTTTCCCCCTCCCACAGCCTCAGAGGCTCCTCCCAGTTTCCCCTCCTAGATCCCTTCTCGGTACCTTTGCCCTCCCTCGGAGTCTCCATGGGAGCAACAGTTTCCTGGCAAAGTCACCGTCTCAAACCCAGTTCAGGAGAAATCTCCTCCGGCGGCTGCAACGTCCCCTTTTCACACCTGGAGAGAGAAAACATCACATAGTGACACTGCACTGAGTGACTCAGTTCTCCAGTTCTGGCCAGTGAGTCGCTGCTCCTGATGGGGCTGGAATTCAAATCCTCCAGTTCTCCCAAGGCCCCAAAACATTCCCCTCAAAACTCCTGTTCATATTTTTCAGCTCTGGCCTGGAGAGACAAAAGGGGAATAGAGTCTCCACTGCCAATTCACTCCCTGGCCTCCAGACGCTGAGGGACAGGAGGTTCCCAGGGGAAGGGCTGTAGGAATCTGCCCACTAGGGACTAGACAGAGACTCCAGCTCCCCCCTGCCCATGCAGCTCTGAGCATGGCCTGGCTGTTGCTGTTTGGGCCCCAGGCCAGGCTGGAAGCTGGAGCTGTAGGCAGAGAGTCCAAGGGGTGGGGACACAGGCAGGGGGGCAGCTTTCAGCAGCCCACCCTAGGCAGGTGCAGCATCTGCAGCTCCCCACCAATGCCCCAGGTCCCTGGGTTTGCTGGGCTGCAGCTACCAGCCTGGTCAGGGGGCCAAGCCTGGTCTGAAGCGTGGGAGGCCAGGACCCCTTGGGCCTCTCTGTCCCGTGCCCCTGTGTGTCCCACAGAGCAGAGCGGGGGCTGCTTTGCTCATGATTACGGAGCCCCCTGCTGGCACTGCCTGGCCTCTCAGGGGTGCGCTGGGAGCAGCTTGTTCCCTCCAATCCTGGCAGGGCAGCAGCAGGGACACGGTGTCCTTCAGTGCCGGGTGCGAGGAACATGCCTCCTGGAGTGCTGGAGAGCCCAGCTCTGCCTAGTGAGCAGTGTGGCGATGGCTAGCTGGGGCAGCAGCAGAACCAGGGCTCCCTGCACCTACCTAGAGGAAGGCGCTTGCAGGGCAGAGATTTGTTTAGAGCCAGGGAGCAGGGGAGAGAATCTGTGAAATGGGGAGATTCCAGGGCATGGAGAGGCTGAGTGTGAACAGGGAAGGTTGGAATCAACCCGCATCCAGAGTGAGTCCTACCTTGTGTGACTGGGCAGCCTTGTCCAGGAGCAGCACCGGATGAGATCTGGGCTCGGGGGTCTCCAGCAAACCACACACACGGCTTCCCCCTCCTCCTCGCAGAAATGACTCAGAGTCTCTGCGCCTGGCGTGAGATCCCGCTCTCTGAGTTTTCCCGGGACGTTTCAGCAGAAGGAGCGGGCGAAGTGCTTCAGCTGGTTCTGTCCACTACTTCAAGCTGAAGGGGGATTTTATAGCCGCTATGCTCAGTTGTACAACTTTGCAGTTTAAAGGTCACAGCCCAGCCCCTTCACACAGCAGATAAGAGCTGGAGAGAAGATTGTTCTTTTAACCATCATAAAACTCCACAGACAGAAGTGAAAATAACAATCCTTTCAATCAGGTGACGGGGTGCGGTCACAGAAGACCCCTTGGGGTGAATCCCAGGGTGCGAACAAAGCCATTGACACTCAGCTCTTTGCTCTTGGGGCTCCTCACCACCTGGTCCTGCAGGGCCAGCTCCATGGTCTCCCCCAGCCAAGGCACCGAGCTGAGATCACCTGCCCTCCCCCTCCACACACACACCAAGGGAAATATAGGCACTGAATCCATTCAGGTCTCAGGAGACAGTTTCAGTCCCAGCACCTGGGAAACCCACCCCCCAGCTGGGATCAGAACCCCACACGAACCATTCAGGCAAGCCCCCTTTAACAACGAAAGGAGGGTTACACACCGATTGCTCCTCCAGGTAACAATTATTAACACTGGGCCTGATATAAGTAAGAGTGATTTCATTAAGCACACACAGTAGGATTGAAGTGGTTGCAAGTGAGAACAGGCAGAGCAAAGTAAAGAGCAAATTTAAAATTACAGAAAATGCAGAGCTAGTTCCAACACTAACAGCTCAGTGCAAACTTACCCTAAAACTGATCTTATTTCAGAAATGTAAAAACGATGGTCCTGTAGCACTTTAGGGCACGTCTACACTATAGGACGTGGTCGAATTAAGCTACGCAACTTCAGCTGTGTTAATTGTGTAGCTGAAGTCGAAATACCTTAACACGGCTTTTGGCGCTGTCCACACTGCAGGAAGTTGAAAGGACAATACTCTTCCTTCGACTTCCCTTACTCCTCATGGAAGCAGGACTACTGCCATCGACTGGAGCACCCGTCTCAATTTGCATTAACGTGTCACTAGACCTGCTATTAGAGACTAACCAAAAATATATAGACAGTATCATGAAGAAAGCATCATGAGCTTTTTTTGGGCAGGTGACAAATATGGAGCAAGAGGCACAGAAGTTCAAATATAAAGCAGAAAAAGCAGGGAGAGAGGGAGGGGAAAAAACCTGTCAATTAAAGTGTCCATGCAAAATGAGGCTAATGGAGTGGGCTGTAAGTGTCCAATTCTCAGTGGCGGATTTAGTGTTAGTGGGGCCCAGAACTCAGCTTCATTTTTGGGGGGCCCTGCTGGGGACCCAGTCAAGAAAAAGAACATTCACTCTTCCCGCCTCTCCCACTTTTCATTCTTTTTTTCTTCCTCCTCCTCCTATATTATAAGTAACTAGCCAATTAGCCCGTCATAAGATGGGATTTTCAGGTCTCTCCTCCACGTTGGTCTTCTCTCCTGAGCCCCCAGTCTCTCGCTCTGTCACTCTCTCTCTCCTCCTCCTCCTGCCTCCCTCTCTCAATCTCAGCTCTCCTCCACTTCCTGCCTCTCTCGCCTTCTGCCTCTCTCTCCGTCTCTTTCTTTCTCTTCTCCCCCTCCTGCCTCTCACTCTCCCTTTCTCTTCTCCTCCTCCTCCTGCCTCTCTCTCCCCTCCGTCTCTCCCCACCCCTCTTCCCCTACCCCTCCTGTCGTGGCGCTGGGCTGAGTGCTGCCCGCTCAGCCGGGCCGCTGCGAGGTAGGGGGGCCGGGCGGTGACATACACGGCCAGGGGGCGGGGCCATGTACGTCACCACCCTGCCCCCGCTTCCCCTCCCGCCGTGGTGCTCAACTGAGTGCTGCGCACTCAGCTGGGCCGCCGCAGGAGAGCCCAAACGGCCGCTTGCACCGCTGGCTCCCCCGTGGCAGCCTGGCTGAGGGGCGCAGCACTCAGCGCCATGGCGGGAGGGGAAGAGGGGGTGGTGATGTACACGGCCATGCCCCCTGTCTGTGTACATCAGCACCCCGCCCCCCCTTCCCCTCCCACCGGGGCCCAGCTGAGCGGCCCAGCTGAAGGAGCGCCGCTCAGCTAGGCCCTGGGTGGCAAATGGACGTTTGGGTTCCGTGCTCCCCATGCGTAGGGAGTGCGGACCCCAAACGGCCGCTTGCAACCGCTTGCTCCCCTGCCGGGGCCCAGCTGAGTGGGGCAGCGCTCAGCGGAGTGCCCCGGCGGGAGGGGAAGGGGGGCCGGGCACTGACGCACATGGCCAGGGGGCGTGGCCGTGTACGTCAGCATTACAGACTCACAGACACTGTGCTACTATATATATTATAAGTAATGAGAAGTAAATGAAAATAACGGGAGGCACTTTGATTGTTTTTTTAGTCTGACTTTTTTTCCACAGACCACTTGAAAATTGCTGAGGGTCTTGGTGGACCGCTTAATGATCTTTCCAAATATTGTCTGCATCATGAGCAAGCTCTTCTAAAGTGTCAGAGGGGAAGCCGTGTTAGTCTGTAACTGAAAAAACTGAAAAAACAACAAATGTTCCTGCAGCACCTTAAAGGCTAATGAAAAATGAAGCCGGTATCATGAACTTTCGTGGGCACGACCCACTTCTGCAAATGAATGGAGCAAGGGGTCCAGAGTTACAAAGGAGACAGGGACAGGGTGTTTGGGTTTGAGGTCGATCTTGCAGAGTTACAAAGGAGACAGGGACAGGGTATTGGGGTTTGAGGTCGATCTTGGATTCTACTTAAATTCAGTAAGTGATCGTGTGCTTAAAAAGGATGGCTGAATTAGGGTCTCCTGCTACATGAGGCTAATAGAAATGTTGAAGTGGGCTGACATGCCTGATACTCAACTTTTGATGTCCTTAGGGTGTTGAATGTAGCAGTCCATCCAGGTCAGGTCTTTGATCAGACCTTGATTAAAGTGTCAGATTTGCAGTTGAAGGCAGCATTCGAGCCCAGGGACCGAGGTCCTTCCAATGATTGGAAATGATGAGAGATTTGGCTTGAACCAGCTGTTTATTCCATCATCGCTACAAGCCCAGACCAAGGACTTGGCAATTGTTGTGTGTGTTGGTTTCTGTGACCAGTTTTAACTCTCACCTCCATTTCTTTCTAGTATGAATACAGCTTTAGAGTTTAGATACCAATGGGCTGGCAACAGCATGATTTTGGGGGGTAAGGTCTGAGTTATATAGTGATCTGGGTGTGTGGCTGGCCCTTTGGCCTTTTATTTGATGAGACTGGATTTCATAACCACTGGTCCCTACATGCAGTGTTCCTGGTGGGGATATAAAAGACCTGGAGTCTCTGGGGCTACGTCTACACTACGAGTTTTCTCGGCAAAAAATATGCTAATGAGGATTCATTTGCATAAGTTGCAATCTCATTTGCACATTTTCTGCCGATCCATGTTTTCGTTAGAGTTTTTGTGCAAAAACAAGCAGTGCAGACGTTTTCTTTTTGTGCAAAACCCCCTTTTCCCGCCAGATCCTTGCGCCCCAAAAAAGGAGGTTTACTGATCTGGCAGGAAAAGGGGTTTTTGCGCAAAAAGAAAACGTCCACGCTGCTTGTTTTTGCACAAAAACCCCTAGGCAAAAATGGATTGGCAGAAAATATGCAAATGAGATCACAACTCATGCAAATGAGTTCCTCGTTAGCATATTTTTTGCTGAGAAAACTCGTGTAGACGTAGCCTGAGAGAATTGCTTGTAGGTCGCTTTGCTAACCAGTGTGGTGAAGCAGAAGTTCTCTTTGTGGCTGGTTTGCTGTGCCTGTAAGTGGAGGATATCCAGCCTCGGTCTGTGACTGCCTGGTTTCTCGGCTGTTGGCCCTGAATTAGATACTCTCAGTGGTGTACCTGTGTACAAAAGGGATACAGGATTAACAAACTGGGGTTCTGGGAGGATGCTGAGGGCTCTGGCCCAACCGTGATGCTGGGAGAGGGAGACTCAGGGAGTGCACATCCATCCCAATAGCCTCTAGAAATCATCCTGTACATGCCCTACACTGACAGAAATGATTTGTTCTATTGTTCTAATTAACCCACCTCTCTGTGAGGCTGTAGCCACCTAACCACCAGAATTCCACTGTTTGCATGGGGGTGAGGTCGATGTAGCTGTGACAATCAGGACTCATATTTTTTTCTCAGTCCTTAGTGACATTGCCGGGCTGATCTAAGACTTACGTGTGGAGCAGGCTTCAGAGGGGTTTCCCTGGGGACACAGGCACTGAGGGACTGGCTGACAGCTTGTGTGTGTGAGGCAGAGAGCCAAGGGAAGTAGTTGTGAGTTTGATTCTGGCAAGAACCTGAGAGGCAGCTGGCTTTAGGCCCAGGGTTCCCTGGAAAGCAAATGTGAAGTTCTGCGTGAGGAAACTTCTAGGAATTTTCTTTCCATTGTATTCAGAAGCCAGGAATTTGCAACTTTTTTTTTTCAAATAATAAAGTTTGCACCAAAGAAACCCCCAACTCCTACAATCAGTGTCTCCTGCCAGTGGCAGAACCGAGCGAGGCCTCAGACACTGGCAGGCGGCTGAGGACAAAGGTGCCAGGGTACAACTGGGAACATTTGCAGGGAGCCTGGCGACACAGAGCCTGTGCAGAGAAGCAGGTCGCTGCTCCCTGGGGACTTCAGCATGTGCAGCTCTGCGGGCTGAGAAATCCCCAGTGTCCCTGCTCTCCAAGCCAACGCGCCTCCCCCACAGTCAGGCACACCCAGCGTGGACCCTGGCTCCTGTTAACCCCTCGCAGCACCAGCCCTCACCTTGGGTAGGGGCTCAACCTTGGCCCAAGGAGACAAAATGACAGGAAGAGACGGGGCAGCTGGAATGGGGTGGGGGATGGGTTAGGGTTGTTACTTTCACTTCTCATCTCACTCATCTGGAGAAGTGGGTTATGCCCACAACACCATCTATCTATTTGTGGATAACTTAGTATCTAAGGTGCTCCAGGCCCACTCAATTACTTTCTCTTCTGTCTACGGGGTTTTACAATGTTTGAAAGTTACACCTCTCCAGCACTTATCTGAGGTTGGAAGGGGCTGGGCTGTGCTGTAAAGTCATAAAGTGGAGAATAGTGGCTATAAAATCCCCCTTCAGCTCAAGCTTAGCTGTGTGTTTATCACCTGTTATGATTTACCGCTCCCGCACACCAGCTGCTGCTGACCTTCACCGCTCTGCTGGCCCCAGGTCGGTGGCTGGATGTTCAGAAAGGAACAGCCACGGTGACATAGTCCGTGGGGGTTAGTTCCCCCAAATTGTAGTTTCACTGCAAGTCTGTGAGCAGCCCTAGACACTCATCTCATTGTGAGGTAAAGACGTACTAATTTCACTGGGGACACGTCTACACAGCCCCTGGGAGGGGGGAGGTTCTCAGCTTGGTGCCTTGCACACGCCAGCCCTGCTGGAGCGAGCACCAGGCCAGCAGCAGCAAGAAGGGAGCGGTTTGCACAAGCTGCTGGGATACGATCCAGGCCAACCGCTGGCTGGACTCTGCTGTGTGGCCAGACCCTGAGTTTAAGCTTTTGTGTTCTTGTTTGTTTGTTTCCTTTCCCCTTTTCCCTTCATTCCCTCTCTGCCCCTTCCACCCCCTGCTCTCCATCCCTTGCTTATGTAACTCCTGCTTCCTCCTCTCTTATCTGTCTCCAGCTCCTCCTCCCGGCCTCTCCTTTCCCTGATGTACCTGGGCTTGTCCTGTCTCCGGATCAGAAACGGTGTGAGATGGGAACATACGTGGCAGTCACTGCCCGACACCCCAGCGAGATTTGACTCTGAGCCCTGCGTGCTGGGCCGTGAGGGATTCACCTCAGGGAGACATTGCTGGGAGGTGGAGGTGGGGGATGGGCAATACTGGGATGTGGGGGTGGCCAGAGAGTCGATGAGCAGGAAGGGATGGACCAGCCTTAGTCCTGAAGGGGGGATCTGGGCTGTGGGGTAGTGTGAAGATAAGTACCAGACTTTCACATCCCCCAAGGAGACCCCCTTCCCCTTAGTCAGGCCCCCTGCAGGATCTGGGTCTGCCTGGACTGTGACCGGGCAGGTGACATTTATCGATGCTGGTTCCAAAGCCCTGATCTTCACTTTCCCGCCAGGCTCCCTCCCCGAGAAGAGAATCTGACCCTGGTTCCGGGTGGGGCAGGGCTCTTCCAAAAGAGGAGGTTTTCCAAAATTTGGCCCAGGGTAGATGGGCCAAATTTCAGAAAAGCCTCTTCCAAAAAAACAATCGGAAAAAGATGTGCAAATTGCGGAGCATAATTTGCGTCCCTTTTTCCAACAAAAAGTGGCAGTCTAGATATAGCCTTAGTGAATAAACAACATCTGCAGCACTAACCTTTTTCTGAGAGACCTCCCACCCAGGTACTAAATATAAAGCTGCTAGTCGTACCAGGGCGGAGAACATCAGGAGTGTAGTTACAAAGGGAAGGCACTTCTGAATTCAGGAGGAATTTTGGATGTGCACAGAACACAGGCCTGGTTCATGCAGTCGAAAGGAGCAATTTTCAGTTTGTGGAACTGGAGGATATTTGGATGCATATTGTAAAACCGTCCCACCTAATGAAGAAAAGTTGAGGTGCCTTTTTTGTTCTTTTGTTTCACCCTTGGTTTCTGTGTGGGGATCACCAGGGCAATATTACTGTCTTCTTTAAAAAAATGTTTATGGCTGTTGAAAATAGCAATTCCAGTCCCAACTGGGAAGATGCCAGCATTTGTTGCTCAATCTTATCCTATTTTTGTCCACAGCAAATGGCAGTAGGTCAGTTCCATTGCTCAGAAGTGGGACAGCCAGCATCCCTAAACCAGCCTGAGGGTGAAATCTGGGCCAAAGCCTTTGACTCCCCTGTGCACATGTGTTCCCCATTCACAGTGCTGCCCCTTCTAGCAGCCAGCTCTGCATTCACAGCAAGCATGTGGTCTATATGCACAGGTACCAAGTTTCTATAGAAGAGGCCTTGATACAAAGTTGTGCATGGAAAGACTTAATACAGGGTTATCTGAAAATGATTAAGTCAGAGATTTACGATGACTACAGAGATGTATCTACACAGGCCTCAGAGGGGTTTCCCGGGAACACCTGGGTTGAAGGACTTGCTGGCAGCTTGTGTACGTGAGGCACAGAGCCAAGGGAAGTAGTTGTGAATGTGATCCTGGCAGGAACCTGAGAGACAGCTGGCTTCAGGCCCAGGGTTCCTGGAAAGCAGATGTGCAGTTCTGCATGAGGAAACTTCCAGGAATTTTCTTTCTACTGTATCCAAAAGACAGGAATTTCTGGACTTTTTTTGCAAATAATAAAGTTTGCACCAAAGAAACCCCCGACTCCTACAGTCAGTGTCTCCTGCCAGTGGCAGAACCAGGTGAGGCCCCAGACACTGGCTGGTGGCTGAGGCCAATAGCACCAGGATACAACCAGCATCGGGATCTAGCCCCAGGGCAGCAGACATGCAGGTGGGAATGTTTGCAGGGAGCCTGGCGGCACAGAGCCTGTGCAGAGAAGCAGGTCGCTGCTCCCTGGGGACTTCAGCATGTGCAGCTTTGTGGGCTGAGAAATCACCAGTGTTGCTGCTCTCCAAGCCAACGCGCCTCCCCCAGAGTCAGGCACACCCAGCATGGCCCCTGGCTCCTGTTATCCCCCAGCAGCACCAGCCCTCACCATAATTACAGGCTCAGCACTGGCACAAGGACACAGCATGGACGAGGAAACTGGGGCTGCTGGAATGGGGTACGTGGTGAGTGGGGGATGGGTAGGATTGTTTCTTTCACTTCTGTCTCTGGAGTTTTACGATGTTTAAAACGACAATCTTCTCTCCAGCTCTTAGCTGCTGTGTGGAGGGGCTGGGCTGTGACCTTGGCACTGTACAGCTGAGAACAGTGGCCATAAAATCCCTCTTCAGCTCAACGTTTACTCCTCACTGAGCCTTGCTGCCAGTTTCGAGCTTTGTCTCTAGCTCACACCCGCTGCCTCTGACCGTAACCCAGGGAGCCCCTGGAGCCCAGCAGGTCTCAGGCCGGTGGCTGGAAGTTCAGTAAGACACAGCCAGGCCAGCACAGCCAGTGTAACTGACGTAGCGCTGGGGTCCAGTGCCCCCAGCTGCGGTTTCACACCCAGTCTATGTGTGGCTCCGGCCATTCACCTCGCTATGAAGTAAGAACGTGCCGGTTGGACTGAGGGCGCTGATCCCAGCTCGCGAGGTACCTGGGCACACATTGACCCTGCTGGAGCAAGCGCCCGGTCAGTAGCAGTGAGGCTGCAGCAGCGAGGGAGGGTTTGCGCGACTTGCTGGGATACGATCCAGGCTGGCCCGTGGCTGCAACCCTGCCCCTGCGTGGCCAGACCCTGAGCTTAAGCTTTTGTGTTCTTGTTTGTTTCTTTCTCCATTTTCCCTTCATTCCTTTTCTGCTCCTTTCCACCCCCCTGCTCCCCATCCCTCGATTATGTAACTTCTGCTTCTTCCTTTCTTATCTGTCCCCAGTTCCTCCTCCCGGCCTCTGCTTTCCCTGCTGCACCTGGGCAGCTGATATGGGACATCCCATTGTCAACAGAGCCATTTGTGATACAGAGAGAACAAAAGTCCAGAGATCAAAGCAGCTTTAGCCAAAGCGACTCCTGTATGGGGAAGAGGAAACCGAATGCACCGTCTGTCTTGTAGTATCTGACAAAACGAGTGGGCACCACGTCTACTGAAATATCATGGAAAAACTCAGACAACAGACTCTGAAACCAGGCAAAGAGAATTTGAGAGTCGTTTCTGGGAGGAGGAAGCCGTGTGTGGTTTGCTGGAGCACAGATCCCACCAGGCACTGGTCCCTGTAACCCTTCTGCTGGATAGGGCCGGCAGCAACCAAAGCCAGGTTCAATATCTAGGGTCCATCTCACACAGAACCGGCTCAAGACCCCACCCAGCAGCCAGGGAAATTCACACACCCCTGGGCGCCTCTGAGAGGCAATGCCTCCCCACTCACAAGCACAGAGTCTGAGTGTAGAAAATAAACTTTTAATGAAAGAGAGAGAGAGAAGTGACATGGCATTAACTTGGGAAAATACCATGAACAGAGTTCATAACTCCCCACGAGCAACCGTCCCAGCTCAAATGGATTAAGTGATGTCTTTTGCTTCTCAGGCTCACTAGTCCAGCAAGGTAAGGGTTCCATTCACTTACCCAAACTTTCCCGTACCCCACTTCAAACGCCCCACTTACAGCTCTGTCCAGTCAGTGCAGACCCAGACACATCACCCTGATGACTTCCTTCATAGAGCCTGATGTGATGCCACCTGTGTGCTGCCCCTGCTGCCCACTGGTCGTTCCCTCCAGCTGCTCTGCTGACTCATGAGGGTCACAAGAATGAGCGTGAGAAGGAGCCTCATTGGAGCATTCTCTTTTCCCACCAACTAACTAACTGACCTAGATGATCGACGTCCCTGTGGCAAAGGTAAGAATTGGCAAAAGGTTGGGGCTGGATACCATTGGGGAATTAGCTCAAGTGGTAGAGTGCTTGCTTAGCATGTGATACATAGTAGGATTGATACCTGCAGTGATTGGGGAATCCTCTTTTCCCACAGGCAGAGCCAGCCAGAGGCCAAGAGCCTCCAGTGGCCCCTCTTCCTACTCACTCACCTCAAAAGCCACCACGGCTTAGTTCCAAATCTGTAAATCTCATTGCACGAGGGATAACACCTCTTCTGAAATAGCTATTTTGCAATAGCCATAGCATGGATGCTCCACTGCTGCTAGTTCAAAATAGCTCCTGCCCAGGGTCATTCAAAGTAATTACTCTCCAGTGCCTCCTGGGGCTCTAAGTCGAGGTAGCGCATCCACATTAGGGGTTCCTGACTTGGACTAATTTTGAGGCTTCCCTGTAGTGTGGATGTGCTACTTTGAAACAAGCTATTTAAATGTTTTCTTTCAAAAGAGCTTTAAAAGTAAGTGCGCTGTGTCGACAAACCCTGAGAGCTGAGTGAAGGGGGAAGGCAGGACCGGGGGAGAAGGCTCCATGGCTGTGTCAGAGGGATGCTCTGCCCTGGCCAGTGGGGAATCGTTGCCTCTCCGAGGGGCCCAGGCCTGGTGTCTCAGAAAGGTAACAATTCTGCACTGGCCAGGCAGAGCCTCCTGGCCAGGCAGAGCCTTACACAGTCATGGAGACTTCTCCTGTGATCCTGCGTCCTTCCCTTCACTCAGGGCATGTCTACACAGCTGCTGTTAAGAGTCCTCTGGTGCTGCCAGGAGGGGCCTCACTGCGAGAGCCGCCCGGGCAGGTTCTGGCCACAGAGACACGTCCCAGAGCAGGACGGATGCTCAGACCGACACTGAGTGTTGCTCAGCGCTGGGGTGAGACAGGAAGGACAAAAGGGTCTAATGACACCTGCAGCCTTTCAGAACAGCCCCTGGCCCCACCTCAAGTACCAGTCCTTCCTCTACCTCCACTGGGCTCAGCTGGGCAGTGACTGACTCAGGCCTCCCGGTGCCAGCCTAAGGGCTCTGGAGAGGACATGGCAGCCCTGTGGGCAGAGTCCTGAGCCCCTGGCTGAGCAGGGCTCATTAAGCAGCTGTGGGCTGGGCGGGAAAGCACTGTGGGCTGGTGGCAGACGGAGTCGTGGTTTGCATGGCAGCAGCCAAGCAGTTAGGCTGGGTTTGTGGATGTTCTTTACTGCTCTGTCTCTGTTCTCTGCCTCGCCCCTTCCCATCCCCTGGTCCTGCCCAGCTCTGGCTCCTGCCTGGCTCCCTCCCAGCTGCCTGGCTGCCTCCCGCATGGGCTGAGCTCAGGGGCCGGGTGGGTGACCTGCTCCACCGACACCTCCCATCAGTCTGCTCCATCACTCAGAGCATCCCAGGGAGCCGAGCGATTGTGCCCTTGAGTGGCACTCTCAGCCAGCCAATCAGCTTTGTGAGGAGGAGCATGGAGGCGGGGCAAAGAGCTCTCTTGTTAGGCCAGCAAGGAAGCAGCCAATGCCCCACCCCCAGGGAGGCAGCTGGAGACCATGTGAAGGGAGCTGCTGCCTCTCCCCTGTGTAGCAGGCACTTTCCTAGTGGGGCAACTCTGCCCCGCCCCCAGGGCCTGTTTCCACCGCTTCTGTCACTGCCAGGCAATGGGAGGCTGAGTCCCAGCAGCTTTCTGCCCCAGCGTGGCTGGCTTTTGGGGAGACAAAGTAGGAAGAGGGAGGGGGCTACTGGACACTCAGCCCCTGGCTGGCTCTACCTGTGAGAAGAAAAATGGGGATTTTCCCCATCACTGGAGAATGTGGGTATCGATCCCACTGCCTCTCACATGCTAAGCGAGCGCTCTACCACTTGAGCTAATTCCCCTGTTGCATGACTACCAAACCCTCTTAGAGGCTCTTCCCTTCTCCACAGGGACGTCAGTCAGCTAGTCAAGGAAAGGCAAATGCTCCAGTGAGGCTCCTCCTCACACTCGTGCTTGCGACCCTCATTCTCTCTCTGGCCTCAAGGGCAGATCTCCTGAAGGAGACTCCCTGCAGCAAAGCCATGGGGGGCTCTGAGACTCCTTGCAGCAAAGTCTCTGAGGTTTCCTCTGACCTGCAGCCTGTCCCACCTGGCCATTGTCATGGACTCTCTGTGAGGTCATCACCTCCCAACCTCCATTAGCCAATAAGCTGAGGGGCTGCAAAAGGCCCTTGTGATGTCACTGCCACACCCACCCCTGCCCTCCAGGGCTAATGTCCTGCCCCAGGCAGCCCCTTTGCATGGCTGAGCTGCTCCCAGGGGTGAAAGTGACACATTTCTTGCAGGTATTGTTCTATTGGGCACCACCCTTTGGGCTGGGCAGGAGGGAGGTGGAGGCTCAAGGCAAGAAGTTGGAGGAGGGGTTGTGATAGTACAGTACCTGTAAGAAATTAAAGTGTGGAGTGGAGTGTGGGAGGCTCAAGGCAGGGGTTTGGGGAGCTTGTGAGTGGGGCTCAGGGCAGGTGTGAGGATGTGGGAGGGTAGAGAAGTCAGGGCACAGGATTACAGATGTGGGGGAGGCTTGGGGCTGGGATTGTGTGTGTGTGTTGAGGGGATCAATGGGACTAGAATCCCAGCTCCTCTGCTCTGGGCTCCTGAGGCCCTTTAACACACAAGGGCTTTCTTTCTGCAGTGCGCTGGGGAGAGAAACCCTGAGCCAGTGATGACCCTTTGCCCAGGTTGGCAGGGACAGAAAGCAGGCCGGGTGCCCAGTAACCCCAGATGTGCACATCTGCATGTGAGCAGCAGCTGTTGTGGGACTCTATACATCTCCCCTAGATCTAATTCCCAGGGCCAGGCACCAGTCAAAGCCAGGGCTCCGGGGTCTCAAGCAGAACACTGTGGGGGCGGATACATGTCTATTTGAGGCAGGTTCCTCACTCCCACGTCCCAGACACGTGGCACAAAGACCAACGGTCCCTGAACAAAGTGTGTCACAGGGATAAGCGTTAGCCCCGGGAACAAGCATCTCCCTGGAGAAGAGACACCCCTGGTATGGAGCCAACAAGCCCAGGAGCCACACAACTCAGGATCCCCAAGGGCACCACTGACACAGACTCCCTGGCACAGGAGAATCCCAAGCCTCAGTTCTGCCGCCAGAGTTTTCCTCTTCTGTTTCTTGTCAGCTCACTGCAAAACACCTCACAACTGTAGATGAGACTGAGTGTGGATAAACCCAGCTGTGCTGTAGAGCGGCTGCTAGATGGGGAAAGAGAGGTGCTCCCTCTGCCTCCCCGAGCAACTCACACATGTAAGAAAACTGCCATTGGAGGTATTTGCATAGGTGTCAGGATGGCCGAGTGGTCTAAGGCGCCAGACTCAAGGATCTGTCTTTCCTTAGTTGGGTGTTCTGGTCTCCAAATGGGGCGTGGGTTCAAATCCCACTCCTGACACAGCTTCTGTTTTATATCTAGAGAAGTGACCTCATTTCCCCAGCTCCCCTGACATTGTAAGAGCACTTGCTCAGCATTTCTCTTAGGCTGCATCTACACAGCAGCGTTATTTGGGAATAACGGCCATTATTCCGAAATAACAATGTGAGCGTCTACACAGCAATTCCATTATTCCGACTTCTGTAACGCTCCATGCAGACCAATGGTCTCAGGAGCCAGGAGGTTTCCAGGCTGCAGACAGACAAGCCCACAGGCAAAGACAACGCAAAGTCCCAGCCACTTCCTGCTCAGCCCAGTGGAGTCTCTGTGTGGCCCCAGACCTTTGTTTGCCATTGCCCAGGCGCAGGGGCCCAGATTCAGCAACACTCACAGGCCCCACAGGAGGAGGCTGGTTTGCTGCTTCACCCACATGGGCCAGCAATGAGCCCCAAACTCCCCTGTGCTCTGGGAGCCAGGTTTGCCGTGTGAATTGTGTGGGGGCAGGTGACATCAGGCCTGGGCACTGGGATTATTTACCAGTTTCCTGGCCCTGGGGCCTGCTGTTTTTACAGCTGTGATGGGTGAGTGGTTAAGATGATGGATTAGAAATCTAATAGGATTTCCTCTGTGGGTTCAAATCCTGCTCACAGCAAGGTCTGTGTTTGGTCATTCCCTTGCTAGTGTAACCCTTCTGGCCAGGTAGTGCTGGCAGCAGCCAGGGCTGGGTTCAATATCTAGGGTTCCTTTTCATCCCTCTCACACAGAACTGGCTCGAGCTCCAACCCACTAGTCGGGGAAATCCACAGTTACCCAGTTACCCCTGGGCACCATGGGGAGGCGATGCTTCCCACTCGCCAGCACAGAGTCTGAATGTAGAAAAGAAACTTTTAATGAAAGAAGGCGAGAAGTAATGTGGCATTAGCCTGGGAAAATACCACAAGCAGGGTTCAGAACCAACCCACAGGTATGTCCCCACTCAAGTGGATTGAGCAATGTCGTTTGTCAGCAATGTAAGTCCAGCAATGTACGCCCATTCACATGCCCAAACTTTCTCTGTACCCCATTCACAGTTGCTGCCCTTGCTTAGGGCAGATAAAAGCTCAGAAATGATTTTTCAGAGCTTACCTACCACTCTTGGGTGGGAGAGGGGGCACAGCATAGGAGGCCTCTCACTCGCTCTGCTGGCCACCTGACGCTGTTCCTACTGGCCACTCCTACTAGCCACCCTGCTGGCTGCCTGCCACTGTTCTTACTGGCCACTCCTACGAGCTACCTGCTGTTGCCCCTATCAAAATAGAGCTGGTATGTAAATAAAAAATCAAAAATAAACAAGCAGCTGGAGGGAGCCAGGAGAGCAGAGGCAGCCTGAGAACTGAGAGTCACAGGCGCCCACCAAAAGCACCAGCTGCGGGCCCCATGGTGTAAGGGGCAGCACTCAGCACTCTGAATTCTCCCATTTGAGTTTAAACCTCAGTGGGACCTTCCTGGGCTGGTTGCTGCAAAACCCTCCCACTTTGTGTGCTTTGGCTTCCTTGTCCTCAGGCTGGTGAGAAGAGATTTTTGAGCCTCCTGCTGGGTGCCTAATGCCCACTGGAACTTGGTCTCTATCTGTCTGGCTCAGCGGGAGGCTGGGATGTGCTGGGGCCATGGAACCTACCAGCCTGGCTAGAGATGCAGGGGCTGAGTTTGTGTTTCTCACGTCTGTTCTCAGCAGCTGCCAGGCTCTGCCTATTGCCCCCTGGCACTAAAGGGAGGGAGTCTCAGGACCAGGCCTCAGAGAATGTGTGATCCCTGCTTCTGAGAAAGGTAAAGAAACCTGTTCTACTCCCTGCGCTGGCTCTAGGCTGAGGTAAATCGACTCAACACACCTTGGTTGTGGAGCTATTGCCTTGGGCATAGGAACTGTCTGGGAGAGCGAGCAGCACAAGTGAGAGGCTAGACCAAGGTTCACTCAAGTGGTTTGTTTTTTGTGGATCTGCCCCTCTTGCACCTCTAGAGCCTCTGGAACAAAGAAGGCACATGAGAAGAACCCAACTTTCCTCTTTTGCTGTGACATAAATGGATCTAGCTCAGGTTTGACTCAGGGGTCCTTCTGCCTGTGACAGCCCGTGTGCTCCTGGGTTCTTCAGCCCTCACCTTCGATGCCATCCAGTTGGAGGAGCACTTGCCCTGACACTTGTAGAAGGGCCAACCTGGACAAACCAGCATTACTAAGGCATCCTTCAATAGCTCAGCTGTGGCAGCAGGAGGACTGTAGCATGTGCTCCTGGCAAATGATTCTTAGGTTGCTTGGTTCAACTCCAGCTTGAAGGAGTGGTTGTTTTCTGGCCAGCCTTAGTGTAATGTGGTTGCCTTGGGTCCCTGTCTTCAGAGCTCTGCACTGAAACTGACAAAAAAATTGTGGGTATGAGCTGCCAATCAAATTTTTGGGCTGCACAGGCCTTGAGACCCCTCCAAGGCTGGAGGGAAATGGGTAATGGCTGCGTTTTGGAATTCAACTCTGTTGTCTGGGACCATAAAGTAGAACAGTTTTAGGACATTTTCTTTTTCGAAGAGACTTTCCCAACATTTGGGCCATCTACATGAGTCCAAATGTTGGAAAACCTCCACTTTCAGAAGAGCCCTTATTCCTAATAAAATGTGGAATACAGGGCTTCCGAAAGAACACTACCACTTTTTTGGAGACTGATCTAAAAAAGTGGACCTGTTCTCCGGATGAGGCAGAGTTTTTTGAGGGATATGAGAGGTATCCTGGGAAAAACTCTGTAGTGTAGACTTAGTCCAAAAGGGCACCAGGGCTTAGCTGGCTACAACACCTGGGCTATAAGTAAGAAATCTTGGGTTCAACTCCCACTGGTACCTTCTTGTAGATTTTGCTCACATTTTCCTATTTCCTTCTGGGACACAGAAGAGGCCTCCCCTGGTCACCCATGAAACTGCTGGTTCAAGAAAAGGCTGATTGGAGAGGAACGTTGGAAAAAAGGAAACCACAAGCCTGGAGCGGGTGCAGAGGCTGCTGTGACTGGAACTGGCAAGGCAGGGCTCTGACGGCAATTGCTGGGACAGGAGAGCCAGCACCATATGCCCTTGTGATTCCCTGAGGGGTGTCAGCACCCAGAGATCCTGACACTATGTCTACACTCGTGGCTTCTTGCGCAAGTATGGCGGTTCTTGCGTGAGAATCCACAGAGCGTCCACACTGCCCGCCCGCTCTTGCACAAGGAAATTTACAGGACGGCGTAGTAAGAGAGGGCTTATTGCGCAAGAGCTACGCTCTTTTTTACCAGGTGTAAACCCTCTTGCGCAGGAGCTCTTGCACAAGAGGGCAGTGTGGACGCTCGGCAGGGATTTCTTGCGCAAGAGAGCCCTATGGCTAAAATAGCCATCAGAGCTTTCTTGCTCAAGAAAGCATCCACACTGCCATAGGCGCTCTTGCGCAGAAGCACAGCCCCTGCACACGGCTGAGAACAGGGACTGATGGGCCGTTAGTGTCCCTGCTCCCAGCACAATCCCATTGGCTGGTTTCTGGCCACGTGAAGCACCATCCCACCTCCACTCAGGCTCTTATTCATTGACCCACATGGCCCCTGAAGCCTGTGTGGGGGGCAGGGCAGGCTGCCTGAGAAATGTGCTGGGCTGCTGGCCGGGAGAGAGCCAGGTAAGTCTCCCAGCCAGAGCCTGCCTCTGGCACCCCAGCCCCTCCCTTCCCTCAACCCTCTGGTACCCCACATAAACCAAACCCTCTGCCCCCCTCCTGAACCCACACCTCCCAGATCCTGCACTCTAATCCCTGCCCCAAGTCATAACCACCTCCTTCACCCAAACTCCCTCCCAGACCCCACACACCCTCCTGGACCCCAGTCCCTTTCCCCAAGCTCCCTTCTGCACTCAGCCTCCATCCCAGACCCCCACCCTTCGTTGATAGCATGGAAACGTGCAGCCCTGGGAGCGGTTCCCAGATCTTGCCAACCCTGCCCTAAGCTGTGCAGCAGCCCAGCCCCACAGCTGCTTAATGAGCCCTGCTCAGCCAGAGGCTCACGACTCTGCCCATAGAGCTGCCATGTCCCCTCCAGAGCCCTTAGGCTGGCACCGGGGAGGCTCCCAAGGCAGCAAGTGCAGAATCCCCCTTGATGAGCGCGAGAGGCTCCAACCAGCCTGGTCTGAATCGGGCTGGACAGCCCCACTGCTGGAGTGTCAGAGCCAGACACTAGAGTTCCAGGCACATCTCTTGCACCCAGAGAGGTCCTGTCACAAGCTCCTGTCATTCCCATCATGCAACAGGGGCAGGTCCAGCCTGTTCTGTAAAAGCTGCTCTGGAAATCAGAGAGCAGCTAAAAGTGACTGTGATTCAAACCCACAAATGTTGAATGATTGGCCTAACTCACACGAGCACCACTGCTTAGACAGCCAACATGCCTTCCATTATGCCACAGAGCCCCAAAGTTCAGATAGCTCTTCATCCTCTCCCTCTGCTTTGCTACAGGGCAAATGCTGGGGTAGAAGAAAGGGAAAAGTTGAACCAGAGGAACAAACGCTCCCCCTCCCACACTCAGACTCCCCATACCCAGCCCCTGCCCAGAGCCTCAGCCGTGGCTCAAACCTGGTTCCAGAGACAAGAGGCCAATGCAAACAGCCCCATGGCAGCGAGGAGTCAGCACGTCAGTGGGTGGGGCAGGAAGCTGGGGGCAGATCTTGGCTCTAATTCACTGAGTGACCTTGGCCTGTTCACTGAATCTCTTCCTGGCTCTATGGCCATGTGTGTACAGCAGGGACAGCAACACTCACAACCCCACAGGAGGGCCCATGGCCTAGCATTGTGGCACCCTGAGCAGCCTCTGATGTTCCCTGTTTGAGCCCCAGAACCAGCCCTGAGTGAGTGGGGCAGGGAGAGCAGCTCAAACATGCAAAGGGCTGGCCAGGGGCAGGACATGAGCCTGAGAAGCAGCACTGGGTGGGTGAAGGTGGGGGCAGAGCTGGGCTCTAACTCACTAGGGTGCGCCCCATAGCTCAGAATAAGCGATGCAATTGTGTAGCTTATTTTGAGTCAATTTTGAAATAGCTTATTTTGTAATTTGGCGCTGGCTACACAGCACTTATTTCCAAATAAATCGCAGTTCCAAAACGCCCCTCACTCCTCGCGCCATGAGGTTTGCAGGGACGTCGGAATAGCGAGCCCGTTATGGTT
Source organism: Rafetus swinhoei (assembly GCA_019425775.1). Classification (NCBI taxonomy): domain Eukaryota; kingdom Metazoa; phylum Chordata; order Testudines; family Trionychidae; genus Rafetus; species Rafetus swinhoei. The sequence goes on from CM033444.1 coordinate 36,095,144, forward strand.
TGAAATAAGGAGCTTGCTCTTAAGATGCGTCTGTGTGATATGAGCACCACGTCCTAAACCTCCGAGCTAGCCGGCCCACGGGTGTCAGTCTCACAAGTGGCCCTTTCAGAAAGGAGCCTTGGGCAGACGCAGGGACATTGTGGGCTCTGGAACAAGATAGATGAGGCAGCAGAGGCCTTTTGCAGGCAGGGGAATTAGCTCAAGTGGTAGAGTGCTTGCTTAGCATACGAGAAGCAGTGGTATCGATGTCCACATTCTCCAACTACAGCTCAGTTATCATCCCTTATTTTCACTGTCAGAGACTCAGTGGCCCCTCCCTCTTCCTACCTGCTCTTCCAAAAGAGACAGACCTGGCTCCCCTTTCTTTTCCCCCAGCAATTGCCATGCTGCAAAGCAGAGAGTGGAGATATCAAGCTCAGTAGTCCATCAAGCTCTGTGGTGCAATAGAAAGCATTTTGGACTTTTAAGCTGTAGTGGTTAATGTGAGCCCAGCTAGCCATTCAAAGGTTGTGGGTTCAAGTCCCATGACTGTCACTTTAGCTGTTTTCTCATTTCCAGGGCACCTTTTACAGAACATGCAATCCTTAGGCTGACACCGGGGTGGATTGAGTCCAGACAGTTCCCAGCACACCCCAGTGAGGGTGGAAGGAAGGGCTGGTTGTTGGGGCTGGGTGTTGTTCTGAAAGGCTGCAGGTGCCGTTAGACCGTTTTGTCCCTCCCTGTCTCTACTAGTGCTGAGCAACACTCAGGCTATGTCTACACTACACTGCTATTCTGGAAAAAGCTATGCAAATTTCAAAACCCAACTTGTGTAGCTTTTTCCAGAAGAGGCTTTTCCAACATTTGGCCTGTGTACACTGGACAAGTCACACAAGGGAGGCACCAGGCAAAACCAGCCCAATACACCAGCCTCCCAGGGCAGGGGAGGCCAAACCACAAGCAGCTGCCTAGCCTCATTCATCTTGCATCCCCAGGCTGGTACAAAGGGGCATTATCAGCTGACGTCACCCCCTCTGTCACATGGGCATCAGGCTCATTTCCAGGAACAGGCTGGTCAGCAGTAGCTGCATTTATCAAGGAACCCAGGGGAGCAGCACTAAGGGGAAGAAGCTGTGTTTCTTGGCTTTGGCTTTGAACCAGGGTCTCTTGCATGTTAGGCAAATGTGATAACCATTACACCACAGAAACACACTTTGGTGCTTGCGCAACTTGGATGACTGTTCTGTTACTAGCTCTTTCTCACACCCTGCTCTGCAGGGGAGGGGAATGCACCTTGTGAACACTCCACCTCTTGTTCTCATGGAAGCCACTAACCCGAGCTGCCAGCTCCTCATTTCCTCACGAGCCCCTTGATATTTGTAGCTCAAAGCTGGAGCTGCTGTGGAAGGAGGTGAAGCTACAGAAGCTGACGGGGGACAATCAGCAGGCGGAGGGTTATTTTTTCTCCTCCCTGGGCTGATGTGGCTAGAACTGAGGAGAAGAAAATCCTCTTCCCTTCTCCTCAGAGGATGGAAATTGCAGTTGCTTCTCTCTTTGGTTCTACTAAAGCTGGCCCGGGCACCTGATGATGACGTCAAGGCCATTGATGGCCATGCAGGCAGGGGCGCCGCAATCAGCTCCCCGCCTAGGGCGCCAGCTGCTGCAGCCGGCCTCGGGCCGCTCCTGATCCCAGGGGAACCATCTCCTGGAGCTTCTCCCTGTCCCATGGAGCTCAGGGCGGGGGATACAGGGCTGGTGTCTGTGCAGTGCCAACGTGTGTAACACATGGCAACGTTTCTCCTTCCTCTGCCTGAGAGGGAGCCGGATCGTTCCCATGAGGCCACATGCAGATAGGGCAGGGTCTGGAGAGGTGAAGCAGTCAATTGGAGCAAGCAAGGAGAGTAGAGTGTCAACTAGCTGAGAGCTTCAGGCACTGAGCAGAACTTTGACTCTTGCAAGCTGAATTCAAATCTCAGTGAGACCTTCTGGTGAGGTGTTAGTTTGTGCAAATCCTTCAGAATTGATCTTCTTGCCCCACTTGTTCAAGTCCACTTTGTGCTTCTTGACTTTTTCAATCTAAGAACTTTGAAGAAATTTTTAATACAGCTGCTCCAGTGGTGCAATGGGTCAGCGCACAGTACTTATACAACAGTACTTGTAGGAGACATGCTGAGGTTGTGAGTTCAAACCTCACCTACAGCAGTGGTTTTTAGTCCCTACTGGGATGGCCCCTTCCAGTGAATGCTAGGCGAGCTGGCATTCCAGCTCAGAGGAGAAAGGATCAGTGAAATTTCCCACTTCGCATATTATGGCCTCTTCAGAGTAAATGGTGGGTGGCCAGGATCGGAGGCCAAGTGGCAGAGAGAGGGTTGGACCCTTGACCCTCTTTCTGCCAGGGTCTTTGTTTCCCATCTTCTTCCCCCTGCCCCCATCAGCAGCCACCGTCCCTTTCAGCCCCTGGAGAAGCTCATGAAGAGAGATGGGAAATGGGACAAAGTAGTGAGACAGGCTGCTTTGTCCCATTTCCTGCTTCTTTCCTGGGCTGACCCAGTGGCTGAAGGGGCTGCAGCTGCTGATGGGGGTGGGGAAGATGTGCAACAAGACCCTGGCAGAAAGCGGGTCAAGCGTCCAACCCTCTCTGTGCCACTTGGCCTTGGATCCTGGCCACCCAGCATTCACTCTGATGAGGCCATAATATGCGAGGTGGGAATTTTCACTGATCCCATCCTCTGGCGTGGAATCCCAGCTCCCCCAGCATTCACTGCAAGGCCTGGGTTCCCAAACTGGAGGGGGGGTGCCCCCCGGGGGAGTGTGAAGAAATTCCAGGGGGGGACATAAGGCAACCCAGCCCCTCCCCCCATCAAGTTCTTTTTTTTTTCTCAACAAGTTTTGCTGCTCTTTTGGAGGAGGACATGAGGGTTTTTCAAAAATCAAAAGGGGGGGGGGCATGATGCCGAAAAGGTTGGAAACCACTGCAAGGGGACAACCCAGCAGGGACTGAAAACCACTGCTCTAGGTGAGGTGTGAACTCCCAACCTCAGCATGACTCCTATGAGTACTGATTTTAGAAATAGCCATTTCAAACTAAGCATTTTTCTTCACAGAATGAGGTTTACAGAAGTCGGAATTAGCCATCCGTTATTTCAAAATAACGGAATTGCTGTGTAGACTCTTGCATTGTTATTTTGAAATAACGGCCATTGTTCCAAAAGAACTTTTCTGTGTGAACAGAACCTCTATCCTGCCCCAGTTCTGTTGCGTTCAGGACAAACTCCTCGTTAGTCCCCGTCACAATCTGGGGTCAGTGAGGGTCCATGCCACCTGAGATGTGTGTTTCACAGAAGCCTCTCGCTCCCCACCCACTTCTAAGTCCTGGCTGCAAACACATGTTTAGCATGGGGTCTCAGCGTTTTGCCTTTTCTGCTTACCTATCCATAGCAGGCAGCTAAAGGGTGGGTGGGGGGCAGTTACCACAGCAAACATCCCAGTGGCCAACATGGGGCTTGAACCCAGCTAGCCAGCCTACCAAAACCCAGCTTATAAATGGCCGTTTCAGAAAGGCGCCTCCAGTAGCTACAGGGTTGTCTCTGAAGCTGCCAATGGCTCTTCTCTGACAGGGCCACTAGCAACTCACTGTGATGTGGGCTGGCTAGTCCAGCTGGTTTGAGGTTTGGTCAAGGTGGCTGCTGGCCGGCATGGTGCACTGAGACCCAGGGCAAAGAGGCGGCCGGAATCTCTTGCTGCCAGCACCTTGCCTCCCAGCTTCTTCCCCTGTCAGCAGCAGGTGCAGCCCCTTTCGGCCCCTGGGTCAGCTGCACTTTTCCAGTTAAGATAATTCTGCTCCACCTGCAACCTGTCTCCAGTCAGTGCTCCTGCCACGGCCTGGCCCAGGAGGGCTGGGGCCTAGTAGCTTTTCAGCCCGGCTTTGTGGGAGGCCACGTAGGAAGGTGCCACTGCAGGTGCATAGCCTCCTGGCCTGCTGTGTCTATGAAAAAAGGAGGAAGAGAACACACACTTGTCACTGGAACAGGGCGCATGGATCCCACTCGTTCCTGGAGAAAATGAAACAGGCTGAGCATTTTGCAGAGAACAGGCCAGAATCCTGCTGGGAGAGGCTCCGTCATGCACAGACTCTGCGCAGGGCCAGACTGCTGGGAGGAGGCTCCGGCCATGGACTTTCCTTCCCTCTCTGTTACCTCCTGCACCTGGGGCTGAAAGGGACGTGGGCTGCCTTCCCCATCGGCAGGAGAAAATGCTCATGGAAGGGCTCACACGTTGTCCCCAATGCACTCGCCTGAGGGCCTGAATTCTTGCTGCTGCTGGGTGCACCCAAATTCCCTTCTGGGGGGCAGGCTCCCCAGCTCACACCCCTCCTGTCACACTTGTTGCCATGAGAACAAAGCTTCCAAAGGAGTTTGAATTTCCTTCATCTCCCCTTGCTGCTGCGCTAAAAGAAATCCTGAAACTGGACCTTTCTCCTGTCACTGGAGAGATGGAAATGGGGCCGTTCCTGGTGGGGAAAGAAGTGGGTGTGTCAGGAGAGGGATTTGAGCTCAAACCTCCCCACACACAAGAACCCCCCATTAGGGGCAAGGAAAAGCCTTGAGTCAGGCAGTTGAGAACACTTGGCTCCTGCTACCCAGTGATGAGGTGTGAGAAGGCTTGTTGTGCACAGCCTGGTTAGCTCAGTCGATAGAACGTGTGACTCTTAATATCAGGGTCATGGGTTCAAACCCCATGTTGGGTGATGCCCTTCTTTAACTCACGTTCTCAGTCTACAAGCAATTCACTCTCAGCTTTCACCAGGGTTTTAGAAAGAAAAAGTCTAGTCCTGGGGTCCAGCTTTAGTAGAACCAGAGAGAGAACCAACTGCAATTTCCATCTTCTGAGGAGAAGGGAAGAGGATTTTCTTCTCCTCAGTTCTAGCCACATCAGCCCAGGGAGGAGAAAAAATAACCCTCCACCCGCTGATTGTCCCCTGTCAGCTTCTGTAGCTTCACCTCCTTCCACAGCAGCTCCAGCTTTGAGCTACAAATCTCAAGGGGCTGGTGAGGAAATGAGGAGCTGGCCGCTCGGGTTAGTGGCTTCCATGAGAACAAGAGGTGGAGTGTTCACAAGGTGCATTCCCCTTCCCCGCAGAGCAGGGTGTTGGAAAGAGCTAGGAACAGAACAGTCAGCCAAGTTGCGCAAGCACCAAAGTGTGTTTCTGTGGTGTAGTGGTTATCACATTTGCCTAACGTGCAAAAAGTTCCTGGTTCAAAGCTGGGCAGAAACACATGGTTGCCTCTTATTGCAGATCCCAGCTCCCTTTGGTGCCCAGGTAAGTGCAGCTCCTGTGCCTGAGATGAGGCCAACTCCCATGTGACAGAGGGGGTGACATCAGCTGAGAAGCCCCTTGCTGCAAGCCTGGGGAAGCCAGATGGGTCAGGCTGGGTGCTTGTGCCTTGGCATCCCCTGCCCTGGGAGGCTGGTGTATGGGGTTGGCTCTTCCTGCTGCCTCTCTTGTGTGACTTGCCCAAGGAGGGTATGAGTCAGGTGTGGGGCAGGGCAGAAGCTCAGGGCCTCTGTGGGATTCAGTAGGGTGAGCGGAGCCTTTCCTCTCCCTGCCCTGTTCTGCCAAAGCCTGTGGGGTGGGGCTGGCTGCGGGGGAGGCAGAGTCCTGTGTCTGTCTCAGGGCATCCCAGGGAGGCTCCTTGCAGCCCAGGAGAGAAGGGGGCTCTGGGTGGAAGGAAACCAAGTAAAGCAGGTCCCAGGGGGGCATGGGGCATGAACTGGGGCACCAGTTTGGCCCAGTTGAGTGAGGAGAGGTTGGTGTAGATCCGATGGTGTCAAGGGCAGCGCTCAGGACTCGGAATCTGAGGCCCCATTCCTGCCTCCCTTTCTGGGCTGACCCAAGGGCAGAAAGGGGCTCTGGCTGCTGCTGACAGGGAAGAAGCTGGGAGGCAAGGTGCTGGCAGCAAGAGATTCTGGCAGCCTCTTTGCCCTGGGTGTCCGTGTGCCATGCCGGCCAGCAGCCACCTTGACCAAACCTCAGACTAGATGGACTAGCCAGCCCACATCACTGTGAGTCGCTAGTGGCCCTGTCAGAGAAGAGCCATTGGCAGCTTCAGCGACGTCCCTGCAGCTGCCTGAGGTGCCTTTCTTGAAAGGGCCACTTCTGTAGGCCGGCTAGCGCAGTTGGTTAGAGCATGGTGCTAATAATGCCAAGGTCATGGGTTCAAGCCCCATGCTGGCCACAGGGGTGTTTGGTGTGGTGACTTTCCTTCCTTTAGCTGCCTGCTATGGACAGGGAAGCAGAAACAAGCAAAAATGTGAGCTTTGCAGGAAGCAGGGCAGAGATCTGGTAGGGGGAGGCTCCAGTCTGCACAGCCCTAGTGGCTAAAAGGGCCTTGGCCTGGCTTCCTGTCCCCAAAAGCAGGGGACCTGATGCCCAATTTCCTGCTGCTGCAGTGGCTACCTCAAGGCACCAGCTGGGGACAGGCTCTGAAGCCCAAGCCACACGGGGAGACTCAATATGATGGGGAGGCCTGGAGCGTGTGTGCCCTGCACAGAGGTCTGCTGCTGGTGGCCTGCTTCAGTGGCCCAGCAGCTCAAGTTCTCCTGAACCAGCGTCTCCCCCTGGAGCCACCCCCCAGCGCTGCTGAGGCCCCTGACATGAGGCAGTGGGATCACCAGAGGAAGGTGCCAGCCTTAGCCCTTCCTCCCAGCCTCCTCCCCCTCCCAGGTCCTTTCCCCAGCCCCTCCCCAGTTCTACATTCTCCAACCAGAGAGTTTGTTCTTTCAACCGGGAAAAGTCCTGTTTGTGTTACCAGCAGGGGAAGGGGGAGAGGAAAGTGGGAAGAGGGTGTGTGTGTGGGGATTGGTGTGTGTTGTGGGGGGAAGGCACAGAGGGCAAAAAATGACAAGTAACATTAGTTCGAACCAAGGGGCTTGGTTTGAACTAATGCAGCAGACCCAGACGCCCTTTCACTTTCAAAACAGCTCATGGGTGAGAGTATGCAAATGAAGTGTGTACTATTTAAATCCTTGCTTCATGTGCAACTCTGGAGTGTCTACTTTGCATTCTTTGCTAGAAATAAGAACCCAGTGTAGACGTACCCATACAAGGGCTCAGCCACAGGAGCAAAGATTTCCACCAAGGACTGAACCAGGGGCCCTTAACGCTTCACACTAACGCACTCCCCACTAAGCTACTTCAGCAGCTATGGGGGGTGCTCTGACGTCACCACTTCTCCCTCAGGGAGGCTTTGCTCCCCAGCAGTGCACAAGAGATGCTGTTGCTGGTGGCCCTGCAAGGCGAGATGAGCTTTGCCTGCCCCTCACACCCTAACTTGCTACTTGGCCCCATTTCCTGCCCCCCTTCCTGGGCTGACCCAGTGGCTGAAAGGGGCTGTGGCAGCCGACGGCGGGAAGAAGATGGGTGGTGAGACCCTGGTGCCAACAGGCCCACCCGTCTCTTTCCTGCTTGGGCCTAGCTCTCAGCACGGCTCAGGCGGGGGCGCCTTAGAGAGGCCATGCTGGCCACAGGGGTGTCTGGTTTGGTGACTTGCCTTTGTGTAGCTGCCTGCTATGGACAGGGAAGGAGAAACAAGCCCTGAGAGGTGAAGGAGCGGAAGGGAAGCAAGGAGCAGAGTGTCAGCTGCCAGCCGAGAGTCACAGGCGCCCCTCTGCCTCCTGGGACCGCCCCTCCCTGAGAAACCAGCCGCCTGTCTCTAACCGTGTGCCCCTTGGGGAGTCCACTCGCTCTGGGCGCCTCCCGCTCCCATAGGGAATGACACAGCCCTGTTGTCTAGCCCAGAGCCACTCTCAGCCAGTGTGAAACAGGAGGGTTTATTGAGTATCTGACACAGCACAGGGACCCAGGCAGGTAACAGGGGCTGCAGGTGAGAGTGAGGGCACCAGAGGGTGACAGGGAAACAAGTAGCACCAAGACTCTTGCCACCAGGGTCTGCCCACCTGACTTCCTGCCCAGGCTGCTGGGCCCCGACCACTTCAGCTGCCGGGTCAGCCAAGGAGCTAAGGCAGGAATGGGGGGAAGGAGCAAGTCAAACTGTAGGTGGCAGGAAACACCAGTCTCGCCTTCCTGGGCCGTGCATGACGGCATCATGTTTGTGACACGGCTGCCAAACATCCCGGACAGTTAATAATAAGGCAGATGGGTTTATAGGTAGCTCAGTGTGAAGAGTCTTAGCTGAAACATCTAAAGGTCCCTGGTTCAATCCCAGGCTTTGCCATGTCTCAGTGCAGCAGGGCCCTGTCTGCTCCCCTTGCCATGCTAGTGCCCTGTGACATCCCCTCATCCATCTTGGCCACAGCCCAGCACTGGAAACTCACATCCATTTGACTAACCCTCTTTGCTTCCAACCCTTCCTCAGAGTCACGGCTTCCTTGGCTAAAGTCCCCTCCCCTGTGTGTGTGGCTGGCTGGGGTTCCTAGATGGATCCATTCACATGAAGCTTTACTGAAACCCCCCTTGTTGGCTTATGCCCAGGTCAGTCCATGTCACTGGCTCAGGGGTTTCTCTCCCCAGTGCGCTGCAGAGAAAGCCCTTGTGTGTTAGAGAGCCCAGAGCAGAGGGATCCCCTCAACACACACACAGAGAGTCCCAGCTCCAAGCCTCCCCCATATCCCTAATCCTGTGCCTGACTTCTCTCTCTCCCTTCCACAACATCACCCCTGCCTGAGCCTCTCACCACTCTCACCTCCCCAAATCCCTGCCCTGAGTTGCCCACACTCTACATTTTAATTTCTTACAGGTACTGTCCTATCACAACTCCCCCGCCCTTCAACTTTCTGCCTTGAGCCTCCCCCCACCCAAGGGGTGGTGCCCAACAGAACAGTCCCTGTAAGAAATGTGTCACTTTCACCCCTGGGAGCAGCTCAGCCATGCAAAGGGGCTGCCTGGGGCAGGACATTAGCCCTGGAGGGCAGGGGTGGTGTGGCAGTGACATCACAAGGGCCTTTTGCAGCCCCTCAGCTTATTGGCTAATGGAGGTTGGGAGGTGATGACCTCACAGAGAGTCCATGACAATGGCCAGGTGGGACAGGCTGCAGGGCAGGGGCCTCTCAGAGACCCCCATGGCTTTGCTGCAGGGAGTCTCCTTGAGAGTTGCCGTTGAGGCCTTTTTGGAGCCTTCTCCTTTCCTTTCCCACGACTAACTGACCTAGATGGCAGACGTCCCTGTGGAGAAGGAAAGAGGCTCCAAGAAGGCACATACTAATACAGCAGTGGAATTAGCCGAAGTGGTAGAGTGCTCACTTTGCGTGTGAGAGGTAGTGGAATCAATACCCATGTTCTCCAATGAGATGGGGAGATTCCAATTTTTCTTTTTACCAGCAGAGCCAGCCAGGGGGCTAAGTGGCTCCAGTAGCACCCCCACCCCGGCCCCCGCTTCCTACTTGCTCTCCCCAAAAGTCAGCCACGTTGGGGCAGAGAGCTGCTGGACACCAGCCCTCCTGGGCCAGACAGTGGCAGAAGCACTGGAGACCGGTTGCAGGTGGGGCAGAATTAGCTCCATTGGAAAAGTGCTGCCTTTGCGCATGAGAGGAAGCAGGATTCACTCCCATCTTCTCCCACCTACTCGCTGGTGCTGAGGGGGGCCGGCCCCTTTCCTGCCGCCCCAACTCTTATTCCCACAGTGCACTTTGTGCAGGGGCCATTGGTCTTTCTGCAAAGGCATGTGGCTGGGATCCAGGACTCAGGACCCTTCCTAAAATATACAAATCCCCCTCCCCAACCCTCTGTTCCACTCACACTGTCTGGCTGCCGCCCACATGGAGCTCAGGGGCCAGGTGGGTGACTTGCCTTGTATATGTGACAGCATCAGACCCCTGCCACCCGCCTGCTCAGTGTGGAGACCAAGCCCAAGGGTGGCACCTGGGATGTGTGTTACACAAAAGCCTCTTGTTCCCTGCCCCGTCCCCAGCATTGGCTGCAGATGCTAATTTTTATGGGGCTGTAGCTCAGTGGTAGAGTGTTTGACTGCAGATCAAGTGATCCTTGGTTCAACTCCAAGTGCCCCCTTGGAAAATTTCCTTCCAGTAGAAATATTTTCCTTTCCAGTTCCATCACACTCTGGCTTTACATTTCTTGAGGTTCTTGACATTAATAAGAACCCTTAATGCAGAGATACTCAACTTTGGAAGCCCCAGGGGCCACAATGAATGGCATTTAACCAGGATGGACAGGGCAGGTGTCCCTAGCTGGTGTATTCCAGAAGCTGGCAATGGGTGACGGGAGGGATCACTTAACAATTTCTGTCCTGAGGGTTCCCTCGGGACAACTGTCGTGAGACAGGATCCTGGGGCAGTTGGACGACTGGCATGGCCCAGTCTGGCTGCTTTGATGTTCTGTTTGGCTGTTCTTGTCCCCTCTGGACAAGGGAGAATGGACCCCCATCCTGAAGTGGATGGAAAATGGCCTGCGAAAGGCTAGGGTAGGTGAGCAAAGAAGCAGCTTTGATGTGTCTCTAGTGGTTAGGATTCAGCCCTCTTACTGCTTTGGCCTGGGATCAATTCCCAATCAATAAAACCAACCCCATCTTTCACGTGACAACTGCCTAGTCATCATTGTCACATATTATAGCAGCTGTGACCCAAGAGGTTCGCTCCAGGCTCCTTCCCATCTCTCCTCACTGCTAAAACAACACTTGCCTTTTCCAAATGGGGCAGAGCTGGGTGACTCAAACTGCCCTCCCTCTTCTGCATGGGCAGTGCTACAGGAAGCTCTGTGGCACGCCCAGCACAGTGTCAGGTGGGTGCAAAATTCATTGGTTCAGTTTTGTTGTTGAAGGAGACAACACAGAACTGGCTCCAGCCCCACTCAGTAACCTGGGAAATGACCCACCAGGCCTGGACCCCTTGGAGCCTCCCTCTTACACAGTAATGGAGCCTTCTCCCCCTGGTCCTGCCTCCCCCTTCACTCAGCTCTCACTGCTCGGTGCTGCCAGGGAGGGGCCTCACTGCGAGAGCCGCCTGGGCAGGTTCTTGCCACAGAAACACGTCCCAGAGCAGGACGGATGCTCAGACCGACACTGAGTGTTGCTCAGCGCTGGGGTGAGACAGGGAAGGACAAAAGGGTCTAAGTGCGCCTGCAGCCTTTCAGGACAGCACCCAGCCCCACCCCCACATCCCAGCTCTTCCCTCCGCCCTCGCTGGGTTCTGCTGGGCACTGTCTGGACTCAGGCCTCCCCGGTGCCAGCCTAAGGGCTCTGGAGAAGACAGGGCAGCTCCATGGGCAGAGTCCTGATCCCCTAACTGGGCAGGGCTCATTAAGCAGCTGTGGGGCTGGGTGGGGAAAGCGCTGTGGGCTGGCGGCGAATGGAGTCGTGGTTCGCATGGCAGCCGGCCAAGGAGTTAGGTTGGGTTTGTGGATGTTCTTTACTGCTCCCCTGTCTCTGTTCTCTGACTCGCCCCTTTCCCGTCCCCTGGTCCTGCCCGGCTCTGACTCCTGCCTGGCTGCCTCCCGCATGGACTGAGCTGGTGACCTGCTCCAGCTGCTCCACCAACACCTCCCATCCGTCTGCTCCATCACTCAGTGCATGCCAGGGAGCCAAGCGATTGTGCCGTTGAGTGGCATTCTCAGCCAGCCAATCAGCTTTGTGAGGAGGTTCATGGAGGCGGGGCAAAGAGCTCTCTTGTTAGGTCAGCAGGGAAGCAGCCAAGGCCCCATCCCCATGGGAGAGGGGAGGGGCAGTTTGAGTGACCCAGCTCTGCCCCTTCTGAAGGGCTTGTGAAAATGGCAGGTGCTCTCTTGGCAGTCAGGAGAGGTGGGAAAGGGGCCCTGAGTGAATCTCTTGGGTCACAGCTGCTGTAACAATGAGGTAAGATGAATGAGTAGGCAGTTTTCGTGTGAAATCTGAGGCTCATTTCCCTGACTGGGAATTGAACCAAGATCTCAGGCGTAAAAGTCTTGAGGCTTAGCTACTAGACCATCAGGGACGCATAAATAAACTTCTTTCCTCACGTACACTAGCCTTTCACAGGCCACTTTCTGTCCCCTTCAGGACGGGGTCCATTTTCCATTCCCCAGAGGGGACAAGAACAGAAACCAAACAGAACATCAGAACAGCCAGACTGGGCCATGCCAGTTGTCCAACTAGCCCAGGATCCTGGCTCACGACAGCAGACAATTTCATTGCCCAGTGGGAATCCTCAGGACAGACAATTGTTAAGTGATCCCTCCTGTCGCCCATTCCCAGCTTCTAGAATACACCAGCTAGGGACACCTGCCCTGTCTATCCTGGTTCAATGCCATTGATTGACCTTTCCTGCATTAAATTATCCAGTTCTTTTTTGGACCTTCTTGTAGATTTCACCTTCACAACGTCCTCTGGCAAGGAGTTCCACTGGGCGCAAAAATGCTTCCTTTTGGTTTATTTTTAATTTGGTTACTTACCAGTTTCATTCTGTCACCCAGGATCTTGAGTAGGGGAAAAAAAATTCTTATTGCTTTCTGCACCCCTGTCATCATTACATAAAACTCTGTCCCATCGCCCTGAGTCGTCCCTTTCCCAAGCTGAGAAGAAGAAGTTTCATGAACTCCTGGGAGCTGCTGTTCCAAAGAAGAGGCATTTCCCGTGGAAAAGATGGCCAAGCCCAACCCCCTACACGGAGCCCCAGAAAATACCAATGGACACTGGGCACTTGTAAAGCTCCCTCTCGCGCAGCGCTACTGAATGGATCCGGCTGGCCATCGGGCTGACTAATGCCATCAACAGGCGAGTCCCGTGAGACTTCTCAGCCCAAGTCTCCCACTCCCAGCCCAGTGGCAGAGGGCAGCGCCCTGAGGAGGCGGGTCCCGAGGCAGCGGAGACCTTTGAAGGAAGCGGAGGCGTAAGGTAAGAAGGAAGGAGAACAAGTCACCTCTTCTCAGGTGAGACGTGGTGGGAAACTACCAGATCGGGTGCAAGCCGAGCTCAAGGGCTGGTTCCTGCCCTGGTGGCTCCTTGCAGGGCCTGGCTTGAGAAGCGACAAGGGGTGAAGTGTGTGGCCAGGAGAAGGGGTGCAGAAGGAACGTGGATGAAGGAGCAGGGTGGGGAGCAGGAACAAGGGAGGGTGTCAGAGGAAGCTGGGGTGCTGGGTGGGAAGAAAGTGAGGAACGGGTGGCTGGGGTCTGGGCATGAGGCAGAACATGATGTGTCTTTGTGTCTCCTTCCAGCAAAGGCAACACACTGCCCTGAAGGTGCACAGCTAAAGCAGTGGCACTTCCAGGGTGGGTCTTGGTCTCTGTGGCTGCAATGACCGGGTCCCAGGCAAGGCACCGCTGAGAAGTCTCAGCCCCAGCCCTGCCTCCTCTAATCTCAGCCTAACCTGTTTAGCTGTCTCCCAAGTGTTCCTGAAAGCCAGCACACATGCTGCCCAACCCTGCACCAGCTGGCAGGCCCTGGAACTGCTTTGTGGGCATCAAGGGGAACTGGAATAAGAGAAGACACTGGCTACGTCTAGACTGGCATGATTTTCCACAAATGCTTTTAACTGAAAAGTTTTCCGTTAAAAGCATTTGCGAAAAAAGCGTCTAGATTAGCGCGGGCGCTTTTCTGCAAAAGCACTTTTTGCGGAAAAGCATCCGTGCCAATCTAAACAGCGATTTTAAGAAAGCCCGATCACCATTTTCGCCATTGGGGATTTTTGCGCAAAACACTTTTAGCTGTCTACACTGGCCCTCTTGCGCAAAAACATTTCCAGAAAAGGGCTTTTGCCCGAGCGGGAACGTCAAAGCATTTGCGCAAGAAGCACTGATTTCGGACAGTAGATCGTCAGTGCTTTTGCGCCAAAATCAAGCGGCCAGTGTTGACAGCTGGCAAGTTTTTGCGCAAAAACTTGCCACTCTAGACGCAGCCAACATGTTTCTGCCTGGCTTTGAACCAGGGACTTTTTGCGTGTTAGGCAAACGTGATAACCACTACACCACAGAAACACACATATTGTTTTTTGCTGCTGCGGCACTTAAACTTGGGCACATATTTGGTTGCTAACCCTTTGGTCAACAGAGATTGCTGCAGGGCAAAGGAATTCTCTGTTGTCAGTTTTGTGGCCTCAGGAAGGGACCAAACTGAAGGAGGCCGGGCCCCCACATGGGGACTCCAACCTAAATCCTGAGAGGCTTCTGTGACTGGCACTGTCAAGGCAGGGCTCTGACTGCAATTGCTGGGACAGGAGAGCCAGCACCACACGCCCTTGTGATTCCCTGGGGGTGTCAGTGCCCAGAGACCCTGCAAGTGCAACCTCTGCAGCTCCTGCAACCGTGGAGAATGACTCTCGTCCCCCCTCCCTTGGGATGGGCAATGGCAACAGGTGGAGGAGCTGGGAGAGAAGTCCCAGAGAGCAGCCCCATGACTAAGCTGGCCAAGCACCTGCTGGGTATGGGGGAGATGAGGGAGGCAGCCCCCAGTGGTGCCTGGCCACTGTGTCTGCTATTCCTGCCATCCCTCCCTACGTAGCTGGAGTTGGCCATGTCCCCATAGCAGGAAGTCAAAGGGGGCAAAGAGCAGAAGTGCTGGAAGCTGGTGGGGGTGGCCTCTGGGTTTGATTTAGTGAGTCTTAGTTGGACTTGCTAAATCAAACGGTGTAAGATGGATTGTGACCATTCATCCCCAGCTGGACGTGGTCCTTGTTCTTCTGCAGGACACAGCCAAAGGAGAGTAAGGACGAGCCAATGGGCATCCAGATCAGATCACACCCTTGTTGAATGGATGGAAACAGAAACCAGACACACACACAGAGCGGGTTTGAATTGGTTCCAGCTGAGGGACAGGTTTGTCTGGTTTATGTGCATTGGCACTAGAGCACGTTAGGGGTTTGTGGTCATTTGAAGAATCCCTGTTCAATAGAAATCCAAAGTGTGACACACCTGGAGATGTAAAAGTTTCATTTAAATTGATGAGCTTTCTAAGGGGCACTTGTTACACCCCCATAGCAACCACGTGTTTGCATCCAGTGTTGGGAACTGAGCAGGAAACATGAGCATTTGTGTGACACACATCTCAGGTGGGAGGGACCCTCACTGACCCCCAGATTGTGACTGGTCCTAACAAGGAATTTGCCCTGAAAGCAGCAGAGCTGGGGCAGGACAGGAGTCCTGAGAGATGAAGCAGCTGGAGGGAAGCCAGGAGAGCAGAGGCCAGTCTGAGAAGACAGAGTCAGAGGTCCCCACTCCTTTACACCACAAGTCCCATGGTGTAAGGGGCAGCACTCAGGACTCTGAATCCTGCAAGTCTGAGTTCAAATCTCAGTGGGACCTGCAGGGGCTCAGCTGGTTGTTACAAGGTTCAGATGTTTCAGCTTCCATGCACTGAAGTTCAGCAAAGAGAGTTTTGTTCCTCTTGCTGGGTGTCTGAGGTCACTGGAGCTCCATCTCCAGACTGAGCAGGCAGGCGGGAAGGGCCTGATGCCATCACAGCTGCTGGGCAGGTCACCCACCTGGTCCCTGAGCTCAGCCTGTGCTGGAGGCAGCCAAACAGTGTGAGCAGGTCAGAGGGGATTGGGGAAGGGTCCTGAGTCCTGGCTCCCAGCCACGCACCTTGGCACAAAGACCAATGGCCCTGCACAAAGTGCATTGTGGGAATAAGAGTTGGGGCAGCAGGAAATGGGCTGGCCCCTCAGCACCAGGGCACAGGCAGGAGAAGATGGGAGTGAATCCTGCTACCTCTGCCATGGCTTGGCCCAGGAGGGCTGGGGTCTAGCAATTTTCACCCCAGCTTTGTGGGAGGCCAAGTAGGAAGGGGCCACTGCAGGCTCACAAGCCCCTGGCCTGCTGTGTCTGTGGAAAGGGGAAGAGGACACACACTTGTCACTGGGGAACAGGGCACATGGATCCCACTCGTTCCTGCAGAAAATGAAACAGGCTGAGCATTTTGCAGAGAACAGGCCAGAGCCCTTCTCCTGTCCCTGGAGAGATGGAAATGGGGCCGTTCCTTGTGGGGAAAGAAGTGGGTGTGTTGGGAGTGGGGTTCGAGTTCAAACCTCTCCACAGACCAGAACCCCACATTAGGGGCAAGAAAGAGCCTGAGTCAGGCAGTGGAAAACACTTGGCTCCTGTTATGCTGTGATGGGATATTAAAACTTTTTGCACACTGCCTGGCTAGCTCAGTTGGTAGCGAATGTGAGACTCTTAATCTCAGGGTTATGGGTTCAAGCCCTATGCTGGGTGGTGCCCTTCTTTAACTCACATTCTCAGCCTACAAGCAATTGGCTCTCAGTTTTCACCAGGGTTTTAGATAGAAAAATTCTAGTCCTAGGGTCCAGCTTTAGTAGAACCCAGAGAGAACAAACTGCAATTTCCATCTTCTGAGGAGAAGGGAAGAGGATTTTCTTCTCCTCAGTTCTAGCCACATCAGCCCAGGGAGGAGAAAAAATAACCCTCCGCCCGCTGATTGTCCCCTGTCAGCTTCTGTAGCTTCACCTCCTTCCACAGCAGCTCCAGCTTTGAGCTACAAATATGAAGAAGCTGGTGAGGAAATGAGGAGCTGGCAGCTCGGGTTAGTCGCGTCGATGAGAACAAGAGGTGGAGTGTTCACAAGGTGCATTCCCCTCCCCTGCAGAGCAGGGTGTTAGAAAGAGCTAGGAACAGAACAGTCAGCCAAATTCCACCCTGAAGTGTGTTTCTGTGATGTAGTAGTTATCACGTTTCCCTAATATGCAAAAGATTCCTGGTTGAAAGCCAAGTAGAAACACAAGGTCTTCTCTTATTTCTGCTCCCCTGGGTGCCCGGGTAAGTGCAGCTCCTCCTGCCTCCGATAAGGATAAGCCCAACTCCCATGCGACGGGGAGGGGAGGTGTGTGTGACATCAGCTGAGAATGCCCCTGGTGCCATCCTGGGGATGCCAGATGATGCCAGGTGGGTCAGACCAGGCACCTGATGGGCACTTGTGTCTCAGCCTCCCTGCCCTCGGAAGCTGGCGTATGGGGCCGGCTCCTCCTGCTGCTTCCCTTGTGTGACTTGCCCAAGGAGGAAGTGAGGCAGGAATGGGGCAGAGGAGGAAGCCAAGCTGAGGGGGCAGGACAAAGCTCAACATCTCAGTGGGACTCAGTGGGGTTAGCAGAGACACCCCCTTGTTCTGCCAAAGCCTGTGGGGTGGGGCTGGCTGTGGGAGGCAGAGTCCTGTGCCTGTCTCAGGGCATCCCAGGAGGCTCCTTGCAGCCCAGGAGAAGAAGGGGGCTCTGGGTGGAAGGAAACAAAGCTGGTCCCAGTGGGCCTGGGCCAGGGCTCCAGTTTGGCCCAGCTGAGTCACAGGTGTCTTGTGTAGGTCCCATGGTCTAAGGGGCAGCATATGTCAACCCATCTATGCTGCACCTAAACTTGAAATAAGATGTTACATCAGGGCTCTGTCTACACTACAGAGACAACGCTTTAGTCCAGAGAACACATCTGCCGAATTTTTTTCGGAAGAGCAGACATGCATTTTTGGTGCCTCTGTGAACCTCATTTTATGAAGAAGAAGGGATGTTACAAAAAAAGGTTTTTTTTCCCACTTTTGGCCCAGTGTAAACAGGCCAAATGTTGGAAAAGCTTCTTCCAGAAAAAGCTATGCAAACTAGGGTTCACAATTTACCAAGCTTTTTCAGAAGAACAGTGCAGTGTAGACATAGCTTGAGTGATGCACAGCACTGGTAGGAGACATGGAGGGACGAAAGGGTCTGTTGGCAACTGCAGGCTTTCAGAGCAGCCCTTGTCTTCACCCTCGCTGGGGTCTCCTGGGAACTGTCTGGACCCAAGCCCATCCTGGTGTCAGCCTAAGGATTGCTTGTTCTGTAAAAGCTGCTCTGGAAATGAGGAAGCAGCTAAAGTGACTGTGGGGGGATTTGAACCCACAACCTTTGAATGACTGACCTAGGTCACAGTGTGCACCACAGCGTAAAAGTCTAACATGCTTTCTATTGCACCACAGAGAATGCTGGTTTCACTGCCTCTGATATCTGCTTTGCAGCATGGCAGTGCTGGGAAAGAAAGGGAGCCAGGTCTGTCTCTTTTGGGAGAGCAAGTAGGAAGAGGGAGGGGCCATTGAGCCCCCTGACAGTGAAAACAATTGGGCTATGTCTACGCTGGCAGGTTCTTGTGCCAGAAATATGCAAATGAGGGTAACGTAGCGGCATTGCGCAAGAGGGTTTTTCTTGCGCAAGAAGAGGCTCTGTAGATGCTCCTTCTGGCACAAGAGCCTCTTCCACAACAATGGTGGCTCATTAGATATGCAAATGAGGATCACGCACTCCGTTGGCCACTTGCCACTGCTCCTACCGGCCGGCCGCCAGCCACTCCCTCCAGCCACCCCAAACATGCTGCTGTGGGTGCCAGAGACGGACACTGTCTGTAAACACTCATATCGGAAATGCTCCTGTGGATGCTGGGCCCACCAGAGCCGTGTGCGCTGCCATCTGCCTGCTCCGTGGACATCTTCCCATTACAGAGAGCGCTGAGCCAGACTTTGACTAGACAGCCTGTCTCTGGGCACCCAGGGACTACATCTACACTGCAGGCTTCTTGCTCAAGAATGGCCGTTCTTGCGCAAAAACTTGAGGAGCATCTACACTGCATGCGCATTCTTGAGCAACTAAATTGATGGCAAAACGTAGGAAAAGAGGGCTTCTTGGGCAAGAGTTATTCCTCTCCCCATGAGGAGTAAACCCTCTTGTGCAAGAGCTCTTGCACAAGAAGGTAGTATGAATGGGCAACAGGGTTTTTTTGTGCAAGAAATCCCTATGGCTAAAATGGCCATCAGAGATTTCTTGCACAAGAGAGTGTGCACACTGCCACAGGCATTCTTGCGCAAAGCACATGGCAGTGTGGATGAGCTCTTGCACAAGACATTTTGCACAAGAACTCTTGCACAAAACAGTTCTTGTGTAAGAAGCCTGCAGGGTAGATGTAGCCAGGGGTGTTTGGGTTTGTTACGAGCACTGAGCTTTGTACAACAGCCCAGGAACATTGTGAAAAGCCAAAACCTTCCAGCCCTGGGTGTCCCTGGCCAGCCTGCGAGTGGCACAAAGTTCCTGGCAGTGACGACTTTGGGTAATTGGTAAGAAATCCTAACAGCTCAGATGAGGTGGCCGAGTGGTTAAGGCGATGGACTGCTAATCCATTGTGCTCTGCACGCATGGGTTCGAATCCCATTCTCATCGGATGTTTGCAGCCCTTTCTCTTGCTTCTCCCAGATCTCTCTTCAGTTCAGTGCCAGTGCCTGCCCCAGCCCCTCCCACTGCAGCCTGGGAAGGAAATCTCCCCAGAGACACTCCCAGATGGGACCCTCAATCCCTTCTGCCCTCAAGGGGAAACCTCACAAAGGAGATTCCAGGCAGCCAGGCTATGCGGGGGGGGGTCTCTGAGATGTCCCCAGATGGCTCTAGACCTCCTGCCTGGCTGTTGCCATGGACCCTCTGTGAGGTCACTGCCTCCCAACCAATGAGCTGAGGTGCTGAAAAAGTTCATTGTGATGTCACTGCTGCCTTGCAGGCTCATGTCCTGCCCCTGGCCAGCCCCTTGGCATGTGTGTGCTGCTCCCCCTCTCCCCCGTCACTCAGGCCACATGCCCCCAAGGTCACCTTTTCAATGTCAGGGCAAGCCAGGATCTATCCCGTCCCTTCCCCAAGACCCCACCCCTTTGCTGAGCCCCTGCCCTCCCCAAACCTTTCCATGGACTCTTGGTTACTAATGGACACTCGCCACTAATGACATAATTACACCCCAGCCATTTTGCTAGGGCTGCAGCTGGGGAGAAGTTTAATTTAAATCATTAAACGATTAAGCGTTTGAACTGTCTCATGTTAGTTGATCAAACTTCATTTTAAATAAAGGAAAACATTACGGGCAGCAGAAAAGGTTTCGGTGTGTCACACCCCTAGAGACTCTGGAACAAAGAAGACACATGAGAAGAACCCAGCTTTCTTCCTTTTGCTGTGACATGGATGGATCTAGCTCAGGTTTCACTCAGGGGGTCTGTCTGCATGTGAAGTACCTGTGACAGCCCCTGTGCTCCTCTGCCCCTCATCAGCAATGTCATCTACTTGGGGGAGCAGTTGCCCTGAGACTTGCAGAAGGGACAACCTGGACAAACTAATGCTACTCAGGCACCTTTCAATAGCTCAGCTGGCAGAGCAGAGGACTGTAGTGTGTGTTTGGCGTGTGATCCTTAGGTCGCTGGTTCAACTGCAGCTTGAAGGAGCCGTTCTTTTCCCTCCAGTGTGGCCTTAGCAGCAAGCAAGGTGGTTACCTTGGGTCCATGTCTTCAGAGCCCTGCCAGATTCAAGCCCTTGGAAGGAGCCAGAAACACAGGGAGGGCTGATCACACCCCTCTGAAAACAGCTCTCAGGAGGCACCTCCAGCTGCCCCCAGAGTGTGGGTCACCCCACACTAGCCATGGATGAAACTCAACACATTGACATCTCGTCTCCCTCCCAAAGCCAGGGGCTTGTTCCCACCGCAGCCTCAGCAGGAGCCACACTGGTGCTCACTGCTCATGGGGAAGGAGCGGGTCCCACAGGATCTGGGGCTGGCGGGGAATGGGCAGTTGTCACTGAAGGGGAAGGATAAAATGCAGCCACATTCCGAGGGCAGGGAGAGCGGCTGGGGCTGGGCTGGCGGCACCGTGAGACGGCCCTGGCGGAGCTCTGCAATGCGACCCTGGCTCCCAAGGCAGCAAGTGCAGAATCCCCCTTGGCGAGCGTGAGAAGCTCCGACCGGCCTGGTCTGAATCCATCTCACTGGCTGGACGACCCCGATGCTGGAGTGTCAGAGCCCCTGTCAACTGGCCCTGTGTTTGTCCCCTCCCCCACCAGGCAGGGCAGGGCCCACGCTCCCAGCAGGGAGTTACAGGCACGTCTCTTGCACCCAGAGCACCGGGATGACCATGGAGCAGGACTCACTGGCCAGTGTGTGGTACCCAGGGATTTACAGTGGGAGTCAGAGCCCTGGCAGTGCCAGTCACCTCTGCACCTGCTCCAGGGCAAAGAAAATGTGAGGAAAGGCCACAGCAAGGCACCACTGGGAATTGAACCCAGGATCTCCTGTTTACAAGACAGGTGCTTTAGCCAGCTAAGCCATGGTGCCCTCTGCAGGCCAGGGCCTAAACCTGTTCTATTCTATGGTCCCAGACAACACCTTTGACTCCCAAAGTGCAGCCATTCCCCATTTCCCTCCCGTCCTGGCAGTGTCTGGCTCCCTGGGCACAGAAGGCTACAGCTCAGTGGGCAGAGGCTCTGACATGCACATCTCCCCCAGCCGCTGGGACTGTAGAGTTGGCCTTGAGATTTAGCATTGCTTGGGGGAGAGAAAAGTGCAGCAAACACTAATCGTCTGGATTGTAAGCCCTTGGGTGTCAGGGTTTGGGTTGGAGACTCCAGGTGGGGGCCCGGCCTCCTTTAGGTTGGTCCCTTCCTGAGGCACAGAATTAAGAGAGAATTCCTTTGCCCTGTAGCCATCTGAGTTGGCCAAAGAGCAAGTAACAAATTTTTTGTTCACATATAAGTACAGGAGAAGGCTTTCCTACAGTAATGATGGCCAAGTGGTTAAGCAGTTAGCTTAGCAATCCAAAAGTGTTTCCCTGTGTAGGCTTGAATCCTGCTCACAGTGAGGTCTGTGTTTTGGTCACACCCCTAACAAGGGTAACAAGCTTGGCTGCCAGCTGTTTGCACATCTGGACCCAGAAATATCCTGAGCCTTGGTTCTGACGGCCGGTTTCTTTTCAGCTCACTGCAAACTGCCTCCCAGCTGTAGGTGAGGCTGAGTGTGTATGAAACCAGCGGTGCCTGACCAATGTGTCTGCTTTTCCTACCATCCCTCAATATGTACCTGGAGTCGGCTTCCTTCAGTTGAGCTTGGCCTTGCCCCGCAGCAGGAAGCCAAAGGGAGCAAAGAGCAGGATGCTGGTGGGGTGCCCTCTGGGTTTGATTTAGTGAGTCTTAGTTTGACTGGCTGAATCAAGTTCCAGAAGATTGATCACAGCAATTCCTCTCCAGCTGGACGTGGTTCTTGTTCTTCTGTACAGAACAGCCAATGGGCATTCAGATCTCAGCCTTGCTCAATTGATGGGAATAGAAACCAGACACCCAGCAGGTTTGAACTGGTTTGCCTGGTTAAGTGCATTGGCACAAGAACACATGAGGGGTTTGCTGACATTTTAAGAATCCCTGTTCAATAGAAATCCATGATTAACTCACCTGGAGGTGCAAATGTTTCACTTAGGATAATCAACTTTTTAAGGGGCACTTGACATTGAACCAAGGACCTCTACAATCGGCACTCAAACACTACCACTGAGTTACACCCGACAGTGGTTGTACACTTCAGCCCAGTGTTGGGAACTTAGCCCCTGGCAGCACTGTCTGCAGAGCAGGTGGTACCTCACACGTATGGCGGGGGGAGGACGGGGAACTGGCTCCAGGGTGAGTGTTACGACACTGCTAGAATCCTCCTCCTCGTCCTGGAGCTGCAGGTCATCAGTGTTGTCGTCCTGAAGCTGCATCTGCTGCTGCCCAGATGTCTCCCTCACAAACTCCACAACTATCCTTGGACACAGCGGTTCCCCAGCCCCCAGGATTTGGTCCAGTTCCTCATGGGCCCTGATATAACCCTGCCGCGGTTCCTTAGCCTTCGCTCTGTCTTGGTCTGTGGTGCGCCGGAGATGACCTTTCTTTGCAAGGCCATCAGCCACTTGGCCATAAATGTCCATGTTCCTCCGCCTGGACTGCAGGGCCTGCAGAGACTCCTCCTTTGACCACAGCTCCAAGAGGGAGTTTATCTGTGGCCCAGACCATGACAGTGCCCGGCATTTGCTGCTCTTTGCTTGGTCCTGGGATGTGTCCCTGGAAGGCCAGAGGGTCTTGTGCCAGTGACATGGCTCTCTGAGAGGCAGGAAATGCTCAGGCTTAGCCAAACGGCCAGAAGCAATGCTTTCCGGCAAAAACATGAGGACAGCTCTTGGGCCGGATCCTGGGTGATGCAGAGCAGACAGCAGCCACTTCCCCACCTCCTAATTTTCCCACAAGCTACAGCCGCATGCATTGGTGGTATAGTGGTGAACATAGCTGCTTTCCAACCAGTTAATCTGGCTTTAGTTCCCAGCCAATGCAATGTGGGGAGAGCAGCAATTTTTCCTAGCAAGGTTCTACTTTACCCCCGGAAAATGGGCACAAGTGGATCCTGCAGCCAAGGTCTCCCTCTCACTGCTTTTCGTCCTCTCTGAGAAGCAGGAATCACTCAATCTTAGCCAAACAGCCAAGAAGCAACGTTTTACAGCAAAAAACATGAGGACAGCTCTTGGGCCGGATCCCTGGGCCAGCTACACTTTTCCAGTTAAGCTAATTCTGCTCCACCTGCAATCTGTCTCCAGTCAGTGCTTCTGCCACGGCCAGGCCCAGGAGGGCTGGGGCCCAGTCGCTTTTCACCACGACTTCATAGGAGGTCAAATAGGAAGGGGCCACTGGAGATGCATAGCCCCCTGGCCTGCTGTGTCTGTGGAAAGGGGACAAGAGGACACACACTTGTCACTGGGGAACAGGGCGCATGGATCCCACTCGTTCCTGCAGTAAATGAAACAGGCTGAGCATTTTGCAAAGAACAGGCCAGAATCCGGCTGGGAGAGGCGCCATCATGCACAGACTCTGCGCAGGGCCAGCCTGGTGGGAGGAGGATCTGGCCATGGACTTTCCTCCCCTCTCTGTTACCTCCTGCACCTGGGGCTGAAAGGGATGTGGGCTGCAGGCTTGTGCTGCCAAGCCTCCTTCCCCAATGGGAGCAGAAAATGCTCATGGAAGGGCTCACACGTTGTCCCCAATGCACTGGCCTGAGGGCCTGAATTCTTGCTGCCGCTGGGTGCACCCAAATTCTCCTTCTGGGGGGCAGGCTCCCCAGCTCACACCCCTCCTGTGACACTTGGTGCCAGAAGAACAAAGCTTGCAAAGGGGTTTGAATTCCTTCCATCTCCCCTTGCTGCTGCGCTAAAGAAATCCTGAAACCGGCCCCTTCTCCTGTCGCTGGAGAGATGGAAATGGGGCCGTTCCTTGTGGGGAAAGAAGTGGGTGTGTTGGGAGTGGGGTTTGAGCTCCAACCTCCCCACAGACCAGAACCCCCCATTAGGGGCAAGAAAGAGCCTTGAGTCAGGCACTTGAGAACACTTGGCTTGTTCTGTGCTGTGATGGGGTGTGCAAAGCTTTACTGTACACAGCCTGGCTAGCTCAGTTGGTAGAGCATGAGACTCTTAATCTCAGGGTCATGGGTTCAAGCCCTATGCTGGGCAATACCCTTTGTTAACTCACATTCTAAGTCTACAAGCAATTTGCTTTCACTGGGGTTTTAGAAAGAAAAAGTCTAGTCCTGGGGTCCAGCTTTAGTAGAACCAACTGCAATTTCCATCTTCTGAGGAGAAGGGAAGAGGATTTTCTTCCTCTCAGTTCTAGCCACATCAGCCCAGGGAGGAGAAAAAATAACCCTCCGCCTGCTGATTGTCCCCTGTCAGCTTCTGTAGCTTCACCTCCTTCCACAGCAGCTCCAGCTTTGAGCTACAAATATCAAGGGGCTGGTGAGGAAATGAGGAGCTGGCAGCTCGGTTAGTGGCTTCCATGAGAACAAGAGGTGGAGTGTTCACAAGGTGCATTCCTCCTGCAGAGCGGGGTTGGGTTTTAGAAAGAGCTAGGAACAGAACAGTCAGCCATGTTCTACCAGCACCAAAGTGTGTTTCTGTTTCTGTGGTGTAGTGGTTATTGCAGTTGCTCAACATGCAAAAAGTTCCTGATTCAAAGCCAGGCAGAAACACAGGGTCTTCTTTTATTGCTGCTCCCCCTGCGTGCCTAGGTAAGTGCAGCTGCTGCTGACCAACCTATTGATGAGCCCAACTCCCATGTGACAGAGAGGGGTGACATCAGCTGAGAATGCCCCTTGGTGCCAGCCGGGGAAAGTGAGATGAATCAGGCCAGGCAGCTGCTGGAGGCTTGTGGCTTGGCCTCCCCTGCCCTGGGAGGCTGGTGTTTTGGGCTGGCTCTGCCTGCTGCCTCCCTTGTGTGACTTGTTCCGACAGGACAAATGTCGGAAAAGCCTCTTCCAAAAAAAGCAGCAGAAAAAGCTACACAAATTGGGTTTTGAAATTTGCATAGCTTTTTCCAGAAGAGCAGTGCAGTGTAGACATAGCCTGAGTGTTGCTCAGCACTAGTAGGAGACAGGGAGGGACAAAACGGTCTAACGGCACCTGCAGCCTTTCGGAACAACCCCCAGCCGCAACCCCAACAACCAGCCCTTCCCTCCACCCTCCCTGGGGTCTGCTGGGAACTGTCTGGACTCAAGCCCACCCCTGTGTCAGCCTAAGGATTGCCTGGTCTGTAAAAGGTGCCCTGGAAAAAGAGAAAGCAGCTAAAGACACACTCATGGGACTTGAGCCCACAACCTTTGAATGGTTAGCTGGGCTCACATTAACCACTATAGCTTAGAAGTCCAACATGCTGTCCATTGCGCCACAGAGCCTGCTGGTTTGTTGAGCTGGATATCTCCCCTCTCTGCTTTGCAGCATGCCAATTGTTGGGGGGGAAGAAAAAGGAACCAGGTCTGTCTCTTTTGGGAGAGCAGGTAGGAAGAGGGAGGGGGCCACTGAGACCCTAACACTTAAAATAAGGGATAAGAACTGAGCTGCAGTTGGAGGTATCGATCACACTGCCTCGTGCATCTTAAACAAGCGCTCTACCACTTGATCTAATTTTCCTGCTTGCAAAAAGTTCTCCTGCCTCATCCACCTTGTTCCAGAGCCCACAACGTCCCTGTGGATGCCCAAGGCTCCTTTCCGAAAGGGCCACTTGTGAGACTGACACCTGTGGGCGGCTAGCTCGGAGGTTTAGGATGTGGTGCTCGTATCACACAGCGTCTTAAGAGGAAGCCCCTTATTTCAAACCATAATGGGCTCGCTATTCCGGCGTCCCTGCAAACCTCATGGCACTAGGCAGGAGGCGTTTCGGAATAGTGATTTATTTCAAACTAAGTGCTGTGTAGCCAGCGCCAAATTACAAAATAAGCTATTTCAAAATTGACTCGAAATAAGCTACACAATTGCATCGCTTATTCTGAGCTATGGGAAGCAACCGTAGTGAGTTAGAGCGCAGCTCTGCCCCCAGCTCCACCCACCCCCTGCTGTCTTGCAGGCTCATGTCCTGCCCCTGGCCGGCCCCTTGGCATGTGTGAGCTGCTCTCCCTGCCCCCCTCACTCAGGGCTGGTTCTGGGGCTCAAGCAGGGAACATCAGAGGCTGCTCAGGGGGCCACATTGCTAGGCCAGGGGCCCTCCTGTGGGGCTGTGAGTGTTGCTGTCCCTGCTGTACAGACACGGCCATAGAACCAGGGAGAGATTCACTGAACAGGCCAAGGTCACTCAGTGAGTTAGAGCCAAGATCTGCCCCCAGCTTGACGTGCTGACTCCTTCGCTGACATGGGGCTGTTTGCATTGGCCTCTTCTCTCTGGAACCAGGTTTAAGCCACAGCTGAGACTCTGGGCAGGGGGCTGGGTATGGGGGGGTCTGAGTGTGGGAGGGGGAGCATGTGTTCCTCTGGTTCAGCTTTTCCATATCTCCTACCCCAGCAATTGCCCTGCTGCAAAGCAGAGGGAGAGGATGAGGAGCTAGCTGAACTTTGGGGCTCTGTGGCATAACAGAAAGCATGTTGGGTATCTAAGCAGTGGTGCTTGGTGTGAGTTAGGCCAATCATTCAACAGTTGTGGGTTTGAATCACAGTCACTTTCAGCTGCTCTCTGATTTCCAGAGCAGCTTTTACAGAACAGGCTGGACCTGCCCCTGTTGCATGATGGGAGTGACAGGGAGCTTGTGACAGGACCTCTCTGGGTGCGAGAGACGTGCCTGTAACTCTAGTGTCTGGCTCTGACACTCCAGCAGTGGGGCCGTCCAGCTGGATTCAGACCAGGCCGGTCGAAGCCTCTTGTGCTCATCGAAGGGGATTCTGCACTTGCTGCCTTGGGAGCCAGGGTCACATTGCAGAGCTCCCCAGGGCCGTCCACAGCATCACCAGGCCGGCATCCCGTTCCCTCGGCAATGTGGCTGCATTTTATCCTTCCCCTTCAGTAACAACCAGCCATTCCCCACCCCGCCCCAGTCACCGTGGGACCCGCTCCCTTCCCCAGGAGCAGTGTGAGCGCCAGTGCGGCTCCTGATGAGACACTTCCTTCGTTTCGGGAGGAGACGAGATGTCAAGGCTCATGACTCGGAGCCAGCTACCGACACCTATGGAAAGCTGATTTTCAGAGAGTGCGATCAGCCCTTCCTGTGTATCTAGCTTCTTCAAAGGGGCTTAATCAGGAGCTAAAAGTTGAAGAAGGGCCATTTAGAAGGGTGAATTTCTGTCTCTGGTGCTCTTTTCTTTATGCACCAGTAGCCTAATGAGCAAACCACTGGTTTTCTAAACCAGGGTTGTGAGTTCAAGTTCAGGTGGGGTGACAGTTTGCTCTAACTGACAAAAAACTTTGTGCTCTCAGAGAGCTGCCAAGGATACTCCACAGTGGCTGTCTCTTTCTCTACTGAAAGTGTTCAGACCTCTCCCTAGCGAACACTGGTGTTAGGTGCAGATCTGGTTGCTAAAAGCTCTAGTATCCAAAGTCACAATGAAGGGGTCTGTTTTTTGCTAAAAGGCCCAGGAGTGACAGCCAGAGGGAGGTGGCTGTAGCAGAGCAGGGTCTGTCTGGAGACAAAGCGGAGCCTGAGGATGAGAAGGCCCATGAGAGGCAGAGACTCCAGAGCAGTGGGGGAGCTAGTTACTTGGTCTGGCAAACTGACAGAAAATCCCCAGGCCCTGAGCATGGTGCTGGCGAAGCCCATGGGGCAGTTTGCCTGGAGGGGTTTGGGGTGGAGAAGCTGTGAAGCTCTGTGAGTGGATAAGGTCCTGGCTGAGCTGTGCCCCTGCCGTGTGTGTGACTCAAACTGTCCCTTGTCCCCTTTTGTGCGTCTGTTGCGCTTCCAGCTTCTTTCCTCAGGCACGTCCATCCGGCAAAGACCCCACCAGGGATCTTGTATCTTCCTTTGTGCAGCTCAGCCGCAGACACAGCAGAAGGGTTTTCCTGCAGCCACCGGCCCCAGCCCCCCTCTCCAGGGAACTGCAGCCCCTCGGACCAGGCAGCTGCTCCCAGCATACAGGAGGTACCTGGCCGAGAAGAAACCATCTGACACGGTGCTGCCAGGGAAGGGCCTCACTGCTAGTGACTGTTCCCATTCCAGGAGTGGAGCGAGTTTTGTCCTGGGCACCGATATTGAGGGCGTGTGCACCTGTGTGTCTGTGAGCCCCCATGGCACCCATTGGCTCCTGCTGGGGGGTGGAGGGTCTCCTGGCCCCGTAGCTCTTGCTGGGGAGGGGTGGAGGGACCCCTGGTCCAGTATTTCCTGCTGAGGAGAAGTAGAGGTACCCCATTCCCTATAGCTCCTGCCAGGGGGGACTCTGACCCCTTATCTCCTGATGTGATTTCAGTTTTTCCCTGGCGGATGCTCCAGACAAGACAGATGCCAGTGCACTGGCCCAGCCCAGGCCATCAATGATGGTTTAAATACATGCAGGGAAATGCCCCGGCTTCTCCCCCTCACAGAGCTGCTGCCTCTCCGGGAGGCGGATGAACTGCAGGTGCGGGACAGCTCCCTGCCAGCAGGGACAGCAGCCAAGGCACCAAATATCGCTGGGTCTGCAGCCAGTGTTGGGAACCGGGCAGGGAACAGGAGGCTTTTGTGTCACACACATCTCAGGTAGGACGGACCCTCACTGAGCCCAGACTGTGACTGGTCCTAGCCAGGAATGTGTCCTGGGGCTGGTTAGTGACACTCTAAGGCACTTTGGAATGGGAAGGGGGTGTCTGGGACCATGAAGTAGAACAGTTTTAGGACTGTTTTCAAGGCGGGCACCATGGCTTAGTTGGATAAAGCGTCTTTGTAGTAAGTAAGAAATCCTGGGTTCAACTCCCAGTGGTGCCTTGTTGTCAGGTCAATGGTTCTTTTCTTCCCACCATTCTTCAACATGTATCTGGAGTTGGTTTTACCTTCAGTTGAACTTGGTGGTGCCCTCACAGTGGGAGTAGGATAGTAGCAGAGAGCAGGAGGTACCAGGGTTTGATTTAGTGAGACTTAGCTAGACTTGCTAAATCAAGCTCTGGAAGATGGATTGCAGCAGCGATCTCCACCTGAGTGAAGACATGGCCTAATGCTGCAATTAGTTAGATGCCAACGCTAACAGCCCCACTGCTGGTAACTCACAGAGGCTACATCTACACTAGAAGTTTTCTCCTTAAAAAAAAATATGTTAATGAGGGACTCAATTGCATGAGTCACCATCTCATTTGCATATTTTCTGCCAATGGTATTGTTGTGGCAAAACAAGCAGTATGCAAGTTTTCTTTTTGCACAAAACCTCCTTTTTTCACAAGATTCTTATGCCCCCCCAAAAGAGGTATCCTGATCTTGCAGAAAAAGGGGGTTTTGCGCAAAAAGAAAACTTCCATACTGCTTGTTTTTGCACAACAACCCCAGCGCGAAATCAGTTTGCTAGAAAATATACAAATAAGATCATGACTCATGCAAATGAGACCCTCATTAGCACCTTTTTTTACTGAGAAAATTTGTAGTGTAGACATAGCTGGAGATTCTGGTGCTGATCATGCAATAGAAGCACATTATGTTTAAACAGCTGCCATATGAATGTACCTGAAAGTCACAAGGATCAATGATCTGTGTGAAAGGCAGGTGGCCAGTAATTAGAGCCCCATGTATGTTGTGTGCACAAAGGAAGGTAGGAATGTGCCCCAGGCAGTCTGATAACGGTGTTTACCGTATGTTTGTAACAGGCTCCTGCCCATCTCCGGTAGATTTGGGCATCTCCTCCACCAATTGCAATACACACTAGGCCGTTCCTCCCCAGCTGGGTGTGGTTCTTGTTCTTCTGCACAGCACAGCCCATGGAGACCAAGGACCTGCCATTGGGCTTTCAAATCACACCCTTGTTGAACGGATGGAAACAGAAACCAGGCGCACAGCGGTTTGAGCTGGCTCCAGCTGAGGGACAGGTTTGCCTGGTTTATGTGCATTGGCACAGGACAGCAGTAAGGATTCGTATTCATTTAAAGAATCCAAAAAATAGAAGCATAGAATGTAATGGAATTGGAGAAATAAATGTTTCCATTGAATAGTCAGTTGAGTTTGAACCAAGGATCATATAATTTGCACTTAAACACTCTACCACTAAGCTATACTCCCCAACATTTGCACTGTTACGCGCTAAGAAGGGCACAAGAGGCTTTTGTAGCCCACACACCTCAAGTAGGACAGACCCTCACTGACCTCCAGATTGTGACTGGTCCTAACAAGGGGTTTGCCTGAAAGCAGCAGAGCTGGGGCAGGACAGAGTCCTGAGATGAAGCTGATGGAGGCAGGAGAGCAGTGTGTCCCAGTTGCACAGGACACCAGCTGTAGGTCCCTTACAGTGAAATATGCTGCTGCCACTTTGCCACCTCTGCCTCTCACTGACATTCATGGGTGTCCTTTTGTGCTGCCCAGTCTCTGTTCCCCTCATGAACAACTCGGCCCCCTGGGCCTGTCTCCATCGCTTCTGCCTCTGCCAGGTGAAGGGAGGCTGCTGGGCCCCTATCTTTCTATCCCAACCAGGGCTGGCTTTTGGGGAGAGGGAGGGGCCACTGGAGGCACTTGGTCCCCTGGCTGTTTCCATGGGGAGGTGGCTCTGCTGAAAGGCAGACTGGTTTTGCTATTGTTAGGCAGGACCCTGGAATCCATGTTCCCTCCTGCTTTTGTAGCCTCTGTTGCCTTCTCCACATGTCTCTTCTCCTTCTGATGGGACAGGCACATTCTTCTCAGGGTTTGGTTACCATGTTGCCCTAGGAAGGGTGTGGCCAAAACACCAGCATCGCTTTACTGTGAGCAGGATTTGAACTTGCACGGGAAACCCTATTGAATTTCACGTCCAACGCCTTAACCACTCGACCACCACAGCTCTAAACTACAGCAGGCCAGGGAAACTGGTAAATAATCTGAGTGCCCAGGCCTGACATCACCTGACCCACAGAATTCACACAGCAAACCATTTCAACCATCATGCAGAGGGATCCTGGGCGCTCTGGTCTGAGGCTGGCTTAGAGGTGAGTTCTGCTTCCAGGTATTCCCTCCTCCTTCTTGGTCTTCTTCCTTCCTTTCCCTTTCCCTCCTTCTTCTTTTCCTCTTTTCCTTCTTTTTTGTGGTCTCCTCCTTGGACCCCAGTTTATATTGTGAAAATTGAGTCCTGCTTAACCAATTCTTTTAATATGATTTTACTAACCAAAGATAATATGCTATTATGATTTACCTAACCAATCATACTCCACCACCTTTATTGATTTTCCCCCAGCAAAATTAATTATACAGCAGACAGAAACAGTTACAATCCAGACAGCGATCACACAGACAAACAATAGGAAAGTGAGGACAATAATCATAGAATGCCGATTGCACAAACACAACTATCGATAAGCAGTTTTTTGCCAGACAAAATGCTGTTAACTAAGTTTTCTCTGCCCATCCTGAGATCTGTTTCTTACTTGGTGACAGTGGGTGTCATTAGGATCGGACCCCCTTCTCACGGTCTAGTGTGATGCTATTTAAATGTCATTTAGATGGAAAGTGACTCTGTGCTTTACAGCTCATTGCTGCCTCTTCAGTCTGGCTAAGAAGGCTTTAGTTTAGGCCCACCAAATAGCTACAGGCCTTGCAAGAGGGCTACAGAAAAAGCATATTGTTACAGAGAAACTTTCTAGGCATAAGGTAGCAGGACCCCAAGCACACTAAACGCAACTGCGAAGGGGCTCGGACCCTCAATCTTCTGATGCAAAATTAGATGCTTTATCCATTAGGCTATGCAGTCTTAGCGACAGACTGCTTGACATGTGTAAGTAGGGAGTACTCCAGAGCGTCCATCAGGTTTTATTATTTTCCTTGTGTGGGGCTTGAAATCATGTCTGAACTGGTGAATTATTTTTAATTTGTGTAACTAAGGATTGCAGCCCAGGGATTTTTCCTGTGTCTATGTCACTTCATGGCTATCTACCACCTAGGCTATCTCTATACTGCACCTCTCTTTCGCAAAAGTGTATGGAAATGAAGTGATGATTAGCATATAGCCATGCTTTATTTGCATAAATAATTAGGGTCCATTTTTGCACAAAGCGGTGCTGTGTAGACTGGGGCTCTTCCTGCCTCCTGCTGCCCCTGACTCCAGTTTGGCCCTGGGCCTCTTTGCTCTTAAGGCCTGTGACTGGTCCCATGGTGTAGGAGGTTGGTGTATGGGGCCGGCTCCTCCTGCTGCCTCCCTTGTGTGACTTGCCCAAGGAGGAAGTGAGGCGGGAACGGGGTGGAGGAGGGAAGCCAAGTTGAGGGAGGCAGAACAAAAGCTCAACATCTCAGTAAGACTGAGTAGAGTGAGCAGAGCCCCCCACCCACCCCTTTCTTCTGCCAAAGCCGGTGGGGTGGGGCTGGCTGAGTGGAGGCAGAGTCCTTTGCCTGTCTCAGGGCATCTCAGGAGGCTCCTTGCATCCCAGGAGAAGAAGGGGCTCCTGGTGGAAGGAAACAAGCAAAGCTGGTCCCAGTGGGCATGGGCCATGGCTCCAGTTTGGCCCGGATGAGTGAGGGGTGTCTTCTGTAGGTCCCATGGTGTAAGGGGCAGCACTCGGGACTCTGATTCCTGCAAGCTGAGTTTAAATCTCAATGAGATCTGCTGTGGCTGGGCTGGTTGCTACAAACCTCTCAAAATCCATCTTCTTTGGCTTCCTTTCCTGCAGGTTCCCTAGAGAGGAATTTGTGCCCCCTGCTGTGGGTCTGAAAACACCTGCCCCCCTGGTAGCTTTGTCTGGCAGTCTGTGAGGGGCTGGGGCTCTGGAGATGCAGGGTCAGGCCTACATGTGGCTGTAGACAGCAACAGAGAGCCCCAAAAGCAAAAGGCTGAAAATTCAGCATCAAACCTGCCCCCTGCTGTGGGCCTGTAAGGCGACCTTGACAATACAGCGCTATTGTGGGGTACTAAGGCATCTGTAATATCTATCTTTTGGGGCATGAAGGCATCTTTAACGTCCATCCTGCATGTTAACAGTGTCCCATTATTTTGAAATACGATGGGCTCGCTATTCCAACATCCCTGTAAACCTCATTCCACGAGGCGTAAGGGACATTTCAGAAGAGCAGGTTATTTCAAAATGTGGTGCTGTGTAAACACCAAAGCATTTTTCAAAATAAGATCAAAATGACAACTTCTGTAGCTCAAAATGTTTACCATATGTCAACCCTCCGTCTACGCTGAACCCTAAACTTGAAATAAGATACTACATCAGGGCTCTGTTTGCACTAGAGAGACGCTTTAGTCAGAGAACACATCTGCTCTTCCACAAAATTTTTCGGAAGAGCAGACATGCTTTCTGGCATCTCTGTGAACTTCATTTTATGAAGAAGGGATGTTCCAAAAAAGGGTTTTTTTCCCCCAAATTTGGCCCAGTGTAGACAGGCCAAATGTCAGAAAAGCCTTTTCCAAAAAAAGAAGCAGAAAAAGCTATGCAAATTGGGGTTCACAATTTGCATAGCTTTTTCCAGAAGAACAGTGTAGTGTAGACACAGCCTGCGTGTTGCACAGCACTGGTAGGAGACATGGAGGGACAAAAGGGTCTATCGGCACCTGCAGCCTTTCAGAACAACCCCCACCCCAACACCCAAGTACCAGCCCTTCCCTCCACTCTTACTGGGGTCTGCTGGGAATTGTCTGGATGCCAGCCCACCCCAGTGTCAGCTTAAGGATTGCCTGTTCTGTAAAAGCTGCATCCTGGAGATGAGGAAGCAGGTAAAGTGACTCTGGTGGGACTTGAACCCACAACCTTTGAATGTCTAGCTGGGCTCATATTAAGCACTATAGCTTAGAAGTCCAACGTGCTTTCCATTGCACCACAGAGCCAGATTGACTATAAAGCTTGATATCTTCATTCTCTGCTTTGCAGCATGGCAATTGCTGGGTGGAAAGAAAGGGGAGCCAAGTCTGTCTCTTTTGGGAGAGCAGGTAGGAAGCCACTGAGCCCCCAACAATGAAAACTAGGAATGAGGACAAAGCTGCTGTTGGAGAACACGGGCATCAATCCCACTGCCTTTCGCACGCAAGCAAGGGGTCTGTCACTCGCGCTCATTTCCCTGCCTGTCCCCTTGTTCCAGAGCCCATCACATCTCTGTGGCAGCCTGAGGCTCCTTTCTGAAAGGGCCACTTGTGGGACTGACACCCGTGGGCCGGCTAGCTCGGAGGTTTAGAACGTGGTGCTCATGTCACACAGACGCATCTTAAGAGCAAGCCCCTTATTTCAAACCATAACGGACTCGCTATTCCGACGTCCCTGCAAACCTCATGGCGCGAGGAGTGAGGGGGCGTTTTGGAATAGCCAGCACCAAAGCACAAAATAAGCTATTTCAAAATTGACTCGAAATAAGCTACACAATTGCATTGCTTATTTTGAGCTATGGAACACACACCTAGTGAGTTAAAACCCAGCTCTGCCCCCCAGCTCCCTGCTCCACCCACCCACGTACTGACTTCCTCGCTGCCATGGGGCTGTTTGCATTGGCCTCTTCTCTCTGTAGCCAGGCTTCAGCCAGAACTGAGACTGTCAGGCAGGAGAATGTGACCCGGCTCCCTGCACCTGGGCCCTGCATTTCTCATCCCTTCAGAGACACTTGTTAGTGGAGGAATAAATCACAGTCACATGAGTGTAGATTATGAAATGTTGTTGCCTTGGAAACTCCCCACAGACCTTCCCCTGGGGGCCCTGGGCAGCCCCCTCACACTGCACTGCACACTCCAAGGTTACTTGGAGGTGAGGGTGCTGTGTAGACGTACCCATACTGATGAGGACCAGCCTGCCGGGGGGAGGTTCTGGCCACTTCCTTTCCTTGTCTGTCTCAGACTATGTCTACATTCCAGGGCTACGTCTACACCGCAGGCTTTTTGTGCAAGAGCAGATGTTCTTGCGCAAAAACTTGCAGAGCATCTACACTGCACGCACGTTCTTGCACATGTAAATTTATGGTACAGCATTAGAAAACAGGGCTTCTTGCACAAGAGTTATTTCTCTCCCCATGAGCAATAAGCCCTCTTGCGCAATAACTCATCCACAAGGAGGCAGTGTGGAGAGCCAACAGGGGTTTATTGTTCAAGAAAGCCCTATGGCTAAAAGGGACATCAGAGCTTTCCCGCGCAGGAGAACATCCGCACTGCCATGGGTGCTCTTACAGAAAAGCACTTCTCTGGTGCAAAAGCACATGGGAGTGTGGACACACTGTTGTGCAAGACCTTTTGCACAAAACAGTTCTTGAGCAAGAAGTCTGCAGGGTAGATGTAGCCAGGGGTTGTTTGGGTTTTTACCAGCACTGAGCTTTGTACAACAGCCCAGGAACATTGTGAAAAGGCAAAACCTTCCCGCCCTGGGTGTCCCTGGCCAGCCAGCGAGTGGCACAAAGGTTCCCTGAAGTGCTGACTTCAGGTGGATTGAAACAAACTCTTACAGCTCAGTTGAGGTGACCAAGTGGTTAAGGGGATGAACTGCTAATGTATTGGGCTCTGCACGCATGGGTTCAAATCCTAACCTTGTTGGGTGTTTGCAGCCCTCCCTCTCGCTTCTCCCAGAAGTTCAGTGCCAGCCCCTCCTGTACCCCTGCCTGCCCCAGCCCCTCCCACTGCAGCCTGGGGAAAGGGGAAATCTCCAGAGGGGACCCTCAATCCCTTCTGCCCTCAAGGGGAAACCTCACAAAGGAGATTCCAGGCAGCCAGGCCATGGGGGTCTCTGAGATGCCCCAGCCCTGCAGCCTGTCCCACCTGGCTGTTGCCATGGTCCTCTGTGAGGTCACTGCCTCCCAGCCAATGAGCTGAGGTGCTGCACAAGGCCCTTGTGATGTCACTACTGCCTGGCAGGCTCATGTCCTGCCCCTGGCCAGCCCCTTGGCATGTGTGAGCTGCTCCCCCTCTGCCCCTGTCACTCAGGGCTGGTTCTGGGGCTCAAGCAGGGAACCTCAGAGGCTGCTCAGGGGGCCACATTGCTAGGCCAGGGGCCCTCCTGTGGGGCTGTGAGTGTTGCTGTCCCTGCTGTACAGACAGGGCCATAGAGCCTCAGGAGGCTGCAGCGCTGGGAGACACTTCCCTGGTTTCGGGAGGGAGATGAGACATCAAGGCCCATGACCCGGAGCCAGCTACCGATACCTATAGAAAGCTGATTTTCAGAGGGGTGTGATCAGCCCTTCCTGTGTATCTGGCTTCTTCAAAGGGGCTTTATCAGGAGCTAAAAGTTGAAGAAGGGACATTTAGAAGGGTGAGTTTCTGTCCCTGGCAGCATTGTCTGTGTGCCCCAGTGGCCTAATGGACAAGACAGTGGCCTCCTAAGTCAGGGATTGTGGGTTCAAGTCCCATGTGGGGTGACAGTTTTCTCTCACCAACAGAGAGCTGACCTTCCTCTGCTCTCTGAGACAGTTGGCAAGGCTGCTCCACAGTTGCTGTCTTCTTTTCTACAGAAACTGTTGAGACCCCCTCACTAGCAAATGCTGGTGTAAGATGCAGATTTGAGTGCTAAAAGCCCACATATTCACAATGAAGGGGCACATTTTGCTCTAGAAGGCCCAGGAGTGACAGACAGAGGGAGGTGGCTGTAGCAGCGCAAGGTCTGTCTGGAGACAAAGCGGAGTCTGTGGATGAGAAGGCCCATGAGAGGCAGAGACTCCAGAGCAGTGGGGGGTTAGTTATTTGATCTGGCAAACTGACAGAAAATCCCCAGGCCCTGAGCATGGTGCGGGCGAAGCCCATGGGGCAGTTTGCCTGGTGGGGTTTGGGGGTGTGGAGAAGCTGTGAAGCTCTGTGAGTGGATAAGGTCCTGGCTGAGCTGTGCCACCTGCCGTGTGTGTGACTCAAACTGTCCCACGTCCTTTTGTGCGTCTGTTGCGCTTCCAGCTTCTTTCCTCAGGCACGTTCATCCAGCAAAGACCCCACCAGGGATCTTGTATCTTCCTTTGTGCAGCTCAGCCGCAGACACTGCCAGGGCTGGAAGGAAATTGCTGCACTTTGGGAGTCAAAGGTGTTGTCTGGGACCATAGAGCCGTTTCACCCAACAGCCTGAGGAGGGCACCATGGCTCAGCTGGCTAAAGCACCTTCCTGTAAACAGGAGAGCCTGGGTTCAACTCTCAGGGTGCCTTATTGCAGCCTTTGCTCACATTTTCCCAGGTCCTTCTGGGACACAGAAGAGGCCTCCTCTGGCCACCCATGGAACTGCTGGTTCAGGAAAAGGCTGATTGTGGAGGAGTGTTGGGAAGAAGGAAACCACAAGTGAGAAGCACCTGATGCCCACATACCCTGACTCTCCATGGCTGCAGGAGCTGCAGAGGTTGCACCCTTAGGCCCTCTGGACACACCCTCAGGGAACCACAAGGGCACGTGGTGCTGGCTCTCCTGTCCCAGCAATTGCAGTCAGAGCCCTGCCTTGCCAGTGCCAGTCACAGCAGCCTCTGCACCTCCTCCAGGCTTGTGGTTTCCTTCTTCCCAACACCCTTCTCCAATCAGCCTTTTCCTGAACCAGCAGTTCCATGGGTGGCCAGGGGAGGCCTCTCCTGTGTCCCAGAAGCTGCCAGGCTCTGACTGTTGCCCCTTGGTGCCCCCATCTAAATTCTCTTTTAAATTGGTCTTTATGGTCCTGCTTAGGCATTTTCTCCTCAGCAGCGCACTAGAGAGAAGCTGTTGCCAGTGGCCCTGCAAGGCAAGATGAGCTTTGCCTGCCGCCTCAGCCTGACTCCCTACTTGGCCCCATTCCTGCCTCCCTTCCTGAGCTGACCCAGTGGCCGAAAGGGGCTGTGGCTGCTGCTGACAGGAAGAAGCTGGGAGGCAAGGTGCTGGCAGCAAGAGATTCCGGCTGTCTCTTTTCCCTGGCTCTCAGTGCGCCATGCCGGCCAGCAGCCACCTTGACCAAACCTCAAACCAGCTGGACAAGCCAGCCCACATCACAGTGAGTCGCTAGTGGCACTGTCAGAGAAGAGCCATTGGCAGCTGCAGAGACATCCCTTCAGCTGCTGGACATGCCTTTCTGAAAGGGCTATTTGTGAACTGTGCTTTGTTTGGCTGGCTACATCAGTTGGTTAGTGCATGGAGCTAATAATGCCAAGATCATGGGTTCAAGCCCTGTGTTGGCTACAGGTATATTTGCTGTGGTGACTGTTCTACCCCCTACCACTGTTTAGCTGCCTGCTATGGACAGGGAAGCAGAAACAGGCAAAAGGCTGAGGCTTTTCAGGAAACAGGCCAGAGAACTGGTAGGAGAAGGCTCCAGCCTGCACAGACCCAGTGGCTAAAAGGCCCTTGGCCTGGCCTGCTTTCCCCAATAGCAGGCAAAAGTCTTCTCTTCCCTCTATTGTGGGGCCACTCATGGGCCTGCTGGCTCAGCTGTTCAGAGCTTGATGCTAATAGTGCCAAGGTCATGGGTACAAGCCCCATGCAGACCCCACAACACCCAAATTAGTTTTGTTTGAGCTGCTCCCCACGAAAAGCCGTGAGAGGGAGCCCTTGGCTGTGGGACCCACTTGTGCCTGTTGTTTAGGGTTAAATAAGATCTCGCCCAGGAGGTTGCCTGTTCCCTTCCCACCTTGCATTGGCTGGGAATCAAATCAAGCAAGGAGCAGCAAATGCCAGGCACTGTCAGTGTCTGGGCCACAGATAAAGACCCTCTTGGAGCTGTGGTCCGAGGAGGAGTCTCTGCAGGCCCTGCAGTCCATGCGGAGGAATGTGGACATTTATGGCCGAATGGCCAATGGTCTAGCAAAGAAAGGCCACCTCCTTCCTACCCCCGCATCCTAGACCAAGTCAGAGCCAAGGTCAAGGAATTGCAGCAGGGGTATGCTAGGGAAGCACCGCATTACTGTGCATGCTCTCGGAGAGTATGAAAAGCCATGAGAGGTAGCTGCAGAACCCATCTGTGCCTGTTTTTTCAGGGTTCAAGTAAGAGTTCAGCAAGGAGCTTTGATGCTCCTCTTTACATTGCATTGGCTGGGAATCAAACCCAGGTCAACTGCTTGGAAGGCAGCTATGCTCACCACTATACCACCAATGCCTGGCTGCAAAGTTTCTGGGAAAATTAGTGAGGGAAACCCACATCTGCCATGAGGTTAGCTGGAGGCGAGAGGGTGCCTGTGTGGTTTGGGTAAAGCATAACTTCTTGGCCATTAGGCAAAGACCAGAAGTGGTGATGCTGGGGTAGTGGCTGCCCTGCACTCTCCGTGGTGTGAGGAGCCGGGCGGGAGAGGAGTCCCAGAGGTTGTTGGGTGGGAGAGTAGAGTTTATCAGACTTTGGGCTAAGCTTTAGAGCAGCCAAGGGAGAGGTGGGGAAGTGACTTCTGGATACTCTGTGTGGCTCGGGGATGAGGACCAAGAGCTGTTCTCGTGTTTTTTGCCATAAAGTGTTGTTTCTGGGTCCTTTGCCTAACATCGAGCGCTTCTGCCTTCCGGAGAGCCATGTCACAGGCACAAGCCCCCAGAGACCCCTTCAGGGACACATCGCAGGCAGGGCCGGACCGCGCCATTCCGGTGCCCCGGGCTGACAGTTCAATTGCGCCCCGGGTTGGGGGAGGGCGCATGCGCGGAGTTGGTGGCGGCAGGATGCACGTGCCTGACCCAGCCCGGCTACCGCCGCTGGTGCGCAGCCCAAGGCCGCCCGGGGCAGGCCGAGCCTGGCCATGCAGGGCCCCGCAGCCATGGGAAGGGCGCTGCTGTCCGCTGCGGGGTTAACGTGGCCCCGCCCCAGGCAGCCGCTGCAGGGTGGCCGCTGGGAGCTACTGCAGCCCGCAATCCGGGAGCCAGGCACGCGGCACCTGATGGCAGCTATAAAGGGCGGCTGCCCGGCTAGCCCATGCCTTAATCCAGCCCTGATCACAGGACCAAGCAAGGGGCAGAAACACTGGGCACTGTCGGTGTCTGGGCCAGAGATAGAGACCCTCTTGGAGCTGTGATCCAAGGGGGAGTCTCTGCAGGCCCGGCAGTCCAGGTGGAGGAATGCGGACATTTATGAACATAAGAACATAAGAACGGCCAGACTGGGTCAGATCAAAGGTCCGTCTAGCCCAGTAGCCTGTCTGCCGACAGTGGCCGGAACCAGGTGCCTCAGAGAGGGTGGACCGAAGACAATGATCAAGCGATTTGTCTCCTGACATCCTTCTCCAGCCTCTGACAAACAGAGGCCAGGGACACCATTCCTACCCCCTGGCTAATAGCCTTTTATGGACCTAACCTCCATGAAATTATCTAACATATGGCCCAATGGCTGATGGCCTTGCAGAGAAAGGCCACCTCCCCCTCCTGCATCCTAGACCAAGTCAGACCCGAGGTCAACGAATTGCGGGAGGGGTATGTGAGGGCCCGTGAGGGCAGGTCCCGCTCTGGGAAGCACCGCAGCACTGTGCATACTGTGAGTAACTGGACCAAATCCTGGGGTGTGGGGAGCCCCTGTCTGTAGGGATAGTTGTGGAGTCTGGGATGGAGACACCTGGGCAGCAGCAGCGGCAGCTTCAGGATGACAACGCTGATGACCTGCAGCTCCAGGACGAGGAGGAGGATTTCAGAAGCTTTGTGACCTTCACCTTGGAGCCGGTCCCCCCAAATGCAGGAGGACTCCCAAACATCTTCAGGCAGCAGGGAGGGAACATCAGGTGAGTGCTGGGAGGTTGCAACACACAGGACATGTCTACACTTGCACCCCCTTTCAGGAGAGGGATGCAAAAGGAGACATTTGAAATTGTAAATGGAACCGGGATTTAAATATCCCGCGCTACATTTGCATAATCGCGTCCGGGCGCTATTTCAAAATACTTTATTTTGAAATAAAAAACACAGTTTAGATGCAGTTATTTTGGGAGAAAACCCTTCTTCCGAAATAACCCTTAAACACTCCCCTCTGGTCTGGACCTAACAGCAGTGTCAGCGTTTGCTAGTCGGGGCTCTGGACAGCACCTGCACAGAGGGAGATGGCAACTGCGGGACGCCCTGGCCAACTGTTCCAATGTCTCACAGCAGAAAAGAAAACAAAAGAGTCCAATGCAAACAGCCCCTGGCAGCGAGGGAGTCAGCACGTCGGTGGGTGGGGCAGGGAGCTGGGGGCAGAGCTGGGCTCTAACTCACTGGGTGACCTTGGCCCATTCAGTGAACCTCTCCCTGTCTCCATGGCCCTGTCTGTACAGCAGGGACAGCAACACTCACAGGCCCCACAGGAGGGGGCTGGTTTGATGCTTCACCCCACGGCCCAGCAACGAGCCCCCAAGCTCCCCTGTGCTCTGGGAGCCAGGTTTGCTGTGTGAATTCTGTGGGGCAGGTGCCGTCAGGCCTGGGCACATTAGTTACCAGTTTCCCTGGCCTGGGACAGCTGTACTCACAGCTGTGATGGCCGAGTGGTTAAGGCGTTGGACTAGAAATCCAATAGGGTTTCCCTGCGCAGGTTCAAATCCTGCTCACAGCGAGGCCTGTGTTTTGGCCTCACCAGGCAACAAGCTGCACAACCCCTGAGCTACTCTCCCTGCCCCAGTCAATCCCTTTGCGCCTTTCGGAGACAGACAGCGGCATGGTGCCTCATTATGGATCCCTGCGCTCTAGGGAAACTCTCAGCTCCTGCAGCCTCTGCCCCCTGCCCAGCGCCCCATGGCTCAGCCCTACCCCTGGGGGCTGCCCTGCTCTAGTGTGTGATAGTTGTTGAGAGGATGGAGTGTCTGGGCCTGCCCCCAAAGGTCCATCTATTAAGGGCAGAAATGTTGGGGATATGATGTGGGTCACGGCTCCCCAGGCACACAGTCCCTCCCCGCCCTGTGTTGGGAGCAAAGTCTAGAGAAGTATTGTGTGTGTGTGTGTGTGTGGGCGGGGGTCTTGTTCCCTGCGCTAGCTCTGCCTCTTCCCCCAAGGCCTTGGCCAAAGAATTAGTAACAGAATATTTGTCCAAGTTTATGTACAGAAAAGAACTGACAAGTATGTTTCTGTTTCTGTGGTGTAGTGGTTACCGTGTTTGCTTAATATGCAAAAGGCTTCTGGTTCAAAGCCAAGCAGAAATGGGGGGAGAGGAGAGGAGGTTCTGCTCTTATTGCAGCTCCCCAGGTAAACAGAGCTCCTGGGGATAAGCCCAACAACTGGGTAGCCAAGGAACAGCAGGAGCCCTGTCTTAGAAAGGGAGGGAGGGCCCAAACAGACAGCCCCAGGCTCAGAACTGCCAGATATCTCTAGTGCTCCTGAGGCCCAGGGGGAC
This sequence comes from Rafetus swinhoei, assembly GCA_019425775.1. NCBI lineage: Eukaryota > Metazoa > Chordata > Testudines > Trionychidae > Rafetus > Rafetus swinhoei. The sequence goes on from CM033444.1 coordinate 36,137,385, forward strand.
ACATTGGTGCCAGCAACATGCTCACATGGTGCCATGTTCCAGCCAGGCCAACAGGGAGTGTTTCTTGTGGTGTCACTTGATTTCCCCCACATGTAGCTGCAGCTCAACTTTCCTCCTGCAGGGCAGCTTATGAAGACAGCTCTAAGCAAACCCATCAACTTGAAGTTATTAGCTCCTGCCAAAGCCTGGGATTGAACCAGGGGCCTTTAGAGCTTCAGTCTAACACTCTCCCAACTGAGCTACTTTGGTTGTGGTAAAAAGTCTGTCTGGCCTGTAATTCTCTGTCCAGGACATTGGGCAGCCGGGCCACATGTCGTCATGCCCTGCCCAGGAAGGCAAGACTGGCCTTTCCACAGCGCCCCTTCCCCACAGCCAGAGCCAAGGTTCCCTCTAAGCCAGGCCTGGGCACTACAGGCCAGCGGGCTGGATCCAGCCCATGAAGCCACCCAACATGGCAGCAAGAAGCCTCAGGCAGATTCCTGCTTGCCCTGCCCCACACACAGCTGAGAGAAGGGGCTGCTGGGCCCTTGTGTCTCACAGCTGTAGAGGAAAAGGCTTCATGCCTGGTCCCTGCTTGTTTGTGGCCAATGGGAGCTGCCTGCTTGAAGCCCTGGCCAGTCCACACAAGCTCTTATTCACCCAGGAGTAGGACCTGTGCCCCCTGCGCAGGGAAGGAGCTGCCTCAGAAATGTGCTTGGCTGCTGGGAGTGTCTCCCAGTCAGAGCCTGCCTCTGGAACTCAGCCCCTCCTTTCCCTCAGCCCACTGGCCTCCCTGTGATGGAAAAGGGCAAAAGACAAGGCAGATTTCACAAATACAGATGAGGCTGGTTTCCTTGACTGGGAATTGAACCCAGGCCACAGCAGTAAAAGGGCTGAATCCTAGCCACTAGACCGCCAGAGAGACAAATACCTGAAGTGTTTGCTGAGAAAAGGGGCTGCTGGGAAATTAGTGTCCCTGCTCCCTGCACAATCCCATTGGCTGGTTTCTGGCTATGGGAAGCACCATCCCCCTCCACTCAGGCTCTTATTCACCCACCCACATGGCCCCTGCAGCCTGTGTGGGGGCAGGGCAGGCTGCCTGAGAAATGTGCTGGGCTGCTGGCCGGGAGTGAGCCAGGTAAGTCTCCCAGCTAGAGCCTGAATCTGGCACCCCAGCCCCTCCCTTCCCTCAGCCCACTGGTACCCCACGTAAACCAAACCCTCTGCCCCCCTGAACCCACACCCCTCCCAGATCCTGCACCCCAGTCCTCTGCCCCAAGCTCCTGTCTGCACCAACCTCCTCCATTAATAGCATGGAAAAGTGCAGCTCTGGGAGCGGTTCCCCATGAAAACTCATTGCCCACCCCTGCCCTAAGCTGTGCAGCAGCCCAGCCCCACAGCTGCCATGTCTCTCCATAGCCCTTAGGCTGGCACCGGGAGGCCTGAGTCAGGCAGTGCCCAGAGGAGCCCAGCGAGGGTGGAGGGAAGGGCTGGTACTTGAGGATGGGGCCGGGGGCTGTTCTGAAAGGCTGCAGGCGCCGTTAGACCCTTTTGTCCTTCCCTGTCTCACCCCAGCGCTGAGCAACACTCAGTGTCGGTCTGAGCATCCGTCCTGCTCTGGGACGTGTCTCTGTGGCAGGAACCTGCCCAGGCGGCTCTCGCAGTGAGGCCCCTCCCTGGCAGCACCGAGCAGTGAGAGCTGAGTGAAGGGGAGAGGCAGTACCTGGGTGAGGGGGAGGAGGGAAGGCTCCATGATCACTGTGTCAGAGGAGGCTCTGCCCTGGCCAGTGGAGAATCGTTGCCTCTCCGAGGGCCCAGGCCTGGTGGGTCATTTCCCAGGTTACTGAGTGGGGCTGGAGCCAGTTCTGTGTTGTCTCCTTCAACAGAAAACTGAACCAATGGATCTTGTGCCAACCTGACACTGTGCTGGGCTGTGTGTGCCATGGAGCTTCCTGCAGTGCTGCCCATGCAGGAGAGGAGGGGCAGTTAGAGTCACCCAGCTCTGCCCCTTCTGAAAATGGCAGGTGTTGTCTTAGCAGTGAGGTGGGAAGAGGACCTCAGTTAACCTCTTGGGTCACAGCTGCTGTAACATGTGGAAATGAGGTGAGAAAAATGACTATGGAGCTGTTATGTGAAAGTTGAGGACAGTTTCCGTGATTGGGAATCAACCCCAGGCCACAGCAGTGAGAGTGCTGGATCCTAACCACTAGACCATCAGGGGACAAGCATCTTTGCTCACCTACACTAACCTTTCACAGGACATCAAAGCAGCCAGTCTGGGCCATGCCAGTTGTCCAACTAGCCCAGGATCCTGTCTCATGACAGCAGCCAATTGCATAGTCCCGAGGGAATCCTCAGGACAGACAGTTATTAAGTGATCCCTCCATTCCCACCTTATGGAATACACCAGCTAGGGACACCTGCCCTGTCCATCCTGGTTAAATGCCATTGATTGACCTTTCCTGCATTAAATTATCCAGTTCTTTTTTGGACCTTCTTGTAGATTTCACCTTCGCAACATCCTCTGGCAAGGAGTTCCACTGGGAGCAAAAATGCTGCCTTTTTAACTTGGTTACTTACCAGTTTCATTCTGTCACCCTGGTTCTTAAGTAGGCAAAAAAATAATTTCTTATTTGCTTTCTGCACCCCTGTCATCATCACATAAACCCCTGTCCCGTCGCCCCTTGCTTGTCCCTTTCCCAAGCTGAGAAGAAGAAGTTCCATGAACTCCTGGGAGCTGTTTTCCCAAGAGGCATTTCCAGCAGAGAAGATGGCCAATCCCAATCCCCTACACAAAGCCCCAGGAAATACCAATGGAGATTGGGAAAGCTCCCTCTCGGGCAGCGCTACGGAATGGATCCGGCTGGCCATCGGGCTGACTAACACCATCAAGAGACGAGTCCCAGTGAGACTTCTCAGCCCAAGTGCAGAGACTGTGGGGTCTCCCACTCCCAGCCCAGTGGCAGAGGGGCAGCGCCCTGAGGAGGCGGGTCCTGAGGCGGAGGAGACCTTTGAAGGGAACAGAGACAAGGGAGACGTGGGGCGAGAAGAAGGGGAACAAGTCACCTCTTCTCAAGCGAGACATGGTGGGAAACTGCTGGTTCCGGTGCAAGCCGAGCTCCAAGGGCTGGTTCCTGCCCCGGTGGCTCCTTGCAGGGCCTGGCATGAGAAGCACCAAGAAGTGCCGTGTGTGGCCAGGAGAGAGGGTGCGGGAGAACAGAAGGTGTTGGAGCAAGCTGGGGCTGCCGGGTCTTGGGGGATTTGAGCATCAGGGGGGAATCTTACCTGGTTTTGTGTCCCCTTGCAGCAAAGGCTACAGATGTCCCAGAGGCTGGAGGTGCTTCCATTGGCCTTGTAGTATGTGGCTGCAATGCCCTGGTCCTGCCAAGGCACCACTGAGAAGCCTCAACCCCAGCGCTGCCTCCTCCCATCTCAGCCTAACCTGCCTAGCTGTCTCCCCCGTGCTCCTGACAATCAGCACACACATGGCACCCCTGCACTAGGGGGCAGGCCCTGGAACTGACTTGTGGGTACCAAAGGGAGCCACAATAGAAGAAGATTTTCTGTTTCTGCCTGGCTTTGAGTCAGTGACTTTCTGCCCATTAAGCAAACGTGAAAGCCACGACACCACAGAAACAGCCTTAAGTGCATCTTCTTCTGTACTTCAATGTAGATAAATATTCTGTTACTAAGGGTATGCCTACACTTGATTCCTCCTTCAAGAGAGGAATGCAAATGTAGACATCCAAAGTTGCAAATGAAGTGGGGATTTAAATATCCCGTGTTTCATTTGCACAATCGCGGACCGGTGCTATTGCGAAATAGCGCTATTGTGAGAGAAAAAACCGGGATATTTCGAGGGAAAATCCTTCCCTCAAAATAACCCTTACTCCTCAAAACATGAGGTTTTAAGAAGTAAAGAGTCTAAAGCCTGTCTGAAGAGTGCAGGTGCCTTCAAAGGAACGTTTGGAGCCATGCGCTGGGACCGTTCACAGCCGCTCTGCGCACAGGCCCCAGCTCCTGGAGGGAAACACCCGTGGCTCCAGTGAGATTCAGGGCTTTACACTCCGCCCTGCTAGATTTATTCCCCTTGCTCTGTGGGAGGGAAAGGCTAGAGCAGGGGTCTGGGGGGTGCCTGGCTCCAGGGGAGGGTTAGAGCCAGGAACCGGGTGTTAAAACTTCTGACTTCTTTCCTTCCTGTGGGTGGGCAGTGGGTGTATTGGTCAGATTTGGGGCTTCCAGTCTCTGCTCTGTGAGGACTGTGGGAGCTGGTGTTTGGTGGCGGGCAGGGAAAGGAAGGGATTCTGGGAAGCAGGATTCCTGGGTTTCTTTTCTAGCCAGGCCACTTCTCCCCCCAGTGCCTTTAACTCCACATTGTTTACTTATATTTCAGTAAATATCGTATGGGCAGGTTTGTTTGATTTGTTAACATTGTGAAGCCAATTTCTGCTGAGATGTGTTTTAGTAGTTAAATTCCTGGACTGCCATTGCTCATTAAAAGTGCTGTCATATGGTTGGAAATGGGGAAAATATTGCATTTTATTAACATCATCAGAACTGACTTACATAGGGCCTGTGTGTTGTGTAGTCTTGCCTTAATCTTTGTATTCATGCCCATCAGTGTGAAAGAAGATATTTGCATATATATTTGCATATACAGACAACTGTGGATAATTCCCTGTAATATTATCACTCTCATATAACTTTGTATTAAGATCTTCTCCTTTTAGCTATATCTCTAAGTGTTCTTATAGAATCTCTGTAACATTTCTCCTATAACTTTGTATCGAGAGAAACTTTCCTTTTTAAGAAAAAAATGTCTTTTGAGCTCTCCCCTTTCCTTGATTGCCCTGTTGAAATGAATGAGGTGTGAATGGAGAATGAAAGAGGGGCACCTCCAGCAGCAGTTGCAAGGGTGGAGAAGGTCTGGGAGCCAGACCCAAGGCAATACCTGTAAAGAGAGCTCATTAAGAAGACTGGACATACAGACCCCTTGGGAGTCAAGCAGCAAGTGCCTGCCCTTGAAAGAACTCTCTCTGAAGCACCATTAAGAAAGGCGAGGTGATAGCTAATTGGCTGCATGAGAGGGATAAATAGGAGGCGTCTTGCAGAGGGACCCCGGGTTTTCATCTTGTCAACATGGGAGCGTCAATCCGGATCCTCAGAAGCCCAGCTCCACCCCTCCCCCCATCTAACTCACCTGGCCAGTGCAGTTAGGGGGAGCAACTTTTGGTAACAAGAAGACGGAGTGTGCTTGTGTGTGTGTGTGTGTGTGTGAGTGCATGAGTGTAAAGTGTCATATGCATATGATAAATATTGATTAATCTATGTATGTTCAATAAATGTGGCATGTTGCCTTATCCCTCTGAAAAAGATCCCGGGTGCTTCTTTTAAGCATAACACAACCACACTGAAGTTGTGGCCCTCGGCAAGTTGCGGCCCTCAGCATGTGCTGTGGGGTATCATTGTGGCTCCTGTGTGAGCAGAACAGAGGATTGGAGGGCAGGGGGGAGGGATTCGTATATTTTGGAAAAGGGTCCTGAGTCCTGGCTCCCAGCCAGCTGCCTTGGTCCCTGCACAAAGTGCACAGTGGGAATAAGAGTTGGGGCAGCAGGAAAGGGGCCAGCCCCCTCAGCACCAGGTGGGAGTGAATCCTGCTACCTCTCATGTGTAGGGGCAGCACTTTTCCAGGGGAGCTTGTTCTGCCCCACCTGCCTCCAGTGCTCCTGCCACTGTCTGGCCCAGGAGCTCTCTGCCTCAGCATGGCTGGCTTTTGGGGAGAGCAAGTAGGAAGGAAGGGCTATTGGAGCCACTTAGCCCCCTGGCTGGCTCTGCCAGTAAAGAGACAAATGAGAATTCCCCCTCACTGGAGAATGTGGGCATTGATCCCACTACCTCTCCCATGCTAAGCAAGCACGCTACTATTTGAGTTAATTCCACTGCTGTATCACCAAAGGTCTTCTTGGAGGCTCTTCCCTTCTCCACAGGGACGTCTGACCTCTAGGTCAGTTAGTCGTGGGAAAGGAGAAGGCTCCAAAAAGGCCACAAGGGCAACTCTCAGGAAGGAGACTCCTGCAGCAAAGCCATGGGGGGGTCTCTGAGATGGCCCCTGCCCTGCAGCCTGTCCCACCTGGCCATTGTCATGGACTCTCTGTGAGGTCATCACCTCCCAACCTCCATTAGCCAATAAGCTGAAGGGCTGCAAAAGGCCCTTGTGATGTCACTGCCACACCCACCCCTGCCCTCCAGGGCTAATGTCCTGCCCCAGGCAGCCCCTTTGCATGGCTGAGCTGCTCCCAGGGGTGAAAGTGACACATTTCTTACAGGGACTGTTCTATTGGGCACCACCTCTTGGGCGGGGGGAGGCTCAAGGCAGGAAGTTGGGTTGTGATAGGACAGTACCTGTAAGAAATTAAAATGTGGAGTGTGGGCAACTCAGGGCAGGGATTTGGGGAGTGTGTGAGATGCTCAGGGCAGGGGGGTGAGGATTGAGGAGTCAAGGCACAGGATTAGGAATGGGGGGAGGTTTGGGGCTGGGGTTGTGTGTGTGTGTGTATCAATGGAACTAAAATCCCAGCTCCCCCTGCTCTGGGCTCCCTGAGGCCGTTTAACACACAAGGAAGTTCTCTGCAGCGCACTGAGGAGAGAAACCCCTGAGCCAGTGACAGGGACTGACCTGGGTGCAGGCGAACGAGGGGGGTTTCAGTAAAGCTACATGTGAATGGATCCATCTAGCAACCCCTCCCAGTCACACCGACCAGGGGAAGGGACTTTAGCCAAGGAAGCAGTGACTCTGAGGGAGGTTTGGAAGTGAAGGGGGTTAATCAGATGGACAAGAGTTTCCAGTGCTGGGTTGTGGCCAAGATGGATAAGGGGAGGTCACAGGGTACTAGTATGCCCAGGGGAGCAGAGAGGGCGCTGCTGCACTGAGACATGGCAAAGCCTGGGATTGAACCAGGGACCTTTAAATGTTTCATCTAAGGCTCCCCACTGAGCTACTGACAAGCCCGTCTGGTATTAACTGTCGGGATGTTTGGCAGCCGTGTCACAAACATGATGCCGTCGTGCACGGCCCAGGAAGGCGAGACTGGTGTTTCCTGCCACCTACAGTTTGACTTGCTCCTTCCCCATTCCTGCCTTAGCTCCCGGGCTGACCCGGCAGCTGAAGTTGTCCGGGGCCCAGCAGCCTGGGCAGGAAGTCGGGTGGCCAGACTCTGGTGGCAAGAGTCTTGGTGCTACTTGTTTCCCTGTCAACCTCTGGTGCCCCTCACTCCTCACCCACAGCCCCTGTTACCTGCCTGGGTCCCTGTGCTGTGTCAGATGCTCAATGAAACCCTCCTGTTTCACACTGGCTGAGAGTGGCTCTGGGTAGAGAACAGGGCTGTGTCATTCCCTATGGGGCGGGAGGCCCCAGAGTGAGTGGACTCCCAAGGAGGCACATGATGAGAGACAGGCAGCTGGTGTCTCAGGGAGGGGAGATCTCAGGAGGCAGAGGGGCACCTGTGACTCTCAACTGACAGCTGACACTCTGCTCCTTGCTTCCCTTCCGCTGTTTCACCTCTCAGGGCTTGTTTCTCCTTATTTGTCCATAGCAGGCAGCTAAACAAAGGCAAGTCACCAAACCAAACAACCCTGGGGCCAGCATGGGGCTTGTACCCACAACCTGGGCATTATTAGCATCAAGCTCTAAACACCTGAGCCAGCAGGCCCACAAGTGGCCCTTCAGAAAAGACATCACAGGCAGCTGCAGGGACGTCTCTGCAGCTTCCAATGGCTCTTCTCTGATGGGGCCACTAGTGACTCACTGTGATGTGGGCTGGCTAGTCCAGCTGGTTTGAGGCTTGGTCAAGCTCATCTTGCCCTACAGGGCCACTGGCAACAGCTGCTCTGTTGTGTGCTGCTGTGGAGAAAAGCTTCCCTGGCAGCTGCTGAATTAGCTCGGTGGGGAGAGTGTTAAACTGAAGATTTAAAGGTTTGGCAGAAGCCTTTGTCCCTGTGGCTGAGCTGTTGGTTGGGTCCTCTGTGGAGAACCTGTCTGTCCCTGGTAGAAGGACCTTGTCTGCCCTGCTGCTCCACCTTGCAGCCCTCCAGCCTTGCCTCAGCTAGGGGAGGAGAAAAAAACTCTCCTTAGAGGTGGAGTCAAACCAGCCAGCTAGGGGCAGCTGCTCCAGTCCTCTGCTCTATAAGCTGAGGTATGGAGGGGCCTTTTGGGGCTGCTGCTTTGTCCAGGTGTCTCTGTCCACAAGGGCAGGAACAGAATCCTAGAATCATCTGCTGCCTAGACTCATACTTTTGGAAACAGCTGGTTGCAGAAGCTGAGGACAGAGGGTCAGTGCCCATCTGCCAGTAGCTCCTGGGGTGGGTGGCAGGGCTTTGTGTGTTGGTATCACACATGACATCACATTGCCCTGATGCACGTGGCTTGACACCCCCTCCTGGAGCAGCAGCAGGCTGGGAGGGCGGCATGCTGGGATGGAACAGGCTGTCAAGCCTCTTAGGCTCCTGCCATCTGCTGCTACATGGCACCAAATTTTGGAAAAACCTGTTCTTTGGACACATCCCTTCTGCCTCGTAGAAAGAGTGCCCACTTCAGTGTGGATGTAGCCACTGAAAGGAGCAGAAGGGGATTGACAGGGGATGGGGAGTGTGGGGAGAGTGTCTCAGGAGTTGGGTAGTTTGTTGCTCTGGTTAGAGGTGTGGCCAAAACACAGACCTCATTGTGAGCAGGATTTGAACCTGTGCAGGGAAAGGCTAGTGGGTTTCAACTCCAACAGCTTCACCACTTCAATATCACAGCTGTGAGCTCAGCAGTGAGTGGGCAACAGCAAACAAAAGGTCTGGGGGCCACATAGTCACTCCCTTCGGGGGGAAGGGGCCCTGTTAGTCTGTAGCTGTGAAAGGTTAAAAACCAACGAATGGTCCTAGAATGAGAGAATCTTGCCTTGTGTCTGCTGTCCCAGAGAGCGGCCCCATGGCTAAGCTGGCCAAGGCACCTGCCAGGTACGGGGGAGGGGAGGGAGGCAGCCCCCAGTGGTGCCTGGCCAATGTGTCTGCTCTTCCCACCATCCCTCCATGCGTAGCTGGAGTTGGCTTCCTTCAGTTGAGCTTGGCCATGTCCCCACAGCAGGAAGCCAAAGGCAGCAAAGAGCAGACTTCTGGCCACGAGTCAGGTGCTCTCTGGTCTTAGTTGGACTCACTCAATTGAACTCCAGAAGGTTGACTGCAGCCCTTCCTCCCCAGCTGAGTGTGGTTCTTGTTCTTCTGCACAGCCCAGCCCAGCCCATAGAGATCAAGGACGTGCCAAGGGGCATCTAGATCACACCCTTGTTGAATTGCCGGAAACACAAACCAGACACACAGCGGGTTTGAGCTGGTTCCAGCTGAGGGATCGGTTTGGCTGGTTTATGTGTATTGGTGCCAGAAAATGTTAATGGTTTGTATTCCTTTAAAGAGTCCACATACAATGGAATCACAGGATGCAATAGAACTGGAGAGGTAAATGTTTCTATTAAAGGAAGATTTTTCAAGGGGGCACTTGGATTTGAACCAAGGACCACTTGATCTGTAGTCAAACACTCTGCCACTGAGCTACACCCCCATGCAAAACAGATCTCTGTAGCCAGTGTTGGGAGCTGAGCAGCGAACAAATGTAACACACATTTCAGGTGGGATGGACCCTCACTGACCCCACATTGTGATGGACCCTAACGAGGAATTTGTCCTGAAAGCAGCAGAGCTGGGGCAGGGCAGAGGTTCTGTCTCCACAGAAAAGTTATTTTGGAATAATGGCTGTTTAGAATAACAATGCCAAAGTCTATGCAGCAATTCTGTTAATGTGAAATAATCTTTAATAACAGACGGCTTAGTCCAACTTCTGTAAACCTCACTCTATGAAGAATAACACCTGCTCCCAATTAGCTATTTCAGACTAATGCGTGTGGAGATGCTCCACTTCCGCTATTTCAAAATGGCCGCTCCCTAGGGCCATTCTAAGTTATTTCTCCCAGGGCTCTAAATTGAGATAGCATTTGTACATTAGGACTATTCTGAGGTTTCCCTGCAGTGTAGACGTGCTAGTTCAAAATAAGCTATTTTGATATCACTATTCAAGAATAGCTTATTCCAGAATAAATGTGCCGTGTAGACGTAGCCAGAGAGTCCTGAAAGATGAAGCTGTTGGTGGGAAGCCAGGAGAGCAGAGGCCAGTCTCAGACCTGAGTGTCCCAGGTATCCCCCAGAAGCTGTATATATGGTGTAAGGGGCAACACTCAGGACTCTTAATCTTGCAAGCTGAGTTCAAATCTCAGTGGGACCTGTTGGGTTTGGGCTGGCTGTTGTGAGCTCCTCACAGTGCATGGATTTTGGCTTCCTTGTCCTGAGGTTCACCAGGGGCAGTTTTACTCCTGTGCTGGGTGTCTGAGGCCCAATGGAGCTTGGTCCCCAGACTGATCAGACTTGTGGTCAGGTGCCTGATGCTCTCACAGCTGTAGGGCAGGTCACCTGCTCAGCCCATGCTGGAGGCAGCCAGACAGTGTGAGCTGAACAGAGGGTTTGGGTGGGGAAGGGGTTGTATATTTGGGAAGGGTCCTGAGTCCTGGCTCCCAGCCACGCGCCTTGGCACAAAGACCAACGGCCCCTGCACAAAGTGCATTGTTGGAATAAGAGTTGGGGCAGCAGGAAAGGGGCCGGCCCCTCAGCACCAGCGAGCAGGCAGGAGAAGATGGGAGTGAATCCTGCTACCTCTCATGCGCAAAGGGAGCACTAGCCCCTCTCCCAACATTCCACCAGGCCCAGCAGCTCCGTGCCCCACTAGGTGGGTTTTTTCAGAGACCAGGGAGGAAGAGGGAGGGGTCTCTGGATACTCATAGCCCCCTGACTCTGCCTGAGAGAAGAAGGAAGGAGAATACCACAGACACTGAGGAATGTGGCTATTGATCCCACTGCCTCTCACTTGCTAAGTGCGGGCTCTGCCACCGGAGCTAATTCCCCTGGCTGTGAGCAGTTTTCCTGCCCCACCCACCACGGGTGGGCTACACGGGGCCAAATATCGGAAAAATCTCTTCCTCAAAAAGGATCAGCAGATTTGCATTTCTTCTGCGGGAGGGGATGTTGGGGGGAGCACAGTCTAGATGTAGTCTAGACTAAGGGGTGATGGGACAGAGTTTCATGGAATAATGACAGGGGTGCAGAAAGCAATAAGAATTTTTTTTCTCCAACTCAAGATCCCGGGTGACAGAATGAAACTGGTAAGTAACCAAATTAAAAATAAACTGAAAGGAAGCATTTTTGTGCCCAATGGAACTCCTTGCCAGAGGATCTTGTGAAGGTGAAATCTACAAGTTCCAAAACAGAACTGGATCATTTAATGCAGGAAAGGTCAATCAATGGCATTTAACCAGGATGGACAGGGCAGGTGTCCCTAGCTGGTGTATTCTAGAAGTTAGGAATGGACAACAGGAGGGATCACTTAACAACTGTCTGTCCTGAGGATTCCCACTGGGCAATGAAATTGGCTGCTCTCGTGAGACTGGATCCTGGGCTAGTTGGGCAACTGGCATGGCCCAGTCTGGCTACTTTGATGTTCTGTTTGGTTTCTGTTCTTGTCCCCTCTGGGCAATGGAGAATGGACCCACATTCCAAAGGGGATGTAATGTAGCCTGTCAAAGGCTAGTGTAGGTAAGGAAAAAGAGCAATTCCTGTGTCTCTGATTGTCTAGTAGCTAGGATTCAGCACTTTCAGTGCTGAAGTCTGGGTTCAAGTCCCAGTAAGGGAAACCAGCCTCAGTTTTTCAACTGCCTACTCATTCATCTTACCGCATTGTTACAGCAGCTGTGATCCAAGAGTTTAACTCAGGGCTCCTTTCCCACCTCTCCCTCACTGCCAAGACAGCACCTGCCATTTTCACAAGCCCTTCAGAAGGGGCAGAGCTGGTGACTCAAACTGCCCCTCCCCTCTCCTGTGTGGGCAGCACTGCAGGAAGCTCCGCGGCACCCACAGCACTAGCCCAGCGCACAGTCAGGTCGGCACAAGATCCATTGGTTCCCTTTGGTTGTTGAAGGAGACAACACAGAACTGGCTCCAGCCCCCACTCAGTACCCTGGGGAAATGACCCACCAGGCCTGGGCACCTTGGAGAGGCAACGATTCCCCACTGGCCAGGGCAGAGCCTCCCTCTGACACAGTCATGGAGCCTTCTCCCCCTGGTCCTGCCTCCCTGCCTCCCCCTTCACTCAGCTCTCACTGCTCGGTGCTTCCAGGGAGGGGCCTCACTGCGAGAGCCACCTGGGCAGGTTCTAGCCACAGAGACACGTCCCAGAGCAGGACGGATGCTCAGACCGACACTGAGTGTTGCTCAGTGCTGGGGTGAGACAGGGAAGGACTAAAGGGTCTGACGGTGCCTGCAGCCTTTCAGAACAGCCCCCGGCCCCGCCCCAAGTACCAGCCCTTCCCTCTGCCCTCACTGGACTCCACTGGGTACTGCCTGGACTCAGGCCTCCCCGGTGCCAGCCTAAGGGCTCTGGAGAAGACATGGCAGCTCCGTGGGCAGAGTCCTGAGCCCCTGGCTGGGCAGGGCTCATTAAGCAGCTGTGGGGCTGGGCTGCTGCACAGCTTAGAGCAGGGGTGGGCAAGAACTGGGTACCACTCCCAGGAATGCAGTTTTCCATGCTATTAATGGAGGAAGTGGGGGTCTGGGATGGAGGCTGGGTGCAGACAGGAGCTTGGGGCAGAGGACTAGGGTGCAGGAATGGTGCAGGGGGTTCGGTTGTGACCTGGGGCAGAGGATAGGGGTGCAGGATATGGGAGGGGTGTGGGTTCAGGGGGGCAGAGGGTTTGGTTTATCTGGGGTATCAGTGGGTTGAGGGAAGGGAGGGGCTGGGGTGCCAGAGGCAGGCACTGGTTGGGAGACTTACCTGGCTCACTCCCGGCCAGCAGCCCAGCACATTTCTCAGGCAGCCTGCCCTGCCCCCGCACAGGCTGCAGGGGCCATGTGGGTCAGTGAATAGGAGCCTGAGTGGAGGGGGGATGGTGCTTCACATGGCCAGAAACCAGCCAATGGGATTGTGCCAGGAGCAGGGACACTAACAGCTTCACTCAGCTCTCAGGGGTCGTCTACACAGTGCGCTTGTTTTTTAATAGCTTGTTTCAAAGTAGCACATCCGCACTACAGAGAAGCCTCGACTTAGAGCCCCAGCAGGCAGTGGGGAGTAACTACTTTGAATGGCCCTGGGGAGGAGCTATTTTGAACTAGCAGCAGTGGAGCATCCACACTCCGGCTATTGGAAAAGGCATTATCTCTCGTGCAATGAGGTTTACAGATTTGGAACTAAGCCGTGGTGGCTTTTGAGGTGAGTGAGTAGGAAGAGGGAGGGGCCACTGAAGGCACTTGACCCTCTGCTTGCAAAAACAAAAAATAGGGAAACTGCCAGTCACTGGAGAGTGTGGGTATCAATCCCACTACATCTCACATGCTAAGCAAGCACTCTACCGCTTGAGCTAATTCCCCTGGGCTGCAGCTAGACTGGCAAGTTTTTCCCCCAAAACGGCTGCTTTCGCGGAAAAACTTGCCAGTAGCCGCTTGAATTTGCGCAAGAACACTGACGATCTCATGTAAGATTGTCAGCGTTCTTGCGCAAATACTATGATGTTCCCGCTCAGGGATAAGCCCTCTTCCGCAAATGCTTTTGCGCAAGAGGGCCAATGTAGACAGGTAAAAACTGTTTTACACAAAAAAGCCCCGATGGCAAAAATGGCGATCGGGGCTTTCTTGTGCAAAACTGTGTCTAGATTGGCATGGATGCTTTTCCGTTAAAAAGTGCTTTTGCGCAAAAGCGTCCGTGCCAGTCTAGACGCTCTTTTCCGCAAATGCTTTCAACGGAAAAACTTTTCCATTAAAAGCATTTGCGGAAAATCATGCCAGTCTAGACGCAGCCCTGCTGTTTGTACACTGATGCTTTTGGTGACTCTTCCCTTCTCCATAGGGACGTCTGTCTTCAAGGTCAGTTAGTTGTGGGAAAGGCGAACTCTCCAACAAGGCTCCTCCTCACACACATTCTTGTGACTCCCCTTCTCTCTCTGGCCTCAGGAACAGAACTCAAGGGGACTCCCTGCAGCAAAGCCATGGGGGGTCTCTGAGATGGCCCCTGCCCTGCAGCCTGTCCCACCTGGCCCCGTCATAGACTCTCTGTGAGGTCATCACCTCCCAACCTCCTTTAGCCAATAAGCTGAGGGGCTGCGAAAGGCCCTTGTGATGTCACTGCCACACCCACCCCTGCCCTCCAGGGCTAATGTCCTGCCCCAGGCAGCCCCTTTGAATGGCTGAGCTGCTCCCAGGGGTGAAAGTGACACATTTCTTACAGGGCCTGTTCTATTGGGCACCACCCCTTGGGCAGGGGGAGGCTCAAGGCAGGAAGTTGAAGGGTGGGGGGGCAGGGGAGTTGTGATAGGACAGTACCTGTAATAAATTAAAGTGTGGGAGGCTCAAGGCAGAGATTTGTGGGGGAGAGCTCAGGGCCGGGGTGAGGATGTGGGAGGGTACAGAAGTCAGGGCACAGGATTAGGGATATGGGAGAGGCTTGAGTTGTGTCTGAGCAATTGAGGGGATCAATAGGTCCAGAATCCCAGCTCCCTCTGCTCTGGGCTCCCTGAGGCCCTTTAACACACAAGGGCTTTCTCTGCAGCACACTGGGGAGAGAAACCCCTGAGCCAGTGACATGGATTAACCTGGGCGCAGGCCAACGAAGGGGGTTTCAGTAAAGCTACATGTGAATGGCAACCCCTGCCAGCCACACGCACAGGGGAGGGGACTTTAGCCAAGGAAGCACCGACTCTGAGGGAGGTTTGGAAGCGAAGGGGGTTAATCAGATGGACGTGAGTTTCCAGTGCTGCGCTGTGGCCCAGATGGATGAGGGGATGTCGCAGGGCACTAGCATGGCCAGGGGAGCGGAGAGGGCCCTGCTGCACTGAGAGCCGTGCCAAAGTTGTTTAACCTAAGGCTTCCCCCACTGAGCTACATTGGCTGCTGCAAATGGGTTTTCTGGCCTATAATTGTCTGTCCAGGAGAACTGGCCGCTGTGCTGCACACAGTAAGGATGTAGTTGTGTGCGGCCCAGGAAGGCAACACGAGCGTTTCCCTGCCAGCGAGTGTTTGACTTGCTTCCTCCCTTCTTCCTGCCTTAGCTCCCAGGCTGACCTGCTGGCTGAAGTGGACGGGGCCCAGCAGCATGGGGAGGATGTTGGGGGACCAGACTCTAGTGGCAAGAGTCCTGGTGCTACTTGCTTCCCTGCTGTCCCAGCCCTGTGGTGCCCTCACTTCCCACTCGCAGCCACTACTACCTGCCTGTGCTGTGCTCAGATGCTCAATGAACCCTCCTGTTTCACCCTGGCTGAGATTGGCTCTGGTGCTAGAGAACAGGGCTGTGTCATTCCCTATGGAAGCGGGAGGCCCCCAGAGCCCAGAGCGAGTGGACTCTCCCAAGGGGCACATGGTGAGAGACAGGCAGCTGGTGGCTCAGGAAGGGGCGGTCCCAGGAGGCAGAGGGGTACCTGTGACTCTCGGCTGGCAGCTGACACTCTGCTCCTTGCTTCCCTTCCTCTGCTTCACCACTCAGGGAGCCCCCGACTGCCCCATGCTGAGAGCCAGGACCAAGCAGCAAAGACCCTCTTGCTGCCAGGGTCTCACCACCCATCTTCCCACCATCGGCAACCGCAGCCCCTTTCAGCCGCTAGATCGGCCCACAAAGGGAAGAATGAAATGGGGTAAAGTAGCGAGTCAGGCTAAGGGGGGCAGGCAAAACTCATCTCGCCTTGCCGGGCCACTGGCATCAGCTTCTCTCTTGTGCACTGCTGCTGAGAAAAACCCTGAGGCTACATCTACACTGCAGGCTGTTTGCACAAGAACTGCTTTGTGCAAGAATTCTTGCGCAAGAGTGCGTCCACACTGCCATGTGCTTTTGCACAAGAGCGTCCATGGCAGTGTGGATGCTCTCTTCTGCAAGAAAGCTCTGATGGCCATTTTAACCATAGGGGGCTTCTTGAACAAGAAATTCATGTTGCCTGTCTGTACTGCCCTTTTGCGCAAGAGCTCTTGCACAAGAGGGTTTCTTCCTCGTGGGAAGAGGGATAACTCTTCTGGAAGAAGCCCTGTTTTCTGATGCTGTACTGTAAATTTACTGGCGCAAGAACATGCGTGCAGTGTAGATGCTCTGCAAGCTTTTGCGCAAAAAGCCTGCAGCGCAGACATAGTCCCCCGAGATGGATTGCAGCAGAAATCTCTACCTGAGTGAAGACATGGCCTAATGGTGAAA
This sequence comes from Rafetus swinhoei, assembly GCA_019425775.1. Lineage (NCBI taxonomy): Eukaryota > Metazoa > Chordata > Testudines > Trionychidae > Rafetus > Rafetus swinhoei. The sequence continues at coordinate 36,153,667 of CM033444.1, forward strand.
TTAGTTAGACACCGACACGATGGCTATGTCTACACTGGCGCAATCTTGCGCCAGAAATATGCAAATGAGGCTAAGCATGGAACATCGCTGAGCCTCATTTGCATGTCTAATGAGCCACCATTTTTGCAGAAGAGGCTCATTAGATATGCAAATGACACTCAGCAATATGCCTCATTTGCATATTTCTGGCACAAGATCAGGCCAGCGTAGACATAGCCTAGCAGTCCCACTGCTGGTAACTCACAGAGGCCCTTGTTGCCCTAGGAAGGGGTGTGGCCAAAACACAGGCGGTGCTGTGAGCAGCATTTGAACCTGCACAGGGAAACCATATTGGATTTCAAGTCCAAGGCCTTAACCACTCGGCCACCACAGCTGCAGGCAGCTGTGAGCCAGAGAACCTGGTAAATAATCCCAGTGCGCAGGCCTAACGTCACCTGCCATAGAATTCACAAGCAAACCATTTCAACAGCTGTGCCGAGGAGTCCTGGCTGTTCTGGTCTGAGGCTGCCTTGGAGGTGAGTTCTGCTTCAAGGTCTTCTCTCCTCCTTCTTGCTCTTCCTTTCCCTTTTCCTTCCTCTTCTCTTCTCCCCTTTTCCTTCTTCTTGCTGGTCTCCTTCTTGGACCCCGGTTTATATAGAGAAACTCAATACTGCTTAGTTCTACCTTAACCAATTATTTCAGTATAATTTCACTAACCAAACATAACATACTGTAACAGAATTACATAATCAATCATACCCCACCGCCTTAGTTGATTTACACCTAGCAAAACAATTATACAGCAGACAGAAAGAGATCCAAACCAGACTATCACACAGACAAACAATAGGAAAGTGAGGACATTAATCATAGAATGCCCATTGCACAACCACAGGTATTGGTAAGCAGTCTTTTACCAGACAAAATGCTGTTAATTAAGTTTTCTCTACTCACCTTGAGATCTGTTTCCTGCCTGGTGACAGTGGGTGCCACTAGGATAAGACCCCCCTGCCCCGCCTTGCCTAACACTATTTAAATGTCATATAGCTGGAATATGAGCATGCGACTCCAGGCTTTACAGCCAATTGCTGCTGCTCTTCCATCTGGCTGCAGAAGAAGGCTTCAGTTTAGACCTACTGAATACCTACAGGCCTTCCAATAGGGTTACAGAAAGACCACAGTGCTACATAGGGCCTTTCCAGGCCAAAGATAGCAGGATCCACAAGCACAGTTAAATGGAGGTAAACACAACTGCAAAGGGATTCAAACCCTTATTCTTTCAAGCCAAAGCAAGACACCTTATCCTTTAGGCCACACACTTTTGCGCTGGTTAGATTTGGACTTCCTGAAATCTGTAAGTAGGGAGTAGTCTCCCTAGTCCATCAGGTTTTATTATTTTCCTTGTTTGGGGGTTTAGAAATCATGTCTAAGCTGATAAAGTATTCTTATTTTGTGTAACTAAGGATTGCAGCCCAGGGATTTTTCCTGAGTCTATGTTACTTCATGGCTATCTACCACCTAGGCTATCTCCATACTGCATGTCTTTTCTGCAAAAGCTCATGCAAATGAAGTGCAGATTAGCATATTGCCATGCTCATTTGCATAATTAATTGGGGTCCGTTTTTGCACAAGAGGCTTTTGCACAAGAGGAGCTGTGTAGCCTGGGGCCACAAACAAGCTTGGAGCAGGGACCAGGCATGAAGCTTTTTCCTCTACAGCTGTGAAACACAAAGGCAGGAATGGGGCCAAGTGCAAGTCAGGCAGAGGGGGGCAGGCAAAGCTCATCTTGCATTGCAGGGCCACAGGCAGCAGCATCTCTCTTGTATACTGCTGCGGAGAAAAACACGCCTGAGAGAAGTGGGGGCCTCAGAATCCTTGTGGCAGTTGCTGAAGTAGCTCAGTTGGGAGAGTATTACCCTAAAGGTCCCTGGTTCATACCTGGGCTTTGGCAGAAGCCTTTGCCAATATGGCTTAGTCTCTTTTGGCATCTCTCCATCTCTGGTAAGCAAACATCTGCAGTCAGAGTTCAAAGGCTGTATCAAGAGGCCAGGAATTACATCATAAAGATGATGATATTTCAGGGTTAGAAACTGGAGAGGGGATTTCATGCCACCTCAGAGATTATTGACACAGTAGAACAGGGCTCTTGGCTTCAGCTGCTCCCAGCCTTGCTTCTCTGTTTTTAATTCCAGAGAAAGGAGAAAGGTGGAAAGGGGAAGGTGGGGCTCAGGGATGGGGCTGGGACTAGCCACTGACTCGGGTGGTCCCACTGCCTCATACGCAGGGAGCTCGGCAGCCATGGGGTGGCTCCAGGGGGAGAAGCTGGAGGAGGAGGGACAGGTGTGGGTTCAGGAGGGGACTTGAACCGGAGAGAATTTGGGTTTGGGTTGTGGGGAGCTGCCGGGCTATTGAAGTAGGCAACCAGGTGGTTGGCACCAGCGCTGTGGGCTGGGCACATGCTCTAAGCCTCCTGGACATATTGAGCCTCCCTCTGTGCCTTGTGCTGGGGAGCCTGCCCCCCCACAGGGAGCCTTGGGGCAGCCACTGCTGCAGCAGGAATTCGGGCATCAGGTCACCCCACTGGGGACAATGGAGGGAAGAGAAGAGTTTTCCCTGCTATTGGGGGAAGCTGGCCAGGCCAAGGCCCTTTTAGGCACTGGGTCTGTGTAGGCTGGAGCCTCCTCCTACCAGTTCTCTGGCCTGAGTCCTGCAATCCCCTCAGGCTTTTGCCTGTTTCTGCTTCCCTGTTCATAGCAGGAGGCAAAATCAGGGGAAAGTCAACAACCCTGTGGCCAGCATGGGGCTTGAACCCATGACCTTGGCATTATTAGCACCACACTGTAGCCAACTGAGCTAGCCGGCCCTAAAAACTGCAGGTCACAAGTGGCCCTTTCAAGAAAGGCGCCTCAGAGAGTTGCAGCAACATCTCTGCAGCTGCCAAGGGCTTTTCTCTGATAGGTCCACTAGTGAGACGCTGTGATGTGGGTTGGATAGTCCAGCTGGTTTGAGGTTTGGTCAAGGTGGCTGACGGTCGACATGGGGCACTGAGACCCAGGGGAAACAAGCAGCCGGAATCTCTTGCTGCCAGCATCTTACCGCCAAGCTTCTGCCCAATCAGCAGCAGCCAAAGCCCCTTTCGACCACTAGATCAGCGTGGGAAGGGAGGCAGGAAAGGGCCACACCATTCCGCTCACAGCGCACTACATCATATCCTGCACGTGCAGGCTGCCTGCACACAGTATCCCAGCCTGCACATGCTAGCAGCCAGCTGAGCACAGGGAGTGGCTCCGGCAGCGGCAAGGGTTTCATGTGCGGTGGCAGCTCACATTTTCCTAGGTCCTCCTGGGACACAGAAGAGGCCTCCCCTGGCCACCCATGGAACTGCTGGTTCAGGAAAAGGCTGACTGGGGAGAAGCATTGGGAAGAAGGAAACCACAAGCCTGGAGCGGGTGCAGAGGCTGCTGTGACTGGCATGGGCAGGGCTCTGACTGCAATTGCTGAGACAGGAGAGCCAGCACCACACACCCTTGTGATTCCCTGGGAGTGTCAGCACCTAGAGAGCCTGAGGGTGCAACCTCTGCAGCTCCTGTAGCCATGGAGAGTTAGGGTCTGTGGGCATCAGGTGCTTCTCACTTGTGGTGTCCTTCTTTCCAACACTCCTCCCCAATCAGCCTTTTCCTGAACCAGCAGTTTCATGGGTGGACAGGAGGCCTCTTCTGTGTCCCAGAAGGACCTGGGAAAATGTGGTAAAAGGGTATCAAAAGGCACCACTGGGAGTTGAACCCAGGATCTCCTGTTTACTAGACAGGTGCTTTAGCCAACTGAGCCATGGTGCCCTCTCCAGGAGTTTGGGTGAAACTGTTCTATTGTATGGTCCCAGACAACATCTTTGACTCCCAAAGTGCAGCCATTCCCCGTTTCCCTCCAGCCCTGGCAGTGTCAGGCTCCCTGGACACAGAAGGCTACAGCTCAGTGGGCAGAGGCTCTAACATGCACATTTCCCCCAGCAGCTGGGGCTGTAGAGTTGCCTTTGAGGTTTGGCATAGTTGAGGGGAAGGAGAAGTGCAGCAAACATTGATCGTCTGGCTTGTAAATCCCTTGGTTCTAGGGTTTGGGTTGGAGTCCCCAGGAGGGGACCCGGCCTTCTTCAATTTGCTCCCTTCCTGAGGGCATAGAATTAACGAGAGAGAATTTCTTAACCTCACAGCAATCAGAGTTGGCCAAGCAGTTAGCAACAAAATTTTTGTCAACATTTAAGTAGAGGCAAGGAAACCCTCAGGGGGTGTTTCTGTGTGTTTCTAGACCGAGGTTCATTCAAGTGGTTTGTTTTTTTGTGGACCTGCCCCGACCGCACCCCTAGAGACTCTGAAACAAAGAAGACACATGAGAAGAACCCAACTTTCTTCCTTTTGCTGTGACATGGATGGATCTAGCTCAGGTTTCACTCAAGGGGTCCGTCTGTATGTGAAGTACCTGTGACAGCCCCTGTGCTCCTTTGCCCCTCATCAGCAGTACCATATACTTGGGGGAGCATGTGCCCCGAGACTTGTAGAAGGGACAACCTGGACCAACAAGCATTAAGCAGGTACCCTTTGATAGCTTAGCTGGCAGAGTGGGGACTGTAGCATGTGCTTGGCAAGTGATCTTTAGGTTGCTGGTTCAACTCCGGCTCAAAGGAGCAATGGTTTTCCCTCCGGCCTGGCCTTAGCAGAAGGCAACCAAGGTGGTTGCCTTGGGTCCATGTCTTCAGAGCCCTCCACTGCAATTGACAGAAAGATTGTGGGTACAAGCTGCCAATCACATTTCTTGGGCTGCGCAGGTTCTGTCCACACACAAAAGTTCTTTTGGAACAATGGCCGTTATTCCACAATAACAATGCAAGAGTCTACACAGCAATGCCGTTATTTTGAAATAATTCTGAAGTAACAGACGGCTTATTCCGACTTCTGCAAACCTCATTCTACAAAGAATAACGCCTATTCCAAATTAGCTATTTTTAAAAAAGGTCTGTGTAGCTGCACCACTGCTGCTACTTTGAAATAGCCCCTCCCCGGGGCCATTCTAAGCTATTCTTCCTGGGGCTCTAAATCGAGGTAGCTCATCTACACTGGGGAGCCTGCCTCAGACTATTCTGAGGTTTCCCTGCAGTGTAGCGGTGCTATTTCGAAATAAGCTATTTTGGAATAACTATTCAAGACCAGCTTATTCCAAAATAAATGTGCAGTGTAGTCATAGCCAGAGAGATGAAGCAGCAGGAGGGAAGCCAGGAGTCCAGAGGCCAGCCTGAAAACTCAGTATTCCATATGGTTACATACAGTCACCTGTCTAGGTCCCATGGTGTAAGGCTCAGCACTCACAACTGTGAATCCTGCAATCTGAGTTGAAATCTCAGTAGGATCTGCTGGCTTGGGGCTTACTGTTGTGAGATTTTTCACACTGCATGGCTATGCTGCAGTCTTTTTTGCACAAGAATGGTAGTTCTTGTGCAAAAACTAGCGTAGTGTCTACCCTGCATGTGCATTCTTGTGCAAGAAAATGTACAGTAAGCCATTAGAAAAGAGGGCTTCTTGTGCAAGAGTTATTCCTCGCTCCATAACGAATAAGCCCTCTTGCACAAGAAGGCAGTGTGCACAGGCAAGAGGGCTTTCTTGCACCCGAAACCTCTATGGCTAAAATAGCAATTAGAGCTTTCTTGCTCAAGAGAGCATCTATGCTGCTGTAGATGCTCCTTATGAGGAGATAAACCATCTCATAGAGCTGGAAGGGACTTTGAGAGGTCAACTAGTCCAGTCCCCTGCCCTCAAGGCAAGGATAAGAACCAGCCCTGACAGACTTGCCCCAGATCTCTAAATGGCCCCCTCAAGGATTGAATTCAGAATCCTGGGTTTAGCAAGTTAATACTCAAACCACTCAGCTCTCCCTCCCACTTGGGCCAAAGCACATGGCTGTGTGGATGTGCTCTTGCACAAGAATTCTTGCCAAAAACAGTTCTTGGGCAAGAAGCCTGCAGTGTAGATGGAGCCTAAAGTTTTTCATATTTTTTTGTTTTAAAAATATTTCAAAGAGTTGTTCAATGTGCCCCAGGCCTGGGTGTGTGCTGCAGCCGCCTCCTCGCTACGGTCGCTGGCTCCATGTGCACTGGCCTTCTGTCTGGGTGCTGGCAGGGGGGTGAGAGGTGGTGAGTACCTCTGGGTAACAGGTGCCAAGGTGCATACAGAGAAGCCAGCACCTGCATCTCTGAAAGTGACCTCACTGGGCACACCTCTGCTTTTAGGAAACACTCTCCTCCTGTCTGCGCCTAACACCAGTGTCACTGTCTGCTCCTGAGGGACCCTGTCTGGGGGAAAAGGGCAATTCCAGGGGACCCTCACATCTAACATGGCAAAGAGGAAGCCAAAGGGACTCTACTAGGAAACATCACAACTGTCAACCCAGATGGGACTTGAACCCACAATCCCTGGCTTAGAAAGTCAATGCCTTGTCTATTAGGCCACTGGGGCACACCAGCAATGCTAACGAGACAGAAATTCCCTCTTCCAAATGCACATTACTCAATTTTAGGTGCCAGATTCAAGCCCTGGAGTCAGAAACACAGGAAGGGCTGATCACACCCCTCTGAAAATCAGCTCTCAGGAGGCACCTCCAGCTGTCCCCAAAGTGTGGGTCACCCCACACTAGCCATGGGTGAAACTCAACACCTGGACATCTCGACTCTGTCTTGAAGCCAGGGGCTTGTCTCCCACCGCCGCAGCCTCAGCAGGGAGCCGCGCTGGAGCTCACTGCTCCTGGGGAAGGGAGCGGGTCCCACAGGGGCTTGGGGGTAGGGAGGGGAATGGCTGGTTGTCACTCAAGGGGAAGGATAAAACGCAGCCACATTGCCGAGGGCAGGGAGAGCGGCTGGGGCTGGCCTGGCAGTGCTGTGGGACGTCTGCAATGTGACCCTGGCTCCCAAGGCAGCAAGTGCAGAATCCCCCTTGGCGAGCACAAGAGGCTCCAACAGGCCTGATCTGAATCCAGCTGAAGGGCTGGACAGCCCCACTGCTGGAGTGTCAGAGCCCCTGTCAACCACCCCTGTGTTTGTCCCCTCCCCCACCAGGCAGGGCAGGACCCACACTCCCACCAGGAGTCCCAGGCCCGTCTCTTACACCCAGAGCACTGAGATGACCATGGAGCAGGACTCAGTGGCCAGTGTGTGGTACCCAGGGGCTCTCTCCTGTGAGCTGTGACTCCCCCAGGAGAGTCTCACACAGAAGTCCTGGGGTCACAAGCTCCCTGTCACTCCCAACTCAGGCAGGTTCAGCCTGCTCTGTAAAAGCTGCCCTGGAAATCAGCTGAAGTGACCCTTATGGGATTTGAACCCACAACATTTGAATGATTGGCCTGGCTCACACAGAGCACTACAGCTTAGAAGGCCAACGCACTGTCCGCTGCATCTCAGAGCCCTGTCGTTTACAATTCTTCCCCCGCCCCCCTCCATCTCCTCTCTCTGCTTTGCAGCAGGGCAATTGCTGGGGTAAAAGAAAGGGAAAACCTGAGCCAGAGGAACACACGCTCCCCCTCCCACACTCAGACCCCCCCATACCCAGCCCAGAGCCTCAGCCGTGGCTTAACCCTGGTTCCGGAGAGAAGAGGCCAATGCAAACAGCCCCATGGCAGTGAGGGAGTCAGCACGTCAGTGGATGGAGCAGGGAGCTGGGGGCAGATCTTGGCTCTAACTCATTGGCTGACTTTGGCCTGTTCAGTGAATCTCTCCCTGCCTCCATGGCCCTGTCTGTACAGCAGGGACAGCAACACCCACAGGAGGAGGCTGGTTTGATGCTTCACCCTACAGCCCAGCACTGAGCCCCAAAACTCCTCTCTGCTCTGGGAGCCAGGTTCGGTGTGTGAATTCTGTGGGGCAGGTGGCATCAGGCCTGGGCACTAGGATTGTTTCCCTGGCCCTGGGACAAGGCAGCTGTGATGGCTGAGTGGTTAAAATGTGAAATCCAGTAGAGTTTCTCTGTGTGGGTTCAAATCCTGCTCACAGTGAGGCCTGTGTTTTGGCCACACCCCTAACCAGGGCAACAAGCTACACAACCCCTGAGACACTCCCAATTACTGCTCCCTCTAAGAGTTTCCATCCATGAGTTGAGTGAGTTTTATCTTGTGCACCAATAATGAGGTCGTGTGGGCCTGTTCGGACGTGTGCCCTGTGGCACCCACCAGTTGCTAACAAACATCTTCAATTAGGGGTGAGTAACCCACAAGTGACAAACAAGCCAATTTCCCATGGCACGTGGGGTGGGAGCTCAGCTCTATCCCTTGCTCCCATGCAGCTGGGAGCTCATGCTGGGTCTCCAGGCTCAGCCTCCCAAGTTACTGCCCCAACCCCTCCAGCACCCATATTCCTCCTCACACCCCCACACCCTCTCCTGCTGCCTAACTCCCTTCCAGATCCTGCCCTCCTAACCCCATCCTGCATCTCACTTGCTGGCAGCCCTATCCCACACACTGAACCCCTCAGAGTTGTCCCCAACCCAGAGCCTAAGTGGGTCCACAAAATCCACTAACTGCAGCCCCAGAAAAGTAAATCTGAACCTCAGTCCTCCCTGTCCCTTCCCTACATGCCATGGGGCTGGAACGCCAGAGGAGTGAGGTGTCTTAGTTGGGGCCACATCAGAGAGGGCTGGGGCCTTTGGAAGAGTTTTTGTTTCTCAATTTTGTGGCCCCCAATTTTTCTGTGTGTCAGTGGCCCCGACCCAAAAAGGTTCCCACCCTGCCATAAATAAAGCAACATCAAAACCTTTTTGCTGGCCGTAATGTTTTCCTTTATTTAAAATGAAGTTTGATCAACTAACAAGAGACAGTTCAAATGCTTAATCTATTTAATAATTTATATTAAACTCTTCTCCCCAGCTGTAATTATGTCATTAGTGGCGAGTGTCCATTAGCAACTCATAGTCCATGGAAAGGTTTGGAGAGAGCCGGGTTCAAAAAGAGGTAGGGTCTAGGAGAAGGGAGGATAGATCCTGGCTTACCCTGACATTTAAAAAGTGAGCTTGGGGTAGGAGAAAGGGAAAAGCTGAGACAGAGGATCACACACACCCCCTCCCACCTGTTGCCCTGAGCAGCCTCTGATGTTCCTCGTGAGCCCCAGAACCAGCCCTGAGTGAGTCCGGGGCAGAGGAAGCAGCTCACACATGCCAAGGGGCTGGCAAGGGCAGGACATGAGCCCTGCAAGGCAGCAGTGACATCACAAGGGCCTTTTGCAGCACCTCAGCTCATTGGTTGGGAGGCAGTGACCTCACAGAGGGACCATGGCAACAGCTAGGCAGGACAGGGGCAATCTCAGAGACCCCATGGCCTGGCTGCCTGGAATCTCCTTTGTGAGGTTTCCCTTGAGGTCCCATCTGGGAGTGTCTCTGTGGAGATTTCCCCTTTCCCCAGGCTGCAGTGGGAGGGGGCTGGGGCAGGCAGGGTTACAGGGGGGGCTGGTACTGAACTTCTGGGAGAAGCAAGAGGAAGGGCTGCAAACACCCGATGAGGATGGGATTCGAACCCATGCATGCAGAGCACAATGGATTAGCACTCCATCGCCTTAACCACTCGGCCACCTCATCTGAGCTGTAGGATTGTGCTTCAAGTCACCCAAACTCAGCACTTCAGGGAACCTTTGTGCCACTTTCTGGCTGGCCAGGGATACCCAGGGCGGAAAGGTTTTGGCTTTTCACAATGTTCCCTGGGCTGTTGTACAAAGCTCAGTGCTGGTAACAAACCCAAACACCCCCCTGGCTACATCTACCCTGCAGGCTTCTTGCGCAAGAACTGTTAGGTGCAACAGCACGTCCACATTGCCATGTGCTTTTGTGCAAAAACGTCCATGGCAGTGTGAACGCTCTCTTGTGCAAGAAACTCCTGTTGCCCATCCATATTCCCTTCTTGTGCAAAGAGCTCTTGCACAAGAGGGCTTATTCCTCATGGGGAGAGGAATACCTCTTGTGCAAAAAGCCCTCCTTTCATACATTTTGCCATAAATTTACTAGGGCAAGAATGCGCATTTATTATAGCTGCTCCTCAAGTTTTGCGTAAGAAGCCTGCAGTGTAGACGTAGCCCTGGGTGCCCAGAGATGGGCTGGCTAGTCACAGTCTGGCTCGGAGCGCTTTCTGCAATGGGAAGATATCCATGGAGCAGGCGTATGAGTGGGAGGTGAGCTCTGAAAACCACCTGTGAGCTCTTATCTGCTCTGAGCAAGGGCAGCAACTGTGAGTGGGGTTCAGAGAAAGTTTGGGCATGGGAATGGGACAGTTACATGGCTGGACTTACATTGCTGGCAAAGGACATTGCTCAATCCCCTTGAGCGGGGACTTACTTGTGGGTTGGTTCTGAACCCTGCTTGTGCCCAGGCCTGACATAATCTGCCCCACAGAATTCACACAGCAAACCGGGCTCTCAGAGCACAGGGGGAGTTTGGGGGCTCGTTGCTGGGCCGTGGGGTGAAGCATCAAACCAGCCCCCTCTGAATCTGGGCCTCTGCACCTGGGCAATGGCAAACAAAGGTCTGGGGACTACACGGAGACCCCGCTGGGCTGAGCAGGAAGTGGCTGGGACTTTGCTTTGTCTGTGCCTGTGGGATTGTCTATCTGCAGCCTGGAAACCTCCTGGCTCCTCAGACCACTGGTCTGGATGGAGCGTTACAGAAGTCAGAATAATGGAATTGCTGTGTAGACGCTCACATTGTTATTGCAGAGTAATGGCCGTTATTCCCAAGTAATGCTGCAGTGTAGATGCAGCCTAAGAGAAATGCTGAGCAATGGCAGGGAGACAGGAAATGAGGTCACTTGTCTATCTATCAAAGAGCAGACATGTCAGGAGTGGGATTTGAACCCACATCTCCTTTCAGGGACCAGGACACCCAACCAAGGGAAAGGCAGGACTTTGAGTCTGGTGCCTTAGACCACTTGGCCACCCCCGACAGCTGTTTTGGTCTCTTCAAGTGCAGTTTTCGTACATGTGTGAGTTGCTCAGGGAGGTCGAGGGGGGGCACCTCTCTTTCCCCACCTAAGCACAGCTGGGTTTATCCCCACTCACCCTTGTGGGGTGTTTTGCAGGGAGCTGACAAGAAGCGGAAGAGGGGAATCCGCTGGCCGGCAGAACTGAGGCTTGGGATTCTCCTGTGCCAGGGAGTCTGTGTCAGTGCGCCTGGGGATCCTGAGCGGGCGGCTCCTGGGTTTGTTGGCTCCATACCAGGGGGTGTCTCTTCTGCAGGGTGGTGCTTGTTCCCGGGGCTAACGCTTATCCCTGGGACACACTTTGTGCAGGGACCGTTGCTGGTCTTTGTGCCACATTATGTGTCTGGGACGTGGGAATGAGGAACCTGCCCAAAACAGACACGTATCCACACACCACCCTCCGGTTCTGCATCCCCGTCCCCCGGCCCTCCTCCGTCATCCCCACACACTGCCCTGAGCCTCCCAGCCTGCACCCCCACACGTAGCTTTCTTACAGATGCTGTTTTATCGCAACCCTCTCACCCCCAGCCTCGGCTCCCCAGGGGGTAGGTTGTGCTGCCCCACCCCCCAAAGGAGCCCTCGTGTGGCCATGGGCAGAGACCCCACCGGGGGATTGGCCCTGATTGTCAGGCAGCTTGTGATGCTGGCCACAGAGCACGCACCATGGGACCTGCAGGGAGGCTGCTCTCAGGGCACCTGGGACTCTGGGCTGGCAGCTGACACTCTGCACTCCTGGCTTCCCTGCAGCTCTGCTCTCTTTGGAGACGGGCCGCTCTCTATTGTTGTGTGCACTCTTCAATAAAGAGCTTGTGACTAGACTTTGCTGGTGTTGCCTGTCTCTTTGCGGTCAGACAAGGAACCGAGCCGTCCGGGCTAGAGTCCCTGACAGAGGCAACGATTCCCCACTTGCCATGGCAGAGTCTCCCTCTCACACAGTCATGGAGCCTTCTCCCCGTGGTCCTGCCTCCCTCCTTCTCTAAGCTCTCAGGGCATGTCTACATTACAGAGTTTTGCTTTCTTCTGCAAGAAAATCGAAAGAACAGAGGAGTTTTTCTGGCATTGGTAATCCTCATTCTACAAGAAAGAAGCCTTTTTGTGGAATAGCTCTTTTGGAAAAACGCATGTGTGGTTGGAGAAGAAAGTTCTTTTGGAAGAAGAGGAAAGGGGGAAAAGCACAGGTGCCCTGGTGGCCATTCCATCCATAGCAATCCCAGCTTATATGCGAGAGAGCATCCATTCAGTCTGGACTCTCTCTTTCGGAAAAGCAGATCACTTTTTTAATGCACTTTTGCAGCGTGGACGCTCTCTTCTGGAAGAAGTTTTTTTTTGAAGATCCCTTCCGAAAAAATCTTCTTCCGAAAGAAGCCTGCAGTCCAGACATAGCCTCTGGGTACATCTGCAAAGCACGCTTATTTCAAAAACTGCTATTTTGAAAAAAAATTAAATAGCTTGTTTCGAAGCGGCATATCCACACTAGGAGGAAGCCTCAAAATTAGTCCAAGGAAGGTTCCCTAAGGTGGGCCTACCTTGATTTAGAGCCCCAGGAAGCACCGGGAGTAATTACTTTGAATGGCCCTGGGCAGAAGCTATTTCAAAATAGCAGCAGTGGAGCATCCACACTCCGGGTGTTTTGAAATAGCTATTTTGGAAGAGGCATTATTCTTCTTGCAATGAGGTTTACAGATTTGGAACTAAGCCGTGACTGGCTTTTGAGGGAGCAAGTAGGAAGAGGAGGGGCCACTGGAGTCACTTGGCCCTCTGGGTGGCTCTTCCTGGCAAAAGAAAAACAGGGACTCCCCCATCAATGGAGAATGCAGATATTGATCCCACTGCCTCTTGCATGTTAAGCAAGCGCTCGATCACTCAAGCTAATTCTTCACTCTGTGAGCACTAAATCTTTTGGTGACTCTTCCCTTCTCCACAGGGACGTCTGCCTTCTAGGTCAGTTAGTTGTGGGAAAGGAGAAGGCTCCAAAGAGGCTCCTCTTCACACTCGTGCTTGTGACCCCCATTCTCTCTCTGGCCTCAAGGGCAGATCTCAAGGAGACTCCCTGCAGCAAAGTCATGGGGGGCTCTGAGATGGCCCCTGCCCTGCAGCCTGTCCCACCTGGCCATTGTCATGGACCCTCTGTGAGGTCATCACCTCCCAACCTCCGTTAGCCAATAAGCTGAAGGGCTGCAAAAGGCCCTTGTGATGTCACTGGCCACACCCACCCCTGCCCTCCAGGGCTAATGTCCTGCCCCAGGCAGCCCCTTTGCATGGCTGAGCTGCTCCCAGAGGTGAAAGTGACACATTTCTTACAGGGACTGTTCTATTGGGCACCACTTCTTGGGCATAGAGAGGCTCAAGGCAGGAAGTGGCGGGAGGGGTTGTGATAGGACGGTACCTGTAAGACATTACAGAGTGGAGTGGGAGGCTCAGGGAAGGGATTTGGGGGGGATTTGGGGGGCATATGGGTGAGGTAGGGCTCAGAATACAGAAGTCAGGATTCAGGATGAGCATTGAGGGGATCAAGGGGACTAGAATCCCAGCTCCCTCTGCTCTGGGCTCCCTGAGGCCTGTTATCAAACAAGGGATTTCTCTGCAGTGCACTGAGGAGAGAAACCCCTGAGCCAGTGACATGGACTGATCTGGTTCCAAGCAACCAAGGGGTGTGTGTGTGTGTTCAGTAAATCTACATGTGACTAGATCCATCTAGCAGCCACAGGGGCCTTTAGCCAAGGCAGCAGTGACTCTGAGGAAGGGTTGGGGGCTAATCAGGGGAACATGAGTGTCCAAGGCCGGGCAGAAATGGACAAGGGGATGTCACAGGCACTAGCACATCAAGAGGTAGAGAGAGGCCCTGCTGCACTTCCAGACATGCCACAGCCTGGATAGAACCAGGGATTTTCAGCTATTTAATCTAAGACACTTGCCACTGAGCTGCTGCCAACAGGAAGGCCAGGACAAGACCCTTTTAGCCACTGGGTCTGTGCAGGCTGGAGCCTCCTTCTACCAGATATCTGGGCCTGTTTCCTGCAAAGCCTCCAGAAGCTGCCTGGCCTGATTTATCTGGCTTCCCCAGGCTGGCACCCAGTGGCATTCTCAGCTGACGTCACCCCCCTCTGTCATGTGGGAGTTGGGCTCATCCCACGCACAGGTCTGGCAGAAGGAGCTGTGCTTACCTGAGCACCAAGGGGAGGTGCAATAAGAGCAGATGCTGCATTTCTGCCTGGCTTTGAACCAGGGACCTTTTGCGTGTTAGACAAAGGTGATAACCACTACACCACAGAAACACCTGTGAAGAGCTTAAGTTCTGCAAACTTGGACAAATATTCTGCTACTAACTCTTGGCCAATGCTTGGGGGGAAGAGGCCTAGCAAGAGCAGGGAATAAGACACCCACCCTCCCCCCTGCTACTTCTCTAGACCTTTGCTCCCAACACTGGGAAGGTGGCAGGGGCTTGGCTACGCAGGAGGGGAGACCCACATCATATCCCCAGCATTGCCCCCCTACAGGGATGGACCTTTGGGGACAGACCCAGACTCATCAAGGTCTTACCCAGCTCCTGTCACACTCCAGAGCAGAGCAGCCCCCAGGAGTAGGGCTGAGCCATGCAGTGGTGGCAGGAACCAAGAGTTTACCTGAGACCTCAGGAACCCAGCACCATCCCACTGACAGGAGCAGAAGGGAGCGTGTGTCAGGACTTGGGTAGCTTGTTGCCCTAGGAAGGAGTGTGGCTAAAGCACAGCTCTCACTGTGAGCAGGATTTGAACCTGCACAGGAAAACCCTATTAGAGTTCAAGGCCAACACCTTAACCACTCGGCTATCACAGCTCTGAGAAACTGGCCTCCTGTACATAAATGTGGAGAAAAATTCTGTTACTAACTCCTTGGCCAACTCAGATTGCTGCAGGGGAAGGAATTCTCTCTTGTTAATTCTGTGCCCTCAGGAAGGGACCAAATCGAAGGAGGCCGGGCCTCTACCTGGAGACTGCAGCCCAAACCCTGAGACCAAGGGGTTGACAATCCAGATGATCAATGTTTGCTGCACTTGTCCCTCCTCTCGCTGCCCAGCCTCAAGGCCAACTCTGCAGTCCCAGCGGCTGGGGGAGATGTGCATGTTAGAGCCTCTGCCCACTGAGCTGTAGCTTTCTGTGCCCAGGAGCCAGACACCGCCAGGGTGGGAAAGCTGGAGGGAAATGAGGAAATGGTCGGGAGTCAAAGGTGCTGTCTGGGACCATACAATAGAACAGTTTTACAGCCCACTGGCGAGGAGGGGACCATGGCTTAGCGAGCCCGTTATGGTTTGAAACAAGGGGCTTGCTCTTAAGATGCGTCTGTGTGATATGAGCACCACGTCCTAAACCTCCCATCTAGCCGGCCCACGGGTGTCAGTCCCGCAAGTGGCCCTTTCAGAAAGGAGCCTTGGGCAGCTGCAGGGACATTGTGGGCTCTGGGACAAGGGAAGTGAGACAGGGTAGGTGCACCTGGGCAGTGGAATTAGCTCAAGTGGTAAAAGTCCTTATCTAGCGTGTGAGAGGCAGTGGGATCAATGCCCACATTCTCCAGCTGCAGATGAGTCCTTTTCCTTATTTTCACTGTCAGGGGCTCAGTGGCTCCTCCTCTTCCTACTTGCTCTCCTGAAAAGACATCCCAGGTTCCCTTTCTTTTCTGGCAGCAATTGTCATGCTGCAAAGAAGAGAGCAGAGATAGCATATCTAGCAGCCCATCATGCTCCGATGCAAGGGTAAGTGTGTTGGCTATCTAAGGTGGGGTGCTCAGTATCAGCCAAACCAGTCGTTCAAAGGCTGTGGGTTCAAATCCCACTACAGTCACTTCAGCTGCTCACTGTTTTCCAGGGCAGCTTTTGCAGAACAGCGAATCCTTAGGCTGACACTGGGGTGTGCTTGAGTCCAGACAGTTCCCTGCAGACCCCAATGAGGGCAGGGGCTGATACGTGGGGGTTGTCTTGAAATGCTGCAGGTGCCGTGGGACCCATTTGTTCCTCCCTGTCTTGTGCAGCACTCAGGCTACGTCTACACTACACTGTTCTTCTGGAAAAAGCTACGCAAATTGTGAACCCCAATTTGCGTGGCTTTTTCTGCTTCTTTTTTCAGAATAGTTTTTCCAACATTTGGCCTGTCTACACTGAGCCAAATGTTGGTGGAAAAAACCCATTTTTGGAACATCCCTACTTCCTCATAAAATGAGCTACAAAAGGATGCCCAAAAAGCACGTCGGAAGAGCATCTGTGTTCTCTGAACTAAAGCGTTGTCACTGTAGTGTAGACAGAGCCCTGATGTAGCATCTTATTTCAAGTTTAGGGTGCAGCGTAGACAAAGGGTTGAAATATGATACACAATTTGAGCTACAGAAGTTGTCATTTTGAGCTTATTTCGAAAATGCTTTGGTGTCTACACAGCACAAAATATCGAAATATCCTGCTATTCCTCTAGTATCATTAACACAGACACAATAGCAAAACTCTACTATTTTCATCACTACACTTTTAAACAAGGAAATAGAGGAGATATATACCTAAATGGCTACATTACTAAACCTAAAATACAAATACAAAAAGAATAAAACTTTCAGGCCCCCACAGCTTGATATTTGTAGCTCAAAGCTGGAGCTGCTGTGGAAGGAGGTGAAGCTACAGAAGCTGACGGGGGACAATCAGCAGGCGGAGGGTTATTTTTCTCCTCCCAGGGCTGATGTGGCTAGAACTGAGGAGAAGAAAATCCTCTTCCCTTCTCCTCAGAAGATGGAAATTGCAGTTTGTTCTTTCTTCGGCTCTACTAAAGCTGGACTCCAGGACTAGACTTTTTCTTTCTAAAACCCTGGTGAAAGCTGAGATCTATTTTCTTGTAGACTGAGAGTTAAAGAAGAACATCACGCAGCTTGAACCCACAACCTGGAGATTAAAAGTCTCATGCTTGACCAACTGAGCTAGCAAGAACGCAGCTAGCAGAGCTTCTGACACCCCATCACAGCATAGCATAGCAGGAGCCAAGTGTTCTCCATTGCCCGACTCAAGGCTCTTTCTTGCCCCTAATGGCGGGTTCTGGTGTGTGGGGAGGTTTAAGCTCAAATCCCCCTTCTGACACACCCACTTCTTTCCCCACAAGGAACGGCCCCATTTCCATCTCTCCAGTGACAGGAGAAGGGGCCGGGTTCAAGATTTCTCTTAGCGCCGCAGCAAGGGGAGGTGGAGGAAATTCAAACCCCTTTGGGAAGCTTTGTTCTCACGGCACCAAGTGTGTCATGAGGGGTGTGAGCTGGGGAGCAGAAGGGGCATTTGGGTGCACCCAGGGGCAGCAAGAATTCACTCCCTCAGGCCAGTGCATTGGGGACAATGTGTGAGACCTTCCATGAGTATTTTCTGCTCCTACTGGGGAAGGCAGCTGGGCTTTAAGCTACAAATCTCAAGGGGCTGGTGAGGAATGAGGAGCTGGCAGCTCAGGTTAGTCGCTGCCATGAGAACAAGAAGTGGAGTGTTCACAAGGTGCATTCCCCTCCCCGGCAGAGCAGGGTGTTGGAAAGAGCTAGAAACAGAACAGTCAGCCAAATTCTGGCAGCAAAATCTGCTTCTCTGGTGTAGTGGTTATCCCATTTGTTTAATTTGCAAAAGATCCCTGGTTTGAAGCCAGGCAGAAGCACAGGGTTGTCTCTTATTGCTGCTCCCCTGAGTGCCCAGGTAAGTGCAGCTGCTGCTGACCAGCCTGTGCCTCGGATGAGCCCAACTACCATGTGACAGAGGGGGGTGACATCAGCTGAGAATGCCCCTTGGTGCCAGCCTGGGGAAATGAGATGAATCAGGCCAGGCACCTGTTGGAGGCTTGTGGCCTCCTCTGTCCTGGGAGGCTGGTGTATTGGGCCAGCTCTGCCTGCTGCCTCCTTGTGTGACTTGCCCAGTGTACACAGGCCAAATGTCGGAAAAGCCTCTTCCAAAAAAGCAGAAGAAAAAGCTGAAAATTTGTTTTTGAAATTTGCGAGGTTTTTCCAGAAGAGCAGTGTAGTGTAGACATAGCCTGAGTGTTGCTCAGCACTGGTAGGAGACAGGGAGGGACAAAACAGTCTAACGGCACCTGCAGCCTTTCAGAACAATACCCAGCCCCAACCCCAAGAACCAGCCCTTCCCTCCACCCTCACTGGGGTCTGCTGGGAACTGTCTGGACTCAAGCCCACCCCCAGTGTCAGCCTAAGGATTGCCTGGTCTGTAAAAGGTGCTGTGGAAATGAGAAAGCAGCTAAAGTGACTCTGGTGGGACTTGAACCCACAACTTTCGAACAACTAGTTGGGCTCCCATTAACCACTAGCAGCTTAGAAGTCCAACACGCTTTCCATTGCACCACAGAGCCTGACATGCTGCAAAGCTTGATATCCCTATTCTCTGCTTTACAGCATGGCAATTGCTGGGGGAAAAGAAAGTGGAACCAGGTCTGTCTTTTTTGGAAGAGCAGGTAGGAAGAGGGAGGGGGCCACTGAGCCCAGTGAAAATAAGGGATGAGAACTAAATTGCAGTTGGACAATGGGGGTATTGATCTAACTGCTTTTCGCATACTAAGCAAGTGCTCTACCACTTCAGCTAATTCCCTGACCCACAAAAGTCTTTGCTGCCCCACCCACCTCGTTCCAGAGCCCACAACATCCCTGAATCTGCCCAAGGCTCCTTTCTGAAAGGGCCACTTGTGAGACTGACACCCGTGGGCTGGCTAGCTCAGAGGTTTAGGATGTGGTGCTCATATCACACAGACGTGTCTTAAGAGCAAGCCCCTTGTTTGAATCCGTGTAACGGGCTCGCTATTCTGATGTCCCTGCACGGCATGAAGAGGGAGGGATGTTTCGGAATTGCGATTTATTTCAAAATAAGTGCTGTGTAGCCAGCGCCAAATTACAAAATAAGCTATTTCAAAATAGGCGCATTGATTATTTTGAACTATGGGATGCACCCCTAGTGAGTTAGAGCTGAACTCTGCCCCCAGCTCCCTGCTTCACCCACCCACGTACTGACTCCCTCTTGCCATGGGACTGTTTGCATTGCTGACTTCAGGTGATTTGAAACAAATCCAGCAGCTCAGATGAGGTGGCCGAGTGGTTAAGGTGATGGACTGCTAATCCATTGTGCTCTGCACGCATGGGTTCGAATCCCATCCTCATCGGGTGTTTGTAGCCTTTCCTCTTGCTTCTCCCAGATGTTCAGTGCCAGCCCCTCCTGTAACCCTGCCTGCCCCAGCCCCTCCCACTGCAGCCTGGGGAAAGGGGAAATCTCCACAGAGACACTCCCAGATGGGACCCTCAATCCCTTCTGCCCTCAAGGAAACCTCACAAAGGAGATTCCAGGCAGCCAGGCCATGGGGGTCTCTGAGATGCTGCAGCCTGTCCCACCTGGCTGTTGCCATGGATCCTCTGTGAAGTCACTGCCTCCCAGCCAATGAGCTGAGGTGCTGAAAAAGTTCCTTGTGATGTCACTGCTGCCTTGCAGGCTCATGTCCTACCCTTGGCATGTGTGAGCTGCTCTCCCTGCCCCCGTCACTCAGGGCTGGTTCTGGGGCACAAGCAGGGAACATCAGAGGCTGCTCAGGGGGCCACATTGCTAGGCCAGGGGCCCTCCTGTGGGGCTGTGAGTGTTGCTGTCCCTGCTGTACAGACACGGCCATAGAGCCTCAGGAGGCTGCAGCAGTGGGAGATGCTTCCCTGGTTTCGGGAGGGAGACGAGATGTCAAGGCCCATGACTCAGAGCCAGCTACCGATGCCCATGGAAAGCTGATTTTCAGAGGGGTGTGATCAGCCCTTCCTGTGTATTTGGCTTCTTCAAAGGGGCTTGATCAGGAGGTAAAAGTTGAAGAAGGGCCATTTAGAAGGGTGAATTTCTTTCCCTGGCACCATTTTCTGTGTGCCCCAGTGGCCTAATGGACAAGGCACTGGCCTCCTAAGCCAGGGATTGTGGGTTCAAGTCCCACCTGGGGTGATAGTTTCCTCTCACTGACAAAGTGTTTATCTTCCTCTGCTCTCTTAAGTAGTGGGCAAAGATGCTCCACAGTTGCTGTCTCCTCTTTACAGAAGCTGTTCAGACCAGTCACTAGCAAATGCTGGTGTTAGGTGCGTATCTGAGTGCTAAAAGCCCAGGTGTCAGAATAAAGGGACCCATTTTGCTCTAGAAGGCCCAGGAGTGACAGACACAGGAAGGTGGCTGTAGCAGAGCAGGATCTGTCTGGAGACAAAGCAGAGCCTGAGGATGAGAAGGCCCATGAGAGGCAGAGACTCCAGAGGAGCAGGGGTGGAGGACTAGTTATTTGATCTGGCAAACTGACAGAAAATCCCCAGGCCCTGAGCATGGTGTGGCGAAGCCCATGGGGCAGTTTGCCTGGTGGGGTTTGGGGTCATGAAGAAGCTGTGAAGCTCTGTGAGTGAATAAGGTCCCTGGCTGTGCTGCGCCCCCTGCCGTGTGTGTGACTCAAACTGTCCTCGTGCCCCTTTTATGTGTCTGTTGCGCTCCAGCTTCTTTCCTCAGGCACGTTCATCCGGCAAAGACCTCACCAGGGATCTTGTATCTTCCTTTGTGCAGCTCAGCCGCAGACACTGCCAGGGCTGGAAGGAAATTGCTGCACTTTGGGAGTCAAGGTGTTGTCTGGGACCATAGAGCAGTTTCAACCAGCAACCTGAGGAGGGCACCATGGCTCAGCTGGCTAAAGCACCATCCTGTAAACAGGAAAGCCTGGGTTCAACTCCCAGTGGTGCCTTATTGCAGCCTTTGCTCACATTTTCCCAGGTCCTTCTGGGACACAGAAGAGGCCTCCTGGCCACCCATGGAACTGCTGGTTCAGGAAAGGCTGATGGGGAAGGAGTGTTGGGAAGAAGGAAACCACAAGTGAGAAGCACCTGATGCCCACATACCCTACTCTCCATGGCTGCAGGAGCTGCAGAGGTTGCACCCTTAGGCTCTCTGGACACTGACCCCCTCAGGGAACCACAAGGGCATGTGGTGCTGGCTCTCCTGTCCCAGCAATTGCAGTCAGAGCCCTGCCTTGCCAGTGCCAGTCACAGCAGCCTCTGCACCTGCTCCAGGCTTGTGGTTTCCTTCTTCCCAATGCTCCTCCCAATCAGCCTTTTCCTGAACCAGCAGTTCCATGGGTGGCCAGGAGGCCTCTTCTGTGTCCCAGAAGCTGCCAGGCTCTGACTCTTGCCCCTGGTGCCCCCTCTAAATTCTCTTTAAATTGGTCTTTATGGTCCTGCTCAGGCGTTTTTCTCCTCAGCAGTGCACAAGAGAGAAGCTGTTGCCAGTGGCCTGCAAGGCAAGATGAGCTTTGCCTGCCGCCTCAGCCTGACTCCCTACTTGGCCCCATTCCTGCCTCCCTTCCTGGGCTGACCCAGTGGCCGAAAGGGGCTGTGGCTGCTGCTGACAGGGAAGAAGCTGGGAGGCAAGGTGCTGGCAGCAAGAGATTCCAGCTGCCTCTTTTCCCTGGCTCTCAGTGCGCCATGCCGGCCAGCAGCCACCTTGACCAACCCTCAAACCAGCTGGACTAGCCAGCCCACATCGCAGTGAGTCGCTAGTGGCACTGTCAGAGAAGAGCCATTGGCAGCTGCAGAGACACCCCTTCAGCTGCTGGACGCGCCTTTCTGAAAGGGCTGTTTGTGAGCTGTCCTTTGTTTGGCTGGCTACCTCAGTTGGTTAGTGCATGGAGGTAATAATGCCAAGGTCATGGGTTCAAGCCCTGTGTTGACTACAGGTATATTTGCTGTGGTGACTGTTCTACCCCCCACCCCTGTTTAGCTGCCTGCTATGGACAGGGAAGCAGAAACAGGCAAAAGGCTGAGGCTTTTCCGAAACAGGCCAGAGAACTGTTAGGAGAAGGCTCCAGCCTGCACAGACCCAGTGGCTAAAAGGCCCTTGGCCTGGCCTGCTTTCCCAATAGCAGGCAAAAGTCTTCTCTTCCTCTATTGTGGGGCCACTTGAGGGCCTGCTGGCTCAGCTGTTTAGAGCTTGATGCTAATAGTGCCAAGGTCGTGGGTACAAGCCCCATGCAGACCCCACAACACCCAAATTAGTTTTGTTTGAGCTGCTCCCCACGAAAAGCCGAGAGAGGGAGCCCTTGGCTGTGGGACCCACTTGTGCCTGTTGTTTAGGGTTAAATAAGATCTCGCCCAGGAGGTTGCCTGTTCCCTTCCCACCTTGCATTGGCTGGGAATCAAATCAAGCAAGGAGCAGCAAATGCCAGGCACTGTCAGTGTCTGGGCCACAGATAAAGACCTCTTGGAGCTGTGGTCCGAGGAGGACTCTCTGCAGGCCCTGCAGTCCCTGCGGAGGAATGTGGACATTTATGGCCGAATGGCCAATGGTCTAGCAAAGAAAGGCCACTCTCCCTCCTACTCCCCGCATCCTAGACCAAGTCAGAGCCAAGGTCAAGGAATTGCAGCAGGGGTATGTGAGGGAACCACCGTGATTACTGTGCATGCTCTTGGAGAGTATGAAAAGCCATTAGAGGTAGCTACAGCTGCAACCCACCTTTGTGCCTGTTTTTTCAGGGTTTAAGTGAAAGTTCAGCAAGGAGCTTTGATGCTCTCTCTTTACATTGCATTGGCTGGGAATCAAACCCAGGTCAACTGCTTGGAAAGCAGCTATGCTCACCACTATACCACCAATGCCTCCCTACAAAGTTTTTGGGAAAATTAGTGAGGGAAACCCACATCTGCCATGAGGCTAGCCAGAGAAGAGAGGGTGCCTGTGTGGTTTGGGTAAAGCATAACTTCTTGGCCATTAGGCAAAGACCAGAAGTGGTGATGCTGGGGTAGTGGCTGCCCTGCACTCTCCGTGGTGTGAGGAGCTGGGCGGGAGAGGAGTTCCAGAGGTTGTTGGGTGGGAGAGTAGAGTTTATCAGACTTTGGGCTAAGCTGTATAGCAGCCAAGGGAGAGGTGGGGAAGTGACTTGTGGATACTCTGTGTGGCTCGGGGATGAGGACCAAGAGCCGTTCTCGTGTTTTTTGCCATAAAGTGTTGTTTCTGGGTCCTTTGCTTAACATCGAGCGCTTCTGCCTTCCGGAGAGCCATGTCACAGGCACAAGCCCCCAGAGACCCCTGCAGGGACACTTCGCAGGCAGGGCCGGACCGCGCCATTCCGGTGCCCCGGGCTGACAGTTCAATTGCGCCCCGGGTTGGGGGAAGGCGCATGTGCGGAGTTGGTGGCGGCAGGATGTACGTGCCTCGACCCAGCCCGGCTACGCCGCTGGTGCGCAGCCCAAGGTCCGCCCGGGCAGGCCGAGCCTGGCCGTGAAGAGCCCCGCAGCCATGGGGAAAGGGCGCTGCTGGCCGGGCGCTGCGGGGTTAACGTGGCGCCCGCCCGGGCAGCCGCTGCAGGGTGGCCGCTGGGAGCTACTGCAGCCCGCAATCCGGGAGCCGGGCACGCAGCACCTGATGGCAGCTATAAAGGGCGGCTGCCCGGCTAGCCCATGCCTTAATCCATCCCTGATCACAGGACCAAGCAAGGGGCAGAAACACTGGGCACTGTCTGTGTCTGGGCCAGAGATAAAGACCCTCTTGGAGCTGTGATCCGAGGGGGAGTCTCTGCAGGCCCGGCAGTCCAGGTGGAGGAATGCGGACATTTATGAACATAAGAACATAAGAACGGCCGTACTGGGTCAGATCAAAGGTCCGTCTAGCCCAGTAGCCTGTCTGCCGACAGTGGCCGGAACCAGGTGCCTCAGAGAGGGTGGACCGAAGACAATGATCAAGCAATTTGTCTCCTGACATCCTTCTCCAGCCTCTGACAAACAGAGGCCAGGGACACCATTCCTACTCCCTGGCTAATACCCTTTTATGGACCTAACCTCCATGAAATTATCTAACATATGGCCCAATGGCTGATGGCCTTGCAGAGAAAGGCCGCATCCCCCTCCTGCATCCTAGACCAAGTCAGAGCCAAGGTCAAGGAATTGCGGCAGGGGTATGTGAGGACCCGTGAGCGCAGCTCCCACACTGGGGAACCACCATAGCACTGTGCATACTATGAGGAACTGGACCAAGTCCTGGGGGTTGGAGAACCCTGTCTCCAGGGACAGTTGTGGAGTCTGGGATGGAATCACCTGGGCAGCAGCGGCCACAGTTTCAGGATGACAACCCTGATGACCAGCAGCTCCAGGATAAGGAGGAGGATTCCAGGAATGTTGTGACCCTCACCCTGGAACCGGTCCCCCAGATGCAGGAGGCCTCCCAAATGTCTTCGGACCCTGGGAGGGAACATCAGGTGAGTGCTGTGAGGTTGCAACACACACAGGGGAGGCGGGAGCATAGGGGATGATGCGCTATCATGATGCGTCATGCTGATTGTAGGTTGGGGGACATCACACATGTCTGACCTCATAGTGGGCCGTCCTCCCCCCACCACGTGTGCAAGGCACCACCTGCTCCTGCAGAAAGTGCTGCCAGCGGCTAATTTCCTAACACTGGATGCAAGCAAACAAGTGTAATGGGGTGTAGCTCAGTGGTAGAGTGTTTGACTGCAGGCAAAGTGGTCCTTGGTGCCCCCTAAAAGGTTGATCAACTTAATTGAAACCTTTGCATCTCCAGTTGTGTCGCATTCTGGGTTTTTATTGTGCAGGGATTCCTAAAATTACTACAAACCCTCAACGTGCTCGCCAATGCCTGTAAACCAGGCAAACCCATCTCTCAACTGAAACAAGTTCAAACCTGCTGTGTGTCTGATTTCTATTCCCATCAATTCAACAAGGGTGTGATCTGAATGCCAATTGGCAGGTCCTTGGTCTCCATGGGCTGCGGTGCAGAAGAACAAGAACCACGCCCAGTGCGAGAGGAATGGCGGCAATCAATCCTATGGAGTTTGATTTAGCAAGTCCAACTAAGACTCACTAAATCAAATTCAGAGGGTACCCCACCAGCTTCCAGTAGTTCTGCTCTTTGCTCCCTTTGGGTTCCCGCAGTAGGGACATAGCCAAGCTCAACTGACGGAAGCCAACTCAAGACAACTCTCGCTACATAGGGTATGTTTACACTTGCACCCTCTTTCCAAAAAGGGATGCAAATGTAAAGATTGAAAACTGTAAATGAAGCCACCAGGGACACATACAATGGGCCTGCAGAAAAATGAAACAGCTGAGCACTTTGCAGAGAACAGGCCATAGCTCTGCTGGAAGAGGCTCCATCATGCACAGATTCTGCGCAGGGCCAGACTACTGGGAGGAGGCTCTGGCCATGGACTTTCCTCCCTCTCTGTTACCTCCTGCACCTGGGGCTGAAAGGGACGTGGACTGCAGGCTGGTCCTGCCCAACTGTATTCCCCAGTGGGAGCAGAAAATGCTCATGGAAGGGCTCACACATTGTCCCCAATGCTCTGGCCTGAGGGCCTGAATTCTTGCTGCCCCTGGGTGCACCCAAATGCCCCTTCTGCATGGGTGGGCTCCCCAGCTCACGCCTCTCCTGTCACACAAAGCTTGCAAATGGGTTTGATTTTCCTCCATCTCCTCTTGCTGCTGCGCTAAAAGAAATCCTGAAACCAGCCCCGTCTCCTGTCACTGGAGAGATGGCCCTGTGCTGGGATATGAGAAAGGATCCCAGTGATGCTCCTCACAGCCTAGGAAAGGAAGGGGGCTCTGGGTGGAAGGAAACCAAGTAAAACAGGTCCCAGTGGGCATGAACTGGGCTCCAGTTTGGCCCAGTTGAGTGAGGGAAGGTTGGTTCAGGTCCCAGGGTGTCAAGGGCAGCGCTCAGGACTCGGAACCCTGGAATCTGAGGCCCCATTCCTGCCTCCCTTCCCGGGCTGACCCAGTGGCCGAAAGGGGCTGCGGCTGCTGCTGGCAGGGAAGGAGCTGGGAGGCAAGGTGCTGGCAGCAAGAGATTCCGGCTGCCTCTTTGCCCTGGGTCTGCCGGCCGCCAGCCACCTTGACCAACCCTCAAAGCAGCTGGACTAGCCAGCCCACATCACAGTGAGTCGCTAGTGGCCCTGTCAGAGAAGAGCCATTGGCAGCTGCAGAGACGTCCCTGCAGCTGTCTGAGGCACCTTTCTTGAAAGGGCCACTGGTGAGCTGTACTTCAGTAGGCCGGCTAGCTCAGTTGGTTAGAGCATGGTACTAATAACGCCAAAGTCATGGGTTCAAGCCCCATGCTGGCCATAGGGGTGTTTGGTTTGGTGACTTCCCTTCCTTTAGCTGCCTGCTATGGACAGGGAAGCAGAAACAAGCAAAAATGTGAGCTTTGCAGGAAGCAGGGCAGAGATCTGGTAGGGGGAGGCTCCAGCCTGCACAGCCCCAGTGGCTAAAAAGGGCCTTGGCCTGGCTTCCTGTCCCCAAAAGCAGGGGAACTGATGCCCAACCACAACATCACTGCTGTTGTTTGCTCCTTTAAACTGATGCTGAAGTGGCTACGTCAAGGCACCAGCTGGGGGGCAGGATCTGGAGCCCAAGCCACACAGGGAGACTGAATATGACCGGGAGGCCTGGAGCATGTGTGCCCTGCACAGAGGGCTGCTGCTGGTGGCCTGCTTCAGTGGCCCAGCAGCTCAAGTTCCCCTGAACCAGCTTCTCCCCCTGGAGCCACCCCCCAGTGCTGCTGAGGCCCCTGACATGAGGCAGTGGGACCACCAGAGGAAGGTGCCAGCCTTAGCCCTTCCTCCCAGCCTCCACCCCTCCCAGGGTCTTTCCATAGCTCCTCCCCAGTTCTACATTCCCACATAAAAACCAGAGAGTTTGTTCTTTCAACAGGAAAAGTCCTGTTTGTGTTACCAGCAGGGGAAGGGGGGAGGAAAGTGGGAAGGGAGTGTGTTGGGGTGTGTTTGGAGGGGGTGGCGCAGAGGGCAAAAAATGAGGAGTAACGTTAGTTCGAACCAAGGGGCTGAGTTTGAAGTACTGCAGAAAAAAGGACTCTGCCTCCGGAGCTGCCCTGTCCTCTCCAGAGCCCTTATGTAAGGGGACTGTTAGCCCCTTACTAAAACTCTGTGTGAGTTTTTGCCAGCTCCCAGTGTCAAAAGGAAGGGTCCATGAGAAATCAGGGCCCTGAGACTGACAGACCCCAGAGACAATGGAAAGCAGCCAACACTCCAGCTCGGCCTGATTGACAGGTTGGACAGGCCAGTGAGGAAAGTGAGAGGCCAGGCCCTGTCCTCCCTGTGAGCTGGGATTTTCTGGGTCTCTCTGAGCAAGGAGAGAGCTGAGAGCCAGCTAAGCCAGGAGCAAGCTGTGTGGAGAAGCAGTCCTGCAGCAACAGAGCCAGGCACAGACAGCCAAGGAGTGCAAGGGGCAGTCCTGCAGCAACAGAGCCAGGCACACACAGCCCAAGGAGTGCAAGCTGTGCTAAGGGGCAGTCCTGCAGCAACAGAGCCAGGCACACACAGCCCAAGGAGTGCAAGCTGTGTGGAGAAGCAGTCCTGCAGCAACAGAGCCAGGCACACACAGCCCAAGGAGTGCAAGCTGTGCTAAGGGGCAGTCCTGCAGCAACAGAGCCAGGCACACACAGCCCAAGGAGTGCAAGCTGTGCTAAGGGGCAGTCCTGCAGCAACAGAGCCAGGCACACACAGCCCAAGGAGCGCAGACCCTGTGTTGAGCAGCAGACTGGCAGTGCTCAGAGAGCCAAAAGGGACAGAGAAGGATGCAAGGAGCTGGAGACTGGCAAAGCAGCACAGCCTGCAGCTGGGTGTGGTGAGCAGCTGGGACCAGCAAAGTGCGGGAGAGGCTCTGGGCAGGAGATATCACCAGCCAAGAGGCCCAGCAGGCCAGACTGGGAGAGGGTCTGGCCACTTAGAGCTTGAGGCTGTGTGGTCACTGCCAGAGCAAGCGTGTCCAGCCTGCAGCCCCCCTGCAGCACATCCAGGGCTTCTAAGGGGCCTATAAGGAAGAGACTGTGAACTGTCCTTACACTCTGCAGACTGCTGTTTTGATGTCCCTGTGCTACAGAGCAGGGCTGTGTGTTCTCATTTAACCATTCTCATTTTTTCTTATTCTTTTCTCTTTAATCAGTTGATGTTTAATAAATTGTATTTGCTTTGAACCTTATGAAATGATCACTGGGCCCAGAAAGCATGCAGTGTGAGGAGAGCACCTCGGAGTGGGGACACCCTAACTCCTGCCCCTGGTGACTACAAGGTTGAGGATTAAGCCCCAGGAAACCTGGGCCCAGCCTTATTGGGGTTTCGAGGACTCTGCTACTCAGGAGAGTGGAGGGGGAGCCCTCAGGATCAGGGAGGCCGTGGGTAAAGGAAGTGGGAGCGGGGACTCGGATCCTTTCGCTGGTCCATTTCACCGGGATGGTATAGAAGCCAGGAAAGTTCCCACAATAGCAGGACCATTCCCCGCTTACACTTAGGCTGGCACTGGGGAGACCTGAGTCCAGACAGTGCCCAGTGAGATGGAGAAGGAGCTGAGGTACTTCAGGGTACATCTGCGAGGCTGTTTAAGAGGCTACCAGGCGCATTAGACCCCTTTGCTCGCCTGTCTCACCCCCCAGCGCTGAGCAGCACTCCAGTGTCAGTCTGACATCCCGTCCTGCTCTGGGACATGCCTCTGTGGCTGGAACCTGCCCAGGCGGCTCTCGCAGTGAGGCCCCTCCCCTGGCAGCGCCGGGCAGTGAGAGCTGAGTGAAGGGGAGGCAGGACCAGGAGAAGGCTCCCATGGCTGTATCCAGAGGAGGCTCTGCCCATGGCCGGTGGGAATCATTGCCTCTCCGGGGGCCCAGGCCTGGTGGGTCCCATTTCCCAGGTTACTGAGTAGAGGCTGGGCCAGTTCTGTGTTGCTCTCCCTTCAACAGCAAACTAGACAATGGATCTTGTTTTGACCTGACACTGTGTGCGTTTGGTTCTGTGCCAGTGCCACAGGCTTCCTGCAGTGCTGCCCATGGGAGGGGAGGGGCAGTTAGAGTCACCCAGCTCTGCCCCTTCCTGAGGAAATGGCAGGTGTTGTCTTATGATGAGGGTGGGAAGGGACCTCAGGTGCAACCTCTTGGAGTCACCCAGCTGCTGTAACATGTGGTAATGAGGGTGGGAAAAATATGGCTTCTGCAGGTGTTATGCCAGAGATTGGGACAGTTCCCACCTCACTGCTAAAGACAACACCTGCCATTTTCCAGAAGGGCAAACTAGTGACTCTAACTGCCTTCCTGAAAAATGTGATGTTGTCTTAGCAGTGAGGTGAGAGTACAATATCAGCACCATAACACCTGTAGTCATTTTCTCACCTCGTACCACATGTTACAGCAGCTGTGACCAGAGGTTAACCCACAGGGTCCTGCTCCACCTCCTGCTAAAGCAACACCTGCCATTTTCAGAAGGGGCAGGCTGGGTGACTCTGCTGCCTCCTCTGCATGGGCAGCACTGCAGGGAAGCTCTGTGGCACACACAGAACAACCAACACAGTGTCAGGTCGGCACAAGATCCATTGGTTCAGTTTTGGTTATTTGAAGGAGACAACACCAGAACTGGCTCAGCCCCTCAGTAACCTGAAATGACCCACAGGCCTGGGCCCCTCGGAGAGCAACGATTCCCCACTGGCGGGCAGGCCTCCCTCTGGCCACAATCCTCTGCTATCCCCCTTCCTCAAAACTCTCTCACCTCGGCTCTTACAGGAAGAAACAGATAAGTCACCAGCTCTGCCCCTTCTGAGAAAATGGCAGGTGTTGTCTTAGCAGTGAGGTGGGAAGAGGGACCTCAGTTAACCTCTTGGGTCACAGCTGCTGTAACATGTGATAATGGTGAAAATGACTATGCAGGTGTTATGTGAGTTTGAGGACAGTTTCCTGATTGGGAATCATTTGAGGCCATTGGTGAGTGCTGGAATCCTAACCACTAGACCATCAGGTATAAGTGTCTTTGTTCACCTACACTAGCCTTTCACGGGACATCAAAGCAGCCAGTCCGGCCATGCCAGTTGTCCATCTGGCCAGGATCAGTCTCTCTTGACCCGGCAGCCAATTGCATGATCCTGGGAGTCCCTCCAGGACAGACAGTTATTAAGTGATCCCTCCATTCCCCACGCCTGGGAGGATACACAGCTAGGACACCTGCCTTGTCCATCCTGGTTAAATGCCAGAGTGATTGACCTTTCCTGCATTCGTTATCCAGTTCTTTTTTTGGACCTTCTTGTAGTTTCCTTCTCAACATCCTCTGGCAAGGAGTTTACTGGAGTTACAAAAATGCTTCCTTTTAGCAGTTTACTTACAGTTTCATTCTGTCACCCTGGTTCTTAAGTGGGGCGAAAAAATAATTTCTTATTTGCTTTCTGCACCCTATCATCATCCAAACCCCTGTCCCGTCGCCTTACTTGTCCCTTTCCCAAGCTGAGAAGAGTTCCTTGAACTCGTAGAGACTGCTTTCCAAAAGAAGAGGCATTTCCAGCAGAGGAAGATACTGTAAGCCCAATCCCTACACAAAGCCCCAGGAAATACCAATGGAAGTTGGGAAAAGCTCCCTTTAGGGCAGCGCTCACGAATGGATCCGGCTGGCCATCCAGTGGCCTACGCGCCATCAACCAGGCGAGTCCCAATGAGACTTCTCAGCTGCAAGTGCAGGGCTGTGGAGTCTCCACTCCCAGCCCAGTGGCAGGGGGCAGCGCCTGAGGAGGCAGGTCCTGGGGCGTCTTACGCTTGAGTAATATGTAAATGAGGCTAAGCATGGAATATCGCCGAGGCCTCATTTGCATAACTAATGAGCCACCATTTTTTTTCAGAAGAGGCTCTTGTGCAGAAGAGAGGAGCGTCTACCTGCCCCTTCTTGTAAGAAAGACCTTTTAATTAATGCCGTTCTTCCTGAAAAGTAATAGGTGCCAACAGCATTTGCAGAGGGTTTCTTGCGCAGAAGGGGCAAATGTAAATAACTCCTTCTTCTTGTAATAACCTCTTCACATAAATGGTGGCTCATTAAATGCTCTAAATGAGAACTGTATATTCAGCTAACTGTATTACATATTACTTACACAGAAGCCACAGGATATGAACATAGCCTAGGCAGGTTAGCTTGCAAAGTTTGATTTTCCTCCATCTTCCCTTGCTGCTGCATAAAAGAAATCCTGAAATGGGCCCCCTTCACATGTCACTGGAGAGATGGCCTGTGATGGGGTCATTAAACTTGCAGTATGGAGCCACAAGCTAGGCTCAGTTGGTGGGACGTGAGACAATCTCAGGCTCAGCAGGTTTCAAGCCCCCATGCTGGGTGATGCCCTTCTTTGCTTTCACATTCCTCAGAGTCTACAAGCAATTCACTCTCAGCTTTCACCCAGGGTTTTAGAAGAAAAGTCTAGTCCTGGGATCCAGCTGAGTGCCGGAACCAGAGAGGGCAAGCTACAGACATCTTCACAGGAGAGGGAAGGGGATTTTTTCTCTTCAGTTCTCGCCACATCAGCCAAGGGAGGAGAAAAAATAGCCCTCCACGCCCGCTGATTTGTCCCCGTCAGCTATGGCTTCACCTCCTTCCACAGCAGCTCCAGCTTTGAGCTACAAATCTCAAGAACTGGTGTGGAGTAGAGGAGCTAGCAGCTCAGGTTAGTAGCTTCCATGAGGAACAAGAGGTGGAGTGTTCTGGTGTCCCCTTCCCTGCGGAGTAGGGTGTTGGAGAGCTAGGAACAGAACAGTCAGCCAGGATTCACCACATGGCAAAAATGTGTTTTCTGTGCTGTGAGTGAGTAGTCACATTCCCACCCTATGCCCAAAGGTCCCTGATTCAAATACAGGCAAAAACACAGCTGTTCACCTTATTGGTGCTCTCATGATTGCACCTAGGTAAGTGCAGCTACTGTGACCAACCTGTGCCTTGGGATGAACCAGCTCCCATGATGGAGGTGACATCAGCTGATAATGCCCCTGGGTGACAGCCTGGGGAAGGCGTGATCAGGCAGGCAGCTGCTGGAGAAGCGTGGCAGCTCCCTGCCCCCTGGGAGGCTGGTGTATTGGGCTGGCTCTGCCTGCTGCCTCCTTGTGTTACTGCCCAGTGTACACAGGCAGAATGTTGGAAAAGCCTCTTCAAAAAGCTTGGCAAAAAGCTGCACAAATTGAGTATCAAAATGTGCATAGCTTTCTCAGAATAACAGTGTTGTGTAGACATAGCCTGAGTGTTGCTCAGCACTAGTAGGAACGAGGAGGGACAAAGGTCTACATGGCACCTGCAGCGCTCGGAACAACCCCAGCCCTACCCCCAGAACCAGCCCTTCATCACACCCTCACTGGGGTCTCTGGGAACTGTCTGGACTCAAGCCCACCCAGTTTCGCCTAAGGATTGCTTGTTCTGCCAAGCTGCCAGCCTAAAATGTTACCTGGTCTGTAAAGGTGCCCTGGAAATGAGAGAGAAGCAGCTGGAAGTGACACTCATATGAGTTGAACCCACAACCTTTGGAATGTCTAGATGGGCTCCTTTACAGCTTGAAAAGTCAGTATGCTTCCCATTTGCACTACAGAGCAGTAGCCCCACTTTCTGCTTTGCAGCATGTATTGCTGAGAAAGGAAGAACCAGGACTGTCTCTTTGGAAGAGCAGGAGGCCACTGGGTAAACAGTGAAAGTAAAGGGATGAGAACTGAGGTATAGTTGGAAAATGTAGGCATTGATCACACTGCCTCTCTTATGCTAGCGAGCGCTCCTACCCTTGAGCTAATTCCCTGTCTGCAGAAGTCTCTGCTGCCTCACCTATCTTGTTCCCAGGCCACAACGTCCCTGCATCTGCCCAAGGCTCCTTTCTGAAAGGGCCATGGCAGGACTGACACCATTGGGCCGGCTAGTACGGAGGTTTTAGGACATGGTGCTCATATCCACAGGCCAGCGTCTTAGAAATGACCCTTATTTCCAAGCCATAACAGGCTTTTTATTCCAGCGTCCCTGTAAACCTCCTTGGGCGTGAGGGTGAGGATGTTTGGGGTGCGATTTATTTAAAATAAGTGCTGTAGCCCAGCGCCAAATTACAAAATAAGCTATTTCAAATTGACTCAAAATAAGCTACAATTGCATCAGCATTCTACAGGCTATAGGACACCACCCCTAGTGAGTTAGAGGCCAGATCTGCCTTCAGCTCCCTGCTCCACCCACCCACTGTTGCTTTGCAGGCTCATGTCCTGCCCCTGGCCAGCCCCTTGACATGTGTGAACTGCTCTCTCTGCCCCCCTTACTCAGGGCTGGTTCTGGGGCTCATGCAGAGAACATCAGAGGCTGCTCAGGGTGCCACATTGCTAGGCCAGGGGCCCTCCTGTGGGGCTGTGACTGTTGCTGTCCCTGCTGTACAGACATGGCCATAGAGCCAGGGAGAGATTCACTGAACAGGCCAAGGTCACTCAGTGAGTTAGAGCCAAGATCTGCCCCCAGCTCCCTGCCCCACCCACCGACGTGCTGACTTCCTCGCTGCCATGGGGCTGTTTGCATTGGCCTCTTCTCTCTGGAACCAGGTTTAAGCCACAGCTGAGGCTCTGGGCAGGGGTCTGGGTATCGGGGGGTCTGAGTGTGGGAGGGGGAGCATTTGTTCCTCTGGCTCAGCTTTTCCCTTTCTTCTACCCCAGCAATTGCCCTGCTGCAAAGCAGAGGGAGAGGATGAGGATCTAGCTGAACTTCAGGGCTCTGTGGCACAATGGCAAGTGTATTGGCTGTCTAACCAGTGGTGCTTGGTGAGTGCCATATTAATCATTCAAAGGTTGTTGGTTCAAATCCCCCCCCCAGTCACTTTTAGCTGCTCTCTGATTTCCGGAGCGCCTTTTACAGAACAGGCTGGACCTGCCCCTGTTGCATGATGGGAATGACAGGGAGCTTGTGACAGGATTTTTCTGGGTGCGAGAGACGTGCCTGTAACTCCAGTGTCTGGCTCTGACACTCCAGCAGTGGGGCCGTCCAGCTGGATTCGGACCAGGCTGGTTGGAACTTCTTGTGCTCATCGAGGGGGATTCTGCACTTGCTGCCTTGGGAGCCAGGGTCACATTGCAGAGCTCCCCCAGGGCCGTCCCATGGCGTCACCAGGCCGGCCTCCCGCGCCCTCAGCAATGTGGCTGCATTTTATCCATCCCCTTTAGTAACAACCAGCCATTCCCCACCCAGCCCCAGCCACCATGGGACCCGCTCCCTTCTCCAGGAGCAGTGTAACCACCAGCGCGGCTCCCCTGATGAGGCTGCAGCTGTGGGAGACACTTCCCTGGTTTTGGGAGGGAGACGAGACGTCAAGGCCCATGACTCGGAGCCAGCTACCGATACCCATGGAAAGCTGATTTTCAGAGGGGTGTGATCAGCCCTTCCTGTGTATCTGGCTTCTTCAAAGGGGCTGCTTAATCAGAAGCTAAAAGTTGAAAAAGGGACATTTAGAAGGGTGAATTTCTGTCTCTTTCACAGTTTTTTGTATTCCCCAGTAGCCTAATGAGCAAAGCCCTGGCTTTTTAACTCAGTGGTTGTGGGTTCAAATCCCCACATGACAGTGACAGTTAGCTCTCACTGACAAAAGACTTTGGCTTATTTTAAGAGGGATAAGGGATCTTTCAGAAAAGGCTTTATTTTCCGAAAGATCCGTGTCTAGACTGGCGCTTTTTTCCGGCAAAGCTCCGCGCCGAAAAAAAGCGGCAGCCATTTTTATGCTAATGAAGCGGGGAGATTTAAATCCCGCTTCATTAGCATGCGATATGTCTAATTTGCATCCCTTTACGAAAAAGGGATGCAATCTAGACGTACCCTTTGTGCTCTGAGACAGTTGGCAAGGATGCTCCACAGTGGCTGTCTCTCTCTCTCAGAAACTGTTC
The DNA here is from genome assembly GCA_019425775.1 of Rafetus swinhoei. Taxonomy (NCBI): domain Eukaryota; kingdom Metazoa; phylum Chordata; order Testudines; family Trionychidae; genus Rafetus; species Rafetus swinhoei. The sequence continues at coordinate 36,188,303 of CM033444.1, forward strand.
AAACCCCTCCCTAGTGAATACTGGTGTTAGGTGCAGACCTGAGAGCCAAAAGCGCTAGTATCCAAAGTCAGAACGAAGGGGCACATTTTGCTCTAGAAGGCCCAGGAGTGACAGACAGAGGGAGGTGGCTGTAGCAGAGCGGGGGTCTGTCTGGAGACAAAGCGGAGCCTGAGGATGAGAAGGCCCATGAGAGGCAGAAACTCCAGAGGAGCGGGGGTTGGGGGTGCCCCTTTTCTGTGTCTGTTGCGCTTCCAGCTTCTTTCCTCAGGCACGTTCATCCGGCAAAGACCCCACCAGGGATCTTGTATCTTCCTTTGTGCAGCTGAGCCGCAGACACAGCAGAAGGGTTTTCCTGCAGCCACCGGCCCCAGCCCCTCTCTCCAGGGAACTGCAGCCCCTCGGACCAGGCAGCTGCTCCCAGCATTCAGGAGGCACCAGGCTGAGAAGACACCGTCTCACTGACATGGTGCTGCCAGGGAGGGGCCTCACTGCTAGTCACTGTTCCTGTTCCAGGAGCAGAGTGTGTTTTGTCCTGGGCACCAATATTGAGGGCATGTACCCCTGTTTGTGTGTGAGCCCCCATGGCACCCATTGGCTCCTGCTGGGGTGTGGAGGGTCCCCTGGCTCCGTAGCTCTTGCTGGGGAAGGGTGGAGGGACCCCTGGTCCAGTATTTCCTGCTGGGGAGAAGTAGAGGTACCCCATTCCCTATAGCTCCTGCCGGGGGGGACCCTGACCCCTTATCTCCTGATGTGGTTTCAATTTTTCCCTGGCGGTATGCTCCAGACGTGAGGGATGCCAGCACACTGGCCCAGCCTGAGCCAGCAGTGATGGTTTTTACGCATGCAGGGAAATTCCCCGGCTTCTCCCCCTCACAGAGCTGCTGCCTCTCCCGGAGGCGGATGAACTACGGGTGCGGGACAGCTCCCTGCCAGCAGGGACAGCAGCCAAGGCACCAAATATCGCTGGGTCTGCAGCCAGTGTTGGGAACTGGGCAGGGAACAGGAGGCTTTTGTGTCACACAAATCTCAGGTAGGACAGACCCTCACTGAGCCCAGACTGTGATTGGTCCTAGCCAGGAATGTGTCCTGGGGCTGGTTTGTGACACTCTAAGGCTGTGTCTACACTAGGCGTAAGAGCGACACTGCCACGGTCGATGTTCCGGGCTCTAGGGAAAACCGGCTGATTGGAACTGAGCTGTGCAGAGTCTTGTAAAGGGGAACCGCAACTTCTCTGGTTATTTGCTGACTTTTATATGAGGGTTTATCAGAAGGGATGTTGTGGGCTCTGGAACACGGTGGGTGGGGCAGAAAAAGTCTTCACAAGCAGGGGAATGAGCTCAAGTGATAGAGCGCTCGCTTTGCATGTGAGAGGCAGTGGGATCGATACCCACGTTCTCCAGTCATAGATGTTTGCTGTTTCCTCTTTTCCCCAGGCAGGGCCTAAGTGCTTCCAGGGGCTCCTTCCCTCTTCCATAAGGCAACAGGCTGGTTTCCGCAGTATAGGGGGTGTCATGTTTGTCTCACAGGGAGCAGTTCCCTAGCTAAAAGTCAGGCAGGCAAAGTCCAGCCTGTAACACCCAGAGGAGGATTCACCTGCCTGGGAGGGCGGGAACAGACCAGCACTTGGGAGCTTGGCTGCCAGCTGCTTAGCACATCTGGACACAGAAGAATCCCAAGACTTGGTTCTGCCAGGCTCCAGTTTCCCCTCTTCTGTTTCTTTTCAGCTCACTGTAAACTGCCTCCCAGCTGTGGGTGAGGCTGAGTGTGTGTGTGAAACCAGCTGCACTTTGGATGATTTTGTTAATTGTTTAAAAGCCTCATGCACCTCTTCTGCCCGGGAGGTGGCTGTAACCATCGTTCCGTGTGTCTATACAAGAGTCTAAGGGCGTCTAGACTACAGGCTTTTGACAGAAGGTTTGTCGACAGATACTGTCGACAAAGCTTATGTCGACAAAGAGCGTCTAGACTACATTCAGTTCTGTCGACAGAGCAAGCTGCTTTGTCGACACGGCAGTGAAGACGCAAAGGACAGTTTAGATGAAATAACACCTTCTGTCAACAGAACTCTGTCGACAAAAGGCGTTATTCCTCCTAAAATGAGGTTTACCAGCGTCGACAAAACTGCTGAGTTCTGTCGACGTTATGGCGACAGAACTCAGCGGTAGTGTAGACGCAGGTTTAGTTTTGTTGACAAACGTCCACTTTTGTCGACAAAACCCTGTAGTCTAGACACAACCTGAGACACAGATTAGAGTTCACTTCTCAGTGGTGCCGTGTCCCTCCTTTAGCTCTGCTGTTACAGCCCCTTCTCTCTCCCATTTCTAACCCATCTCCCGGGTTTCCATGTTGTTCACCTACCTGTGGGCTTTGGGCACCTGCCCCCGTCAACCCTACTTGAAAGCGTCCTCACCAGTCTGCATCCAAATACTCTTCCCTTCCTCAACACTTGAGCCCCATCCCTGCTGAGCAGCCCTTCCTGCAACAGCATCAAGGAGGCCAAAGCCCTCTCCCCACAGAGCTGTAGCTTTCTGTGCCCAGGGGGCCAGACCCCCCCAGGGCTGGAAGGCAGGAGAGACGTGGGGAATGGCTGCATTTTGGGAGTCAAAGGTGTTGTCTGGAAACATAAAGAACCGTTGTAAAGAGACGCTGGAGAAGGGCACCATGGCTTAGCTGGTTAAAGCACTTGGCTCATAAACAGGAGATCCAGGGTTCAAATCATAGTGGTGCCTTATTGCAGCCTGTGCTTGCATTTTCCTATGTCCTTCTGGGGCACAGAAGAGGCTTCCCCTGGCCACCCATGGAACTGCTGGTTCAGGAAAAGGCTGATTGGGGAAGAGCGTTGGGAAGAAGGAAACCACAAGCCCAGAGCAAGTGCAAAGGCTGCTGTGACTGGCACTAGCAAGGCAGGGATCTGACTGCAATTGCTGGGACAGGAGAGACAGCACCACACGCCCTTGTGATTCCCAGAGGGGATCAGCACCTACAGAGCTTGAGGGAGCAACCTCTGCAGCTCCTGCAGCCATGGAGAGTAAGGGTCTGTGGGCGTCAGGTGCTTCTCACCTGTGGTTTCCTTCTTTCCAACACTCCTCTTCAATCAGCCTTTTCCTGAACCCACAGTTCCATGGGTGACTAGAGGGGCCTCTTCTGTATCCCAGAAGGGTGTAGAAGAATGTGAGCAAAGGCGGCAACAAGGCAACTCCAGAAATTGAACCCAGGATACCTTGTTGATTACACAAGTCTTTAGCCTGCTAACCCACAGTGCCCTACTCAGGCCCACTTGTAAAGCGTTCTATGTACAGTCCCAGATAACACCATTGCCTCACAAATTTCGGCCATTCCCCATTTCCCTTCTGCCTTCCCACCCTGGTGGTGTCTGGCTCCCTGGGCACAGAAGGCGACAGCTCAGTGGGCAGAGGCTGTAACATGCACATCTCTCCCAGCCGCTGGGACTGCAAAGTTGCCTTTGAGGTTCTGCTGGATTGTGGGAGGGAGAAACACAGCAAACTTTGATTTTCTGGTTTTTAAACCCCTTGGTCTCAGGGTTTAGGTTGAAGACCCCAGGTGGGGGCCCGGCCTCCTTCAGTTTGCCCCTTCCTGAGGACACAAAATTAACAACAGAGAATTCCTTTGCTCCACAGCAATCTCTGTTGGCCAAAAGGTTAACAACCGAATATTTGCCCAAGTTTAAGTGCAGCAGCAGAAGACCCTCTTACATGTGTTTCTGTGGTGTAGTAGTTATCACATTTGCTTAACACGCAGAAGGTCCCTGGTTCAAAGCCAGACAGAAACACAGGGTCTTTTCGTATTGCGGTTCCCCTTGGTGCCCACAAGGCAGTTCCAGGGTCTGCCTTCTGGTGCAGGGATGGGTGGCCTGTGTGCTGGCTTTCAGGAGCATGTGGGAGACAGCTAAACAGGTTAGGCTGAGATGGGAGGAGGCAGGGCTGGGGCTGAGACTTCTCAGCAGTCCCTTACGGGGGGCCAGCTCATTGCAGCCACTCAGTCCAGGGCCCACCCTGGAAGTGCCACTACTGCGGCTGTGCACCTTTGGGGCAGTGTGGCTGTCACCTTTGCTGCAAGGGGACACAAAGCCACATAACGTCCCCTCATGCCCAGACCCCAGCCACCCCATTCCCTCACTTTCTTCCCACCCAGCACCCTCAGCTTCCTTTGACACCCTCCCTTGTTCCTGCTCCCTCTATTCTTGCCAGACACCCCACCCTGCTCCTTCATCCACGTTCCTTCTGCACCCTTTCTCCTGTCCACACACGGCTCCTTGGCGCTTCTCAAGCCAGGCCCTGCAAGGAGCCACCAGGCAGGAACCAGCCCTTGGAGCTCAGCTTGCACCGCATCTGGTAGTTTCCCACCACATCTCACCTGGGAAGAGGTGACTTGTTCTCCTTCCTTCTTACCTTACGTCTCCGTTCCCTTCAAAGGTCTCCGCTGCCTCGGGACCCGCCTCCTCAGGGCGCTGCCCCTCTGCCACTGGGCTGGGAGGGAGACTCCAGTCTCTGCACTTGGGCTGAGAAGTCTCACGGGGACTCGTCTGTTGATGGCGTTAGTCAGCCCGATGGCCAGCCGGATCCATTCAGCGCTGCCCCAGAGGAGCTTTACAAGTGCCCAGTGTCCATTGGTATTTTCTGGGGCTCTGTGTAGGGGATTGGCCATCTTTTCCACGGAAATGCCTCTTCTTTGGAACAGCAGCTCCCAGGTGTTCATGGAACTTCTTCTTCTCAGCTTGGGAAAGGGACGACTAAGGCGATGGGACAGAGTTTTATGTAATGATAACAGGTGCAGAAAGCAAATAAGAATTTTTTTTCTCCTACTCAAGATCCTGGGTGACAGAATGAAACTGGTAAGTAACCAAGTTAAAAGAAGCATTTTTGCACCCAGTGGAATTCCTTGCCAGAGGATGTTGTGAAGGTGAACTCTACAAGAAAGTCCAAAACAGAACTGGATCATTTAATGCAGGAAAGATCAATCAATGGCATTTAACCAGGATGGACAGGGAAGGTGTCGCTAGCTGGTGTATTCCATAAGCTGGGAATGGAGGGATCACTTAACAACTGTCTGTCCTGAGGATTCCCTCGGGACTATGCAATTGACTGCTGTCGTTAGACAGGATCCTGGGCTAGCTGGACAACTGGCATGGCCCAGTCTGGCTGTTCTGATGTTCTGTTTGGTTTCTGCTCTTGTCCCCTCTGGACAATGGAAAACAGACCCGCATCCTGAAGGGGACAGAAAGTGGCCTGTGAAAGGCTAGTGTAGGTAAGGAAAGAGACCTGTTTATGTGTCCCTGATGGTCTAGCGGCTAGGACTCAGCACTTTCACTGCTAAAACCTGGGTTTAATTCCCAGTTTGGGAAACCAGCCTCAGTTTTCACATGAGAACTGCCTATTCATTCATCTTACCTCATTGTTACAGCAGCTGTGACTCAAGAGGTTCACTCAGGGCCCCTTTCCCACCTCTCCCTCACTGCCAAGACAGCACCTGCCATTTTCACAAGCCCTTCAGAAGAGGCAGAGCTGGGTGACTCAAACTGCCCCTCTCCTCTCCTCTGTGGGCAGCACTGCAGGAAGCTCTGTGGCACACACAGCACTAGCCCAGCGCACAGTCAGGTCAGCACAAAATCCATTGGTTCACTTTGGTTGTCGAAGGAGACAACGCAGAACTGACTCCACCCCCCACTCAGTAACCTGGGGAAATGACCCACCAGGCCTGGGCACTTCGGAGAGGCAACGATTCCCCACTGGCCAGGCCAGAGACTCCCTCTTACACAGTCATGGAGCCTTCTCCCCCTGGTCCTCCTCCCCCCTTCACTCAGCTCTCACTGCTCGGTGCTGCCAGGGAAGGGCCTCACTGCTGGAGCCGCCTGGGCAGGTTCTGGCCACAGAGACACGTCCCAGAGCAGGACGGATGCTCAGACTGACACTGAGTGTTGCTCAGCGCTGGGGTGAGACAGGGAAGGACAAAAGGGTCTAACGGCACCTGCAGCCTTTCAGAACAGCTCCGGCCCCATCCCCAAGTACCAGCCCTTCCCTCCGCCCTCACTGGGCTCCACTGGGCACTGCCTGGACTCAGGCCTCCCCGGTGCCAGCCTAAGGGCTCTGGAGAAGACATGGCAGCTTCGTGGACAGAGTCCTGAGGCCCTGGCAGGGCAGGGCTCATTCAGCAGCTGTGGGGCTGGGCTGTTGCAAGCTTAGAGCAGGGGTGGGCAAGAACTGGGAACCACTCCCAGGGCTGCACTTTTCCATGCTATTAACGGAGGAGGTGGGGGTCTGGGATGGAGCGTGGGTGTAGACAGGAGCTTGGGGCAGAGGACTGGGGTGTAGGAACGGTAGCAGGGGCTTGGGTTGTGACCTGGGGCAGAGGATTGGGGTGTAGGATCTGGGAGGGTGTGGGTTCAGGAGGACAGAGGGTTTGGCTTATGTGGGGTACCAGTGGGTTGAGGGAAGGGAGGGGCTGGGGTGCCAGAGGCAGGCTCTGGCTGGGAGACTTACCTGGCTCATTCCTGGCCAGCAGCCCGCACATTTCTCAGGCAGCCTGCCCTGCTCCCACACAGGCCGCAGGGGTTATGTGGGCGGGTGAATAGGAGCCTGAGTGGAGGCGGGATGGTGCTTCACATGGCCAGAAACCAGCCAATGGGATTGTGCCAGGAGCAGGGACACTAACAGCTTCACTCAGCTCTCAGGGGTCGTCTACACAGTGAGCTTGTTTTTCAATAGCTTGTTTCAAAGTAGCACATCTACACTGCAGGGAAACCTCAACTTAGAGCCCCAGGAGGCACTGGGGAGTAATTACTTTGAATGGCCCTGGGAAAGTGCTATTTTGAAATAGCAGTGGAGCATCCACACTCCGGCTATTGTAAAATAGCTATTTTGGAAGAGGCGTTATCCCTCGGGCAATGGGGTTTACAGATTTGGAGCTAAGCCGTGGCTGGCTTTTGAGGTGAGTGAGTAGGAAGAGGGAGGGGCCACTGCAGGCACTTGGCCCTCTGCTTGCAACAAAAAAAAAAAAAAAAAAAGTAGCCTACAGGAGAATGTGGGTATCGATCACACTACCTCTCACACGCTAAGCAAGTGCTCTATCAGTTGAGCTAATTCCCCTTCTGTTTATAGATTTAAGCTTTTGGTGACTCTAAGTCGAGGTACCGCATCCACTGGTGGCTTCTTGTGCAACAACTCTTTTGCGGAAGAGTTCTTGTGCAAAAGGTCTTGCACAAGAGCATGTCCACACTGCCATGTGCTTTTGTGCAAGTGATGTGCTTTTTGCACAAGAGCATCTATGGCAGTGTGCACACTCCCTTGCACAAGAGAGCTCTGATGGCCATTTTAACCATAGGGGCTTCTTGAGCAAGAAATTCATGTTGCCTGTCTGCACTGCCCTCTTGTGCAAGAGCTCTTGCACAAGAGGGTTTATTCCTCATGGGGAGAGGAATAACTCTTCTGGAAGAGGCCCTGTTTTCCGATGCTGTACTGTAAATTTACTTGCACAAGAACATGTGTGCAGTGTAGACGCTCTGTAAGTTTTTGCGCAAAAAGCCTGCAGCGTAGACATAGCCCCAGAGAGGGGATTGCATCAGAAATCTCCACCTGAGTGAAGACATGGCCTAATGGTGCAATTAGTTATATGCTAACACTAACAGCCTCATTGCTGGTAACTCACAGAAGCCCTTGTTGCCCTAGGAAGGGGTGTGGCCAAAACACAAGCACCACTGTGAACCGGATTTGAACCTGCACAGGGAAACCCTATTGGATTTCAAATCCAACGCCTTAACCACTCAGCCATCACAGCTGCAGGCAGTAAGAAGCCAGGGAAACTGGTAAATAATCCCAGTGCGCAGGCCTAACGTCACCTGCCATAGAATTCACACAACAAACCATTTCAACAGCTGTGCAGAGGAGTCCTAGCTGTTCTCGTCTTAGGCTGCCTTGAAGGTGAGTTCTGCTTCAAGGTCTTCTTTCCTCCTTCTTGGTCTTCCTTTCCCCTTTTCCTTCCTCTTCTCTTCTCCCCTTTTCCTTCTTGCTGGTCTCCTTGTTGGACCCCAGTTTATATAGAAAAACTCAATACTGCTTAGTTCTACCTTAACCAATTATTTTAGTATAATTTAACTAACCAATCAGAACATACTGTAACAGAATGACCTAACCAATCAGACCCCACTGCCTTAGCTGATTTACACCTAGCAAAATCAATTATACAGCAGACAGAAACAGATCCAAACCAGACTATCACACAGACAAACAATATTACTCGGGGTGGGGCAAAATGGAATCTATGAGGCCAAACTCCTTTGTGCTTCGCCAGGACCATGCAGGATGGGCAGTGCCCCAGGATCTGCGTGTGCCCGGATCAGTCCCACACCCCGGCTGATTCTCTTCCCCTGTTTCCCCCTGGACATCCCCACTCACCCCCCTCTGCCGGCCTGGCGGTTCTCCCCACTTCTCCTCCTGATCTCCCTGGCCAGCCCTGCTGCCCACACCAGCCCTGCTTCCTCCGGTCAGTTCTTTCCCCACCCCAATCTTTCCCGGCCAGTCCCACTGCCCCACCCCCCCCCTGGCCAGCCCTGCTTCTGCCAGCAGAACCAGAGTAATCCAATCAAACCCTGCACCACCACATCGTGTACTGGAAAGGGGCTCATTTATTTTCAGAAAGCCGACACCATCTTTGGAATTTTTTTATCCGTATTCTCATTCCGGATGGTGAATGCACCAGGCTCTCTCCATTCTGACACATGGCAGTGCCTTCAAACCTCACTGGCACTGTCAGCAGTGGGGATATTTAAAAGGCACTGCTTTTACATTTGTGTTCAGGATCTGTCTGCCCTGATGAGTCCCACTCCCTGCTGGCTGATTCTCTCCCCCCTCCCCCCAGGCCAGCCTGTCCTAGCCTGCAGATTTTCTCCTGATCTCCCCTGGAAGCCCTGCTGCCCCCCCAGCCCTGCTTTCACCAGCCAGTACCCTCCCCTCACCCTGCGATATCCCCCATCGTTTTGACCTACTGAACAGCTATGGGCCTTCCAATAGGATTATAGAAAAACCATATTGTTACCTAGGACCTTTCCATAGCAGAGACATCAGGATCCATGAGCACAGACAAGGAAAGGTAAATGCAACTGTGAAGGGACTCGAACCCCCAATCTTCTGATCCGAAGTCAGACGCCTTATCCATTAGGCCACACAGTCTTAACTTGGAGAAGCCTGGACTTCTTGCTATGTGTGGGTAGGGAAAGTCTACCTAGTCCATAAGCTTTTATTATTTTCCTTGTTTGGGGGTTTAGAAATCACATCTGAGCTGGTGAATTATTCTTATTTTGTGTAACTAAGGATTGCAGCCCAGGGATTTTTCCTGAGTCTATGTCACTTCATGGCTCTCTACCACCTAGGCTATCTCCATACTGCATCTCTCTTCCGCAAAAGCTCATGCAAATGTAGCACAGATTAGCATATTGCCATGCTCATTTGCATAATTAATTGGGGTCCGTTTTTGCACAAGAGGCTTTTGCACAAAAAGGAGCTGTGTAGACTGGGGCTCTTCCTGCCTTCTGCTTCCCCTGGCTCCAGCCTGGCCTTGGCCTCTCTCCTCTCAGCCCCATGGGGCCAGGGGAAATGCAGGGGGCCATTTCAGAGTCTGGTTGGGGGCGGCGACCTGTCCATGCAATCATGGGGGAGGGGAGAGTGTCACACGCCTTCTACTAGAGCTGGTACTTAAATAAAAACAAAAATAAACCAGCAGCTGGGATGGGGCAGCTGGAGGGAGCCAGGAGAGCAGAGGTAGCCTGAGAGCTGAGAGCCCCAGGTGCCCAACAAAAACATCAGCTGTTGGTCCCATGGTGCAAGGCAGCATTCAGGGTGCTGAGCTTTGCAACCTGAGTTCAACTGTCAGTGGGATTTTCCTAGGCTGGTTGTTGCAAACCCTCCTCTTTAGGTTTCTTGTCCTCAGGCTGGTGAGAAGAGATTTTTGTGCCTTCTGCCAGGTGTCTAATGCCCACTGGGGCTCAGTCTCTCATCTGGCTGGCTCAGATGAACTGGAGCCATGAAACCTACCAGCCTGGCTAGAGATGCAGGGGGCTGAGGTTGTGTTTCTCGCTGCTTCCCCTGATGCCCTCAGGTCCGGTCCCAGCAGCTGCCAGGCTCTGCCTATTGCCCCCTGGCCTCTGCTAACCCACACATTGGTTGTGCAGCTATTGCCTTGGGCGTAGGAACTGTCTGGGAGAGCGAATGGCACAAGTGAGAGTCTGGACCAAGATTCACTCAGTCAGTTTGGTTCTTTTGGATCTGCCCCTCCTGCACTCCTAGAGACACTGAAACAAAAAAAGACACATGAGAAAAACCCAACTATTTTTCTTTTGCTGCAACATGAATGGATCTAGCTCAGGGGTCCTTCTGCATGTGAAGCACCCTTGTACTCCTGTACTCTTCTGCCCCTCACCTGCGATGCCATCCACTTGGGGAGCACTTGCCCTGACACTTGTAGATGGGCCAACATGGACAAACCAGCATTACTAAGGCACCCTTCGATAGCTCAGCTGGAAGAGTGGTGGACTGTAGCACGTGCTTGGCAAGTGATCCTTAGGTTGCACTGCAATTGACAAAAAAGATTGTGGGTATGAGCTGCTAATTGCATTTCTTGGGCTGCACAGGCCTTGAGACTCCTCCAAGGCTGGAGGGAAATGGGGAATGGCTGCACTTTGGAATTCAAAGGTGTTGTCTGGCCATTCCTCACCCAACCCCATCCCCTGTGGGACCCCGCTCCCTTCCCCAGGAGCATCGTGAGCACCAGAGTGCTGAGGCTGCAGCTGTGGGAGGCAAGCCCCTGGCTTCGGGAGGGAGACGAGATGTCCAGGTGTTGAGTTTCGCCCATGGCTAGTGTGGGGTGACCCACACTCTGGGGGCAGCTGGAGGTGCCTTCTGAGAGCTGATTTTCAGAGGGGTGCGAACAGCCCTTCCTGTGTTTCTGGCGCCTTCCAACGGCTCGAATCTGGCACCTAAAAGTTGAGGAATGTGCATTTGGAAGAGGGAATTTCTGACTCTTCAGTGTCATTAGTGCACCCCAGTGGCCTAATGGACAAGTCATTGGTTTTCTAAGCCAGGGTTTGTTGGTTTAAGTCCCATATGGGCTGACGGTTGTGATGTTCCCCAGCAGCTATAAAGTCTCTTTTGCTTCCTTTTCGCCATGGCATCTGAGAGATGTTTGAACACTGGGCAAGTGTCCCCTGGAATTGCCACTTTCCCCCGGACAGGACCCCTCAGTAGCAGACACTGAAACTGGTGTTAGACACAGACAGGAGCAGCGGCGGATAGAGGGCAGGGCGAGCGGGGCGGCTGCCCCTGGCCCCGCGCTTCAATAGGCCCCGCGCCAGCCCCGCTCGCCCTGCCGTATATCTGCCGCTGCTGCCCTTACCTGCTGGAGCCGCCTCCGCCGCTGCCCTTCGCTGCGAGTCCACGAACTGCTCCGTTAGCCAGTGGCGCGCGCGGCGGCAGCTCGTTGCCATGGAGGCGAAGGGCGACGCCTGGCCATGGCGCCCGGGTATCCCGCTGTCCACCCTCCTGCCCCACCCAGAGAGGCTGGGGTGGCGCGGTTTCTCCCGAGGGAGCCCAGATCCCTTTCCCAACACACCTGGGGCAGAGCGACCCACCCGCCAGGAGACCCCATCTCCTCCCGCCAGTCCCCACCTCCCCACTCGTGGGCAGCGCAACCCAGCTCCACAGACAGCGCCCCACACACACACACGTGCCTGGGAGCAGGGGAGTTGCCAGCTGCCCCCGCCCAGCCAGGAGCTGTTCGAGAGGCTGAAATGGTCTTTTGGCCTGTCTGATGAGTCAGACACTCCTGCCCGCTGGTCCTCCCTATGGCCCATCTGTGCGCCATCCTCCACGTAGCCACACCCTGCCTGCCCCCAACCCGAGTAACCACACGCTGCCTGCCCCCAAGTCTCAACACCCACACGCTGCCTGCCCCAAATCCCAGCACCCACACACTGCCTGTCCCCCAAATCCCAACACCTAATGCTGCCTGGCCCCCAAATCCCAACAGCCACATGCTGCCTCCCTCCAACACCCAACGCTGCCTGCCCCCAAGCATCAACACCCACACGCTCCTGCCCCCAAGTCTCAACACCCACACTCCACCTGGCCCCCGCAAGTCCGAATGCTGCCTGGCTGCAGAACACCCAATGCTGCCTGGCAAATACCAGCCATGGGCAGCCAAAGAGAATCTACTGTGAGCCAGGAGCGTTTTGTAGGTCTTTCGATTATATCCATTGAAAACGGCCTGTGTAAAGAAATGGACTTTACTGACATAATTGAAGAATGTGCTGCCAAAAGAGCTAGACAGCTATAGTAGACTTAAATACAAATTAAAATGTTTAATTATTAATGCAGACTTGTGTTTAAGAATGAATTACAATATAATTAAAATAAAAATTATCCAACTAAATTAAGTTTCTATCAAATTTACCCAATTCACATTTAATATGAAAAATAGCCTTTAATTTGCGCATTTGACGCCTTTTTTCTATTTTGTCTCCAAAGGGGGGCCCCCCAAAATTGTGCTGCCTGGCCTCCGCAAAACTCTCATCTACCCCTGGACAGGAGGAGAGTGTTTCCTAAAAGCTGAGGTGTGCAAAGTGAGGTCACTTGCAGAGATGCAGGCGCTGGCTTCTCTGTATGCACCTTGGCACCTGTTACCCATCGGTACCCACCACCTCTCACCCCCCCTGCCAGCACCCAGACAGAAGGCCAGTGCACATGGAGCCAGCGACTGTAGCGAGGGAGGTGGCTGCAGCACAATTCTAGGCCTAGGGCACATTGAACAACGGTTTGAAATATTTTTAAAACAAAAAAATATGAAAAACTTTAGGCTCCATTTACACTGCAGGCTTCTTGCCCAAGAACTGTTTTGGGCAAGAGTTCTTGTGCAAGAGCAGGTCCACACAGCCACATACTTGCCCCCAAGAGGGAGGGACAGCTGAGTGGTCTGAGCATTAGTTTTCTAAACGCAGCCTTGTGAGCTCAATCCTTGAGAGGGCCATTAAGGGAAGTGAGGCAAATCTGTCAGGAACGGCCCTTAGCCCTGCCATGACTGCAGGGGGGCTGGATTAGATGACCCCTCCAGCTCTATCAGATGGTCTATCTCCTTATAAAGAGCATCCAAGGCAGTGTGGATGCTCTCTTGTGCAAGCAACCTCTCAAGGCCATTTTAGCCATAGGGATTTTGGTGTAAGAAATCCCTGTTTCCTGTACACACTGCCTGGCCTTCTTGTGCAAAAGGTCTTGTTCATTATGGGGAGAGGAATAACTCTTGCGCAAGAAGCCCTCTTTCCCAATGGTTTACTCTACATTTTCTTGCACAAGAATGCACATGCAGTGTACACACTCCGCAAGTTTTTGCGCAAAAGCCTGCAGCATAGCCATAGCCATACAGTGTGAAAAACTTCATAACAACAAGCCCCACCACCAGCAGGTCCCACTGAAATTTGAACTCAGATTGCAGAATTCAAACTCTTGTGTGCTGCCCCTTATACCATGGGACCCATAGAGTGGACTGTGCATGGGGCACCTGGGATATTCAGCTCTCAGGCTGGCCTCTGCACTCCTGGCTTCCCTCCTGCTGCTTCATCTCTCTGGCTACGACGACACTGCACATTTATTTTGGAATAAGCTGTTCTTGAATAGTTATTCCAAAATAGCTTATTTTCGAAATAGCACCGCTACACTGCAGGGAAACCTCAGAGTAGTCGGAGGCAGGCTCCCCCAATGTAGACGAGCTACCGCGAGTTAGAGCCCCAGGAAAAATAACTTAGAATGGCCTTGTGCAGGGGCTAGTTCAAACTAGCAGCAGTGGCGCATCTACACAGGCCTTATTTTGAAATAGTTAATTTGGAATACGTGTTATTCTTCGTAGAATGAGGTTTGCAGAAGTCGGAATAAGCCGTCTGTTACTTCAGAATTATTTCAAAATAACGGAATTGCTGTGTAGACTCTTGCATTGTTATTGTGGAATAACGGCCATTGTTCCAAAAGAACTTTTGTGAGTGGACAGAACCTGCACAGCCCAAGAAATGCGATTGGCAGCTCCTCCCCACAATCGTTTTGTCAATTGCAGTGCTGAAGTCAACTGAAGACATGGACCCAAAGCAACCACCTTGGTTGCCTTCTGCTAAGGCCGAGCCAGAGGGAAAAGAATCACTCCTTCGAGCCGGAGTTGAACCAGCAACCTAAGGATCACTTGCCAAGCACACACTACAGTCCTCCGCTCTGCCAGCTGAGCTATCGAAGGGTGCCTGAATGGTCCTGGTTTGTTCAGGTTGTCCCTTCTACAAGTCCCAGGGCACATGCTCCCCCCAAGTAGATGGCATTGCTGATGAGGGGCAGAGGAGCACAGGGGCTGCCACAGGTACTTCACATGCAGACAGACCCTTTGAGTGAAACCTGAGCTAGATCCATCCATTTCACAGCAAAAGAAGAAAGTTGGGTTCTTCTCATGTGTCTTCTTTGTTCCAGAGTCTCTAGGGGTGCGGTCAGGGCAGGTCCACAAAAACAAACCACTTGAATGAACCTCAGTCTAGAAACTCACAGAAACACCCTGAGTGTTTCCTTACCTGTACTTAAATGTTGACAAAAATTTTGTTACTAACTCCTTGGCCAACTCAGATTGCTCTAGGGTAAAGAAATACTCTCTTGTTAATTCTGTGCGCTCAGGAAGGGTAAATTGAAGAAGGTTGCCCCAGGGACTCCAATCCAACCGCTGAGATGAAGGGGTTTACAATCCAGACAAGCAATGTTTATTGCACTTCTGTTTTCCTTCAACCCTGCCCAACCTCAAGGCAACTCCACAGTCCCAGCGGCTGGGGAGATGTGCATGTTAGAGCTTCTGCCCTCTGAGCTGTAGCCTTCTGTGCCCAGGAGCCAGACACCACCACAGTGGGAAAGCTGGAGGAAATGGGGACTGGTCACTCTTTGAGAGTCAAAGGTGTCGTCTGGGGCCATAAATTAGAACAGTTTTAAAGAGGCTTTGGAGGTGGGCACTGTGGCTTATCTGGGATCATAGAGTAGAACTGTTTTACAAGCCTGGTTGAGGAGGGCACCATGGCTTAGTTGGCTGAAACACCTGTCTAATAAGCAAGAAATCCTGTGTTTTGGTCCCAGTGGTGCCTTGCTGTAGCTTTCATTTCCCATTTTTCTATCCCCTTCTGGGACACAGAAGAGGCCTCCCCAACCCATGGAACTGCTGGTTCAGGAAAAGGCTGATTGGGGAGGAGTGTTGGAAAGAAGGAAACCACAAGCCTGGAGCAGGTGCAGAGGCTGCTACCACATGCCCTTGTGATTCCCTGGAAGTGTCAGCGCCCAGAGATCCTGAGGCTGTGTCTACACTGGCGCGATCTTGCACAAAAGCGACTGCTCTTGCACAAAAACTTGCTGCCTGTCTACACTGGCTGCGTGTTCTTGCGCAAGTAAACTGACGTTCTAATGTATGAAATCAGGGCTTCTTGCGCAAGAACTATGATGCTCCTGCTCAGGAATAAGCCCTTTTGTGCAACTGTTCTTGCGCAAGAGGCCAGTGTAGACAGGCAACATGAATTTCTTGTGCAAGAAAGCCCTATGGTTAAAATGGCCATCAGAGCTTTCTTGCACAAGAGAGCGTCTACACTGGCACGGATGCTCTTGCGCAAAAGCACATGCCAGTGTAGACGCTCTCTTCTGGAAGAGTTTTTGCACACGAACTCTCCCGCAAAAGAGTTCTTGCGCAAGATGACGCCAATGTAGCCGTAGCCAGAGAGTGCAACCTCTGCACCCATGGAGACTGACTCTCCCCACCTCCTTGGGATGGGCAATGGCAGTATGGAGATAGCCTAGGCGGTAGATAGCCATGAAGTAAAATAGACTCAGGAAAAATCCCTGGGTTGCAATCCTTAATTACACAAAATAAAAATAATTCACTAGCTCAGACATGATTTCTAAGCCCCAAACAAGGAAAATAATAAAACCTGATGGACTAGCTAGACCTTTCCTTGCTTACACATTTCAAGAAATCCATTGCTAAAAAAGCTAATAGTGTGTGGCCTAAAGGATAAGGTGTCTGAATTCAGATCAGAAGACTGAGGTTTCGAGTTGCTTTGTAGTTGTGTTTACTTTGCTTTGTGTGTCCTGCTATCTTTGGCCTGGAAAGGTCTTCTCTAACAATATGGTTTTTCTGTAGCCCTATTGGAAGGCCTGTAGCTATTCAGTAGGTCTAAACTAAAGCCTTCTTCTGCAGCCAGACTGGAGAGCAGCAGCAATTAGCTATAAAGGCTGGAGTCACATGCTCACATTCCATCTAAATGACATTGAAATAGTGTCACACTAGGCTGTGAGAAGGATCTTATCCTAGTGGCACCCACTGTTACCAGATAAGAAACAGATCTCAAGATGGGTAGAAAACTTAGTTAAACACCGTTTTGTCTGGCAAGAAACTGCTTACCAATAGCTGTGGTTGTGCAATGGGCATTCTATGATTATTGTCCTCCCTTTCCTATTGTTTGTCTGTGTGGTCGCTTTCTGGTTTGCATCTGTTTCTGTCTGCTGTATAATTAATTTTGCTAGATGTAAATCAACTAAGGTGGTGGAGTATGATTGGTTGTAAATCATAATAGTATCTTATGACGGGTTAGTAAAATTATACTAAAATAATTAGTTAAGATATTGCTAAGCAGGACTCAATTTTCACTATATAAAGTGGGGTCCAAGAAGGAGACCAGGAAGAAGAAGGAAAAGGGGAAAGAGAAGTAGAAGAAGGAGGAAAAGGGAAAGTAAGACTGGGAAGAAGAACTCACATCCAAAACCACCTAGGACCAGAGCTTCCAGGACAACTCTGCACAACCTTCAGTAGGGAAACAAGCTACCCAAGCCCTGAGACCCCTGACTGAGAGTAGAACATGCCTGTCTCATTAGGAAGGACAAACAGAGACCCTATGTTTCTATAGAGCTTTGAACCAACAACCCGCTGCACGATAAATAAACACAATGACCACTACACCACAAAGACTTTTCTTACCTGTAGTACAACTTGGGCAAATATTCTGTTACTAACCCGTTGACCAACTCAGATTGCTGCGGGGAAGGAATTCTCTCTTGTTAATTCTGTGCTCTCAGGAAGAGACCAAACCAAAGGAGGCTGGGTCCCCACCTGGGGACTCCAACCCAAACCCTGAGAGCCAGGGGTTTACAAGCCAGATGATCAATGTTTGCTGCACTTCTCTTTGCCCCCAACTGTGCCAAACCTCAAGGCCAGCTCTACAGTTCCAGTGGCTGGGGGAAATGTGCATGTTAGAGCCTCTGCCCACTGAGCTGTAGCTTTCGGTGCCCAAGGAGCCAGACACCCCCAGGGCTGGAAGGAAACAGGGATAGGCTATACTTTGGGAGTCAAAGGTGTTGTCTGGGACCATAGAGTAGAACAGTTTCACCAAACTTCCTGAGGAGGGCACCCTGGCTTAGCTGGCTAAAGCACCTGTCTAGTGAACAGAAAATTCTGGGTTCAACTCCCAGGGTGCCTTTCAGAGCCCTTGCTTATGTTTTCCTATGTGCTTCTGGGACACAGAAGAGGCCTCCCCTGGCCACCCATAGAACTGCTGGTTCAGGAAAAGGCTGATTGGAGAGGAGAGTTGGAAACAAGGAAACCACAAGTGAGAAGTACCTGATGCCCACATACCCTAAATCTCCATGGCTGCAGGAGCTGCAGAGGTTGCACCCTCAGGCTCTCTAGGTGCTGACACCCCCAAGGAATCACAAGGGCTTGTGGTGCTGGCTCTCCTGTCCCAGCAATTGCAGTCAGAGCCCTGCCTTGCCAGTGCCAGTCACAGCAGCCTCTGCACCTGCTCCAGGCTTCTGGTTTCTGGTTTCCTTCTTTCCAATGTGCCTCCCCAATCAGCAGTTCCATGGGTGGCCAGGGGAGGCCTCTTCTGTGTCCCAGAAAGACATAGGAAAATATGAGCAAGGGCTCTGAAAGGCACCACTGGGACTTGAACCCAGGATCTCCTGTTTATGAGGCAGGTGCTTTAGCCAGCTAAGCCATGGTGCCTGCCACAAGGGGCCCTTTAATACAACGAGGTTTATCAGTTATTTTGCTTGAACTAACCACACCTTAACAGTGTCTGTTATTTCGAAATAGCGCTATTTTGAAATAGCGCCATAACGTGAATATGCAAATGAAGCACAGAATATTTAAATCCCAGCTTCATTTACTATTTTGAATGTCTTCTTTTGCATCCCTCTCTCGAAAGAGGTGCAAGTGTAGACATGCCCGAACTGCCTTGTGGACGCCAAGGAGCCGCAAGAGGAGAAGACCCTGTGTTTCTGTCTGGTTGCAAACCAGGAACTTTCCATGTGTTAGGCTAAGGCATGGTGCCCACCCACAAAATTGTTTTAAAACTGTTCTACTTTATGGTCCCAGACAAGACCTTTGACTCCCAAAGTGAAGCCATTCCGCATTTCCCTCCAGCCTTCCAGCCCTGGTGGTGTCTGGCCTCCCTGGGCACAGAGAGATCCATGGGCAGGGGGCTTTGGTTTCCTTGCCCATGGGATGCTGTTGCAGGAGGGCAGCTCAGCAGCGATGGGGTTCACCTGTCGAGGAAGGGAAGACTATTTGGATGCAGACTGGCTAACCTAGTGAGGAGGCTTTAAACTAGGTTTGATGGGGGCAGGTGCCCAAAGCCCACAGGTAAGTGAACAACATGGATACCTGGGAGATGGGTCAGAAATGGGATAGAGTGTGGGCAGTAACTGCAGAGATAAAGGAGCGACACGGGACCACTGGGAAGCAAAATCTAATCTGTGTCTTAGACGCTGGTATAGACACACAGGAACAATGGGTAATAGGCAGGAAGAAGTTGGTATCACAGGGACTTGGTGGGATAATACACGACTGGAATTTTGGCACAGAAGGGTACAGCTCGCTCAGGAAATGTAAGCAGGGAAAAAAGGAGGAGGAGTTTCCTTAGATATGAAACATGCGAACACTTGGCCTGAGGCGGAGATGGACACAGGAGACAGATTGTGTCATCAATCCCTGGGTGAGGTTAAAGGGTAAAACCCCAGGGTGATGTCACACTAGGCATCTGTTACAGACACCTCCCCAGGCAGAAGAGGTGCGTGAGGCTTTTAAACAATTAACAAAATCATCCAAAGTGCAGCTGGTTTCACACACACTCAGCCTCACCTACAGCTGGGAGGCAGTTTGCAGGGAGTTGAAAAGAAACAGAAGAGGGGAAACTGCTGCCTGGCAGAACCAAGTCTTGGGATTCTTCTGTGTCCAGATGTGCTAAGCATCTGGCAGCCAAGCTCCCAAGTGCTGATCTGTTTCTGCCCTCCACAGGCCAGCAAATCCCGTCCGCTGGGTGTTACAGGCTGGACTTTGCCTTCCTGACTTTTAGCCAGGAACTGCTCCTAGTGAGGCAAACGTGACACCCCTGCACTGCGGAAACCAGCCCATTGCCTTTTGGGAAGAGGGAAGGAGGCCCTGGAAGCACTTAGCCCCTGGCTGGCTCTGCTTGTGAAAAGAAAGCAGCAAACATCTATCACTGGAGAATGTGGGTATTGATCCCACTGCCTCTCACATGCAAAGCGAGCGCTCTACCACTTGAGCTAATTCCCCTGCCGGTGAATAGGTTTTCTGCCCCACCCACCATGTTCCAGTGCCCACAACGTCCCTTCTGATAAACCCTCATATAAAAGTCAGCAAATATCCAGAGAAGTTGCGGTTCCCCTTTACAAGACTCTGCACAGCTCAGTTCCAATCAGCCGGTCTTCCCTAGAGCCCAGAACATTGACTGCGGCAGCGTCGTTCTTACGCCTAGTGTAGACACAGCCTTGGGGTGTCACAAACCAGCCCCGGGACACATTCCTGGCTAGGACCAGTCAGTCTGGGCTCAATGAGGGTCTGTCCTACCTGAGATGTGCGTGACAGAAAAGCCTCCTGTTCCCTGCCCAGTTCCCAACACTGGCTGCAGACACAGTGATATTTGGTGCCTTGGCTGCTGTCCCTGCTGGCAGGGAGCTGTCCTCACCTGCAGTTCATCCACCTCCCGGAGAGGCAGCAGCTCTGTGAGGGGAGAAGCCGGGAATTTCCTGCATGTATAAAAACCATCACTGCCTGGCCCAGGCTGGGCCAGTGCGCTGGCATCCATCATGTCTGGAGCATTCTCCTGGGAAAAACTGAAACTACGTCAGGAGATAAGGGGTCAGGGTCCTCCTGGCAGAAGCTATAGGGTCCCGTGTCCCTCCACATCTCTCTAGCAGGAGCTATGGGGTCAGGGGACTCTTCTCCCCAGCAGGAGCCAATGGGTGTCATCGGGGCTCACACACAAACAGGTGCACATGCCCTCAATATTGGTGCCCAGGACAAAACTGGCTCCGCTCCTGGAACAGGAACAGTGACTAGCAGTGAGGCCCTCCTGGCAGCACCGTGTCAGACAGTTTCTTCTCGGCCTGGTACCTCCTGAATGCTGGGAGCAGCTGCCTGGTCCGAGGGCTGCAGTTCCCTGGAGAGAGGGGCTGGGCCGGTGGCTGCAGGAAAACCCTTCTGCTGTGTCTGCGGCTGAGCTGCACAAAGGAAGATACAAGATCCCTGGTGGGGTCTTTGCTGGATGAACGTGCCTGAGGAAAGAAGCTGAGCGCAACAGACACACAATAGGGGCACAAGGGACAGTTTGAGTCACACACATGGCACAGCTCAGCCAGGACCTTATCCACTCACAGAGCTTCACAGCTTCTCCACGCCCCCCAAACTCAACCAGGCAAACTGCCCCATGGGCTTTGGCCACACCATGCTCAGAGCCTGGGGATTTTCTGTCAGTTTGCCAGACCAAATAACTAGCCCCCCACTGCTCTGGCATCTCTGCCTCTCATGGGCCTTTTCATCCTCAGGCTCCGCTTTGTCTCCAGACAGACCCTGCTCTGCAACAACCACCTCCCTCTGTCTGTCACTCCTGAGCCTTTTAGAGCAAAACAGGGCCTTGCAGTCTGACTCAGGATACTAGGGCTTTTAGCACTCCCAAGGCAGCAAGTGCAGAATCCCTCTTGATGAGCGCAAGAGGTTCCGACCGGCCTGGTCTGAATCAGGCTGGACAGCCCCACTGCTGGAGTGTCAGAGCCAGACACTGGAGTTACAGGCACATCTCTCGCACCCAGAGAGGTCCTGTCACAAGCTCCCTGTCACTCCCATCATGCAACAGGGGCAGGTCCAGCCTGTTCTGTAAAAGCCTCTCTGGAAACCAGCTGAAAACATCTGTGGTGGGATTCGAACCAACAACCTTTGAATAATTGGCATGGCTCACGTAAAGCACCACTGCTTAGATGGCCAACACACTTGCCACTGAGCCTCCCAGTTCAGATAGATCCTCATCCTCTCCCTCTGCTTTGCAGCAGGGCAATTGCTGGGGTAGAAGAAAGGAAAAGCTGAACCAGAGGAACACACGCTCCCCCTCCCACACTCAGACCCCCTCATACCCAGCCCCCTGCCCAGAGCCTCAGCTGTGGCTTAAACCTGGTTCCAGAGAGAAGAGGCCAATGCAAACAGCCCCATGGCAGAGAGGGAGTCAGCACGTCGGTGGGTGGGGCAGGGAGCTGGGGGCAGATCTTGGCTCTAACTCACTGAGTGACGTTGGCCTGTTCAGTGAATCTCTCCCTGGCTCTATGGCCCTGTCTGTACAGCAGGGACAGCAACACTCACAGCCCCACAGGAGGGCCCCTGGCCTAGCAATGTGGCACCCTGAGCAGCCTCTGATGTTCCTGCTTGAGCCCCAGAACCAGCCCTGAGTGAGTGGGGGCAGGGAGAGCAGCTCACACATTGCCAAGGGGCTGGCCAGGGCAGGACATGAGCCTAGAAAACAGCAGTGGGTGGGTGGAGCTGGGGGCAGATCTGGGCTCTAACTCACTAGAGGTGAGTCCCATAGCTCAGAATAAGAGATGCAATTGTATAGCTAATTTTGAAATAGCTTATTTTGTAATTTGGCACTGGCTACACACTTATTTCTAAACAAATCGCTGTTCTGAAACATCCCTCGCTCCTCGTGCCATGAGGTTTGCAGGGATGTCAGAATAGCGAGCCCGTTATGGTTTGAAATAAGGGGCTTGCTCTTAAGACGCGTCTGTGTGATATGAGCACCACGTCCTAAACCTCCGAGCTAGCCGGCCCACGGGTGTCAGTCTCACAAGTGGCCCTTTCAGAAAGGAGTCTCGGGCAGACACAGAGACGTTGTGGGCTCTGGAACAAGGTGGGTGGGGCAGTAGAGGTTTTTGCAGGCTGGGGAATTAGCTCAAGTGGTACAGCGCTCATTTAGCATACAAGAGGCAATTGGATTAATACCCATGTTCTCCAACTTCAGCTCTTGTCCCTTATTTTCACTGTCCGGGGCTCAGTGGCCCCCTCCCTCTTCCTAGCTGCTCTCCCAAAAGAGACAGACCTGGCTCCCTTTTCTTTTCCCCCAGCAATTGCCATGCTGCAAAGCAGAGAGTGGAGATATCAAACTCAGTATTCCATGAGGGTCTGTGGTGCAATGGAAAGTGTCTTGGACTTTTAAGCTGCCATGGTTAAGGTGAGCCCTGCTAGTCATTCAGAAGTTGGGGGTTCAAGTCCCATAAGTGTCACTTTAGCTGCTTTCTCATTTCCAGGGCAGCTTTTACAGAATAGGCAATCCTTAGGCTGACACCGGGGTGGCTTTGTGCCAATCCACAATTATGCAAATGAAACACGGGATATTTAAATCACCACTTCATTTGCAACTTTGGATGTCTACTTTTGCATTCCTCTCTCGAAGGCACAATTAAGTGTAGACATACCCTTAGTAACAGAATATTTATCTACATTTAAGAACAGAAGACAATGCACTTAAGGCTGTTTCTGTGCTATAGTGGCTTTCACATTTGCTTAATGGGGAGAAAGTCACTGACTCAAAGCCAGGCAGAAACAAAAAATCTTCTCCTATTGCAGCTCCCTTTGGTACCCACAAGGCAGTTCCAGGGCCTGCCCCCTAGTGCAGGGGTGCCATGTGTGTGCTGATTTTCAGGAGCACGGGGAGGCAGCTGGGCAGGTTAGGCTGAGATGGGAGGAGGCAGTGCTGGGGTTGAGGCTCCCCAGTGGTGCCTTGGCAGGGACCAGGGCATCGCAGCCACATAGTCCAAGGCCAATGGCAGCACCTCCAGCCTCTGGGACGTCTGTAGCCTTTGCTGCAAGGGGACACAAAACCAGGTAAGGTTCCCCCCTGATGCTCAAATCCCCCAAGACCCGGCAGCCCCAGCTTGCTCCAACACCTTCCGTTCTCCCGCAGCCTCTCTCCTGGCCACACACGGCACTTCTTGGTGCTTCTCAAGCCAGGCCCTGCACGGAGCCACCAGGGCAGGAACCAGCCCTTGGAGCTCGGCTTGCACCGGAACCGGCAGTTTCCCACCACGTCTCGCCTGAGAAGAGGTGACTTGTTCCCCTTCCTCTCACCTCACGTCTCCCTTGTCTCTGTTCCCTTCAAAGGTCTCCTCCGCCTCAGGACCTGCCTCCTCAGGGCTGCCCCTCTGCCACTGGGCTGGGAGTGGGAGACCCCACAGTCTCTGCACTTGGGCTGAGAAGTCTCATTGGGACTCGTCTGTTGATGGTGTTAGTCAGCCCGATGGCCAGCCGGATCCATTCCGTGGCGCTGCCCGAGAGGAGCTTTCCCAATCTCACTGGTATTTCCTGGGGCTCTGTGTAGGGATTGGGCTTGGCCATCTTCTCTGCTGGAAATGCCTCTTCTTTGGAAAGCAGCTCCCAGGAGTTCATGGAACTTCTTCTTCTCAGCTTGGGAAAGGGACAAGCAAGGGGCGACGGGACAGGGGTGATGGGACAGGGGTGCAAAAAGCAAATCAGAAATTATTTTTTCGCCTACTTAAGAACCAGAGTGACAGAATGAAACTGGTAAGTAACCAAGTTAAAAAGGAAGCATTTTTGCGCCCAGTGGAACTCCTTGCCAGAGGATGTTGCGAAGGTGAAATCTACTAGAAGGTCCAAAAAAGAATTGGATAATTTAATGCAGGAAAGGTCAATCAATGGCATTTAACCAGGATGGACAGGGCAGGTGTCCTAGCTGGTGTATTCCAGAAGCTGGGAATGGGTGACGGGAGGGATCACTTAATAACTGTCTGTGTGAGGATTCCTCGGGACAATGAAATTGGCTGCTGTCGTGAGACAGGATCCTGGGCTAGTTGGACAACTGGCATGGCCCAGTCTGGCTGCTTTGATGTTCTGTTTGGCTGTTCTTGTCCCCTCTGGGCAAGTGAGAATGGACCCCCTCCCCCCGCATCCTGAAGTGGACAGAAAATGGCCTGCGAAAGGCTAGTGTAGGTGAGCAAAGAGCTTTGCTTCCTGTGTCCCTGATGGTCTAGTGGTTAGGATCCAGCACTCTCACTGCTGTGGCCTGGGTTCGATTCCCAGTCAGGAAACCAGCCTCAACTTTCACATAACAACTCCTAGGCATTTTTCTTGCCACATGTTACAGCAGCTGTGACCCAAGGTTAACTCAGGGCCCCTTTCCCACCTCTCCCTCACTGCTAAGACAACACTTGCCATTTTCAGAAGGGGCGGAGCTGGGTGACTCTAACTGCCCCTCCCCTCTCCTGCATGGGCAGCGCTACAGGAAGCTCCATGGCACACACAGAACTAGCCCAGTCTCAGGTCAGCGCAAGATGCTTTGGTTGTTGAAGGACACAACCCAGAACTGGCTCCAGCCCCCACTCAGTAACCTGGGGAAATGACCCACCAGGTCTGGGCCCCTCGGAGCCTCCCTCTGACACAGTCATGGAGCCTTCTCCCCTGGTCCTGCCTCCCCCTTCACTCAGCTCTCACTGCTCGGTGCTGCCAGGGAGGGGCCTCACTGCTAGAGCCGCCTGGGCAGGTTCTGGCCACAGAGACACGTCCCAGAGCAGGACGGATGCTCAGACCGACACTGAGTGTTGCTCAGTGCTGGGGTGAGACAGGGAAGGACAAAAGGGTCTAACGGTGCCTGCAGCATTTCAGAACAGCCCCCAGCTTCACCTCAAGTACCAGCCCTTCCCTCCCCCTTGGCTGGGCACTGTCTGGACTCAGGCCTCCCCAGTGCCAGCCTAAGGTCTCTGGAGAGGACAGAGCAGCTCCAGGGGCAGAGTCCTTTTTTCTGCAGCAGTTCAAACCCAGCCCCTTGGTTCGAAGTAACATTACTCCTCATTTTTTGCATTCAGTGCCTCCCCCCAACTCACCCCCTTCCCACTTTCCTCTGCCCCTTCCCCTGCTGGTAACACAATCAGGACTTTTCCCTGTTGAAAGAACAAACTCTCTGGTTTTTATGTGGGGAATGTAGAACTGGGGAGGGGCTGAGGAAAGACCCTGGGAGGGGGTGGGGGCTGGGAGGAAGGGCTAAGGCTGGCACTTTCCTCTGGTGGTCCCACTGCCTCATGTCAGGGGCCTCAGCAGCGCTGGGGTGTCTCAGGGGAGAAGCTGGTTCAGGAACTTGAGCTGCTGGGCCACTGAAGCAGGCCACCAGGAGCAGCCCTCTGTGCAGGGCACACACGCTCCAGGCCTCCCGGTCATATTGAGTCTCCCCGTGTGGCTTGGGCTTCAGAACCTGCCCCCCAGCTGGTGCCTTGAGGTAGCCACTGCAGCAGCAGGAAATTGGGCATCAGGTCCCCTGCTTTTGGGGACAGGAAGCCAGGCCAAGGCCCTTTTAGCCACTGGGGCTGTGCAGACTGGAGCCTCCCCCTACCAGATCTCTGCCCTGCTTCCTGCAAAGCTCACATTTTTGCTTGTTTCTGCTTCCCTGTCCATAGCAGGCAGCTAAAGGAAGGGAAGTCACTAAACAAACACCCCCTATGGCCAGCATGGGGCTTGAACCCATGACCTTGGCGTTATTAGCACCACGCTCTAACCAACTGAGCTAGCTGGCCTACAAAAGTCAATTCACCAGTGGCCCTTTCAAGAAAGGCGCCTTAGACAGCTGCAGGGACGTCTCTGAAGCTGCCAATGGCTCTTCTCTGATAGGGCCACTAGCGACTCACTGTGATGTGGGCTGGCTAGTCCAGCTGGTTGGAGGTTTGGTCAAGGTGGCTGGCGGCCGGCATTGCACACTGAGACCCAGGGCAAAGAGGCAGCCGGAATCTCTTCCTGCCAGCACCTTGCCTCCCAACTTCTTCCCTGTCAGCAGCAGCTGCAGCCCCTTTCAACCACTGGGTCAGCTGCACTTTTCTTTGAGCTAATTCTGCTCTACCTGCAACCTGTCTCCAGTCAGTGCTCCTGCCTGGCCCAGGAGGGCTGGGGCCCAGCACCTTTTCACCCCAGCTTTGTGGGAGGCCACGTAGGAAGGGGCCATTGCAGGTGCACAACCCTGTGGCCTGCTGTGTCTGTGGAAAGGGGGCAAGAGGACACACACTTGTCACTGGGGAACAGGGTGCATGGATCCCACTCGTTCCTGCAGAAAATGAAACAGGCTGAGCATTTTGAAGAGAACAGGCCAGAATCCTGCGGGGAGAGGCTCCATCATGCACAGACTCTGCGCAGGGCCAGACTGCTTGGAGGAGGCTCTGGCCATGGACTTTCCTCCCCTCTCTGTTACCTCCTGCACCTGGGGCTGAAAGGGACGTGGGCTGCAGGCTGGTCCTGCCCAGCTGCCGTCCCCAGGGGGAGCAGAAAATGCTCATGGAAGGGCTTACAGGATTTCCTCAATGCACTGGCCTGAGGGCCTGAATTCTTGCTGCTCCTGGGGGCACCCAAATACCCTTCTGGGCGGGGAGGGGCACCATCCCCAGCTCACACCCCTCCTGTCACACTTGGGGCCGTGAGAACAAAGCTTGCAAAGGGGTTTGAATTCCGTCCATCTCCCCATGCTGCTGCTCTAAAAGAAACCCTGAAACCAGCCCCTTCTCCTGTCACTGGAGAGATGGAAATGGGGCCGTTCCTTGTGGGGAAAGAAGTGGGTGTGTCAGGAGAGGGATTTGAACTCAAACCTCCCCACAGACCCGAACCCTCCATTAGGGGCAAGAAAGAGCCTTGAGTCTTGCAGTTGAGAACACTTGGCTTCTTCTATGCTGTGAGGGAGTGTGAGAAGGTTTGTTGTAGGGGGCCTGGCTAGCTCAGTTGGTAGAGTATGAGACTCTTAATCTCAGGGTCATTAGTTCCAGCCCTATGCTGGGCCATGCTCTTCTTCATCTCACATTCTCAGCCTATAAGCAATTCACTCTCAGCTTTCACTGGGGTTTTAGAAAGAAAAAGTCTAGTTCTGGGGTCCAGCTTTATTAGAACCAAAGAGAGAAGCAACTGCAATTTCCATCTTCTGGGGAGAAGGGAAGAGGATTTTCTTCTCCTCAGTTCTAGCCACATCAGCCCAGGAGGAGAAAAAATAACCCTCCGCCTGATTGTCCCCTGTCAGCTTCTGTAGCTTCACCTCCTTCCACAGCAGCTCCAGCTTTGAGCTACAAATCTCAAGGGGCTGGTGAGGAAATGAGGAGCTGGCAGCTCGGGTTAGTGGCTTCCATGAGAACAAGAGGTGGAGTGTTCACAAGGTGCATTCCCCTTCCCTGCAGAGCAGGGTCTTAGAAAGAGCTAGGAACAGAATAGTCAGCCAAGAGCTGACTAGGAACAGAAGAGCTAGGAACAGAATAGTCAGCCAAGTTTAACCACTCAAGTGATTCTTGCGAACAGGGATTGCTAACAGGAATTGCTAACAGCTTGAGAACAGGAATTGCTAACAGGGAGTTTGGAGAGGGAGTTCTCCAGGTGAAAGAGGAGTAAAAACGGGACCCTTGTGGTAAGTGGCTGTCTGGAGTGTGTGTTTGTGTGTGGGGGAGTTATTTGCTGTGTGCTGAGCTTGTGTTTATCTGGTTGGTTGGTTGGTTTGTTTGCTTGAAGGAGCTTCTAAAAGGTTTGAAATCTAGAAGCCTCTGTTAATTGGCTAAGCCTCAGTCAGGGGGAGGGGCTACCAGAGCTATATAAGCCTGTGACTCAGCGACCAGGGAGCTTGCGACCAGGAATTGCTAACAGGGAGTTTGGAGAGGGAGGTTAGAGGGCACTAGTGACTTCTGGCCTTCTTTAAAACATAACTCTTATCATAATCTATATTCCAGAGGTTTAAAAAGAATCCCAGTTTATACTTAAATTTATTCATTAGAAAAATGGAGACAGAAGCCCAGCAGCAGAGTGGGGCTATCCTGTTTATTGCGTCGAGTGTAACATGTATGATTACCTGCCCTGTGGGCGGGTCGCGTGTGTGTGCACCCGTTGCAAGGAGCTCCTGACCCTCAGAGACCGAGTTCGGGCTTTGGAGGCCAGGGTGGCTGAACTGGAGGAGCTAAGGTGAGAGATATGGATGAGACTTTCTGGGACACTGTAGTACTGTCCCACCTCCAGTCTGAGAGCCCCAGTGCTCTTAAGGAGGATGAAAGTCTCAAGGGAACAGAGCATTCAATGGGAGCAGAGAAACCATCCCGTAGTTGGGACCCTCCTCCCAGAGGATATTGCGGTATCTCTCGCACTGAGGATACCTCTGAGGGGAGGGAATGCCAGTTCAGAAGAGGCAGGTGTTAATGGGTGATCTTGATCGTTAGAAACATAGATAGTTGGGTTTGTGATGACCGGGAGAACGGGGCTATGGTCACTTGCCTGCCTGGTGCAAAGGTTGCGGATCTCTCGAGGCATCTAGATAGACTTATGTGTAGTGCTGGGGAGGAGCCGGTGGTCGTGGTACATGTAGGTACCAATGACGTAGGGAAGGGTAGGAGAGATGTCCTGGAGGCCAAATTTAGGCTGCTAGGAAAGAGACTGAAATCCAGGACCTCTATGGTGGCGTTCTCGAAATGCTTCCAGTTCCACGCGCAGGGCCAGGTAGGCAGGCAGAGATTCAGAATCTCAATGCGTGGATGAGACGATGGTGTAGGGAAGAGGGGTTTGGATTTATTAGGAACTGGGGACACTTTTGGGAGAGGGGAGCCTATACAGGAAGGATGGGCTCCACCTAAACCAGGGTGGAACCAGACTGCTGGCACTAAACATTAAAAGGCCGTAGAGCAGTTTTTAAACTGAGAGATGGGGAAAGCCGATTGGTGTGGAGATGCACGTAAATCGGAGGGAGACTTCTCTTAGAGGAGAATCCATTGATAGAGATTCTCTAAGCTGTAGTCAGAAAGAGAGGAGGGGAGAGGGCAAACCATGGGACAGAGCAGACAAACAACCGCATACAAAGGAATCCAATGCATCAGGAAGGGCAGACAAATAAGCAGTGGCAAATTTTTAAAGTGCTTCTACACAAATGCTAGGAGTCTGACTAATAAGATGGGTGAACTAGAGTACCTAGTATTAAATGAGGAGATTGACATAATAGGCATCACTGAAACCTGGTGGAATGAGGAAAATCTGTGACACAATCATACCGGGATATAAAATATATCGAAAGGATAGAGCAGGCCGGGTGGGTGGCGGAGTGGCACTGTATGTGAAAGATAATGTAGAATCAAATGAAATAAAAATATTAAATGAATCAACATGTTCAATAGAATCGCTATGGATAGTAATTCCATGCTCCAAAAATAAGAAATTAGCAGTAGGGATATATTACCGACCACCTGACCAGGACAGAGATACTGACATTGAAATGCTGAGGGAGATTAGAGAGGCTACCAAAACAAAGAACTCTATAATAATGGGGATTTTAATTACCCCATATTGACTGGATACATGTCACCTCAGGAAGAGAAGCGGAGATAAAATTTCTCAATGGCTTAAATGACTGCTTCTTGGAGCAGCTGGTGCAGGAACCCACAAGGGAGAGGCAATTCTCGATCTAGTCCTGAGTGGAGCGCAGGATCAGGTCCAGGAAATAACCGTTACAGGACCGCTTGGGAATAGTGACCATAATATAATAACATTCAACATTCCTGTGGTGGGAAAAACACCTCAGCAGACCAGCACCCTGGCATTTAATTTCAAAAGGGGAATTACACAAAAATGAGGAGGTTAGTTAAACAGAAATTAAAAGGCACAGTGACTAGAGCCAAATCCCTGCAAGCTGCATGGAAACTTTTAAAGACACCATAATAGAGGCCCAACTTAAATGTATACCCCAAATTAAAAACATAGCAAGAGACCTAAAAGAGTCACCGTGGCTTAACCACCATGTAAAAGAAGCAGTGAGGGACAAAAGGTATCTTTTAAGAAGTGGAAGTCCAATCCTAGTGAGATAAATAGGAAGGAACATAAACACTGTCAAATCAAGTGTAAAATGTAATAAGAAAAGCAAAAAGATTTTGAGGAACAGCTAGCCAAAACTCAAAAAGAAATAACAAAATGTTTTTAAGTACATTAGAAGCAGGAAGCCTGCTAAAAACCTGTGGGTCCCCTAGACGATCGAACTATAAAAGGCGCAATTAAGGATGATAAAGCCATTGCAGAGAAACTAAATGATTTCTTTGCTTCAGTCTTCACGGCTGAGGACGTTGGGAGATTCCCAAATCTGCACCGTCCTTTGTGGGTAATGAATCTGAGGAACTGTCCCGGATTGAAGTGTCATTAGAGGAGGTTTTGGAACAAATAGAAAAACTTAATGTTAACAAATCTCCGGGACCGGATGGCATTCATCCAAGGGTTCTAAAAGAACTCAAATGGGAAATTGCTGAACTATTATCTGTGGTTTGTAACCTATCCCTTAAATCGCTTCTAATGACTGGAAGGTAGCCAACGTGACACCAATATTTAAAAAGGGCTCTAGAGGCGATCCTGGCAATTACAGACCGGTAAGTCTAACTTCAGTACCTGGCAAATTAGTCGAAACAATAGTAAAGAATAAAATTGTGAAGCATGTAGAAGAACATAATTTGTTGGACAAAAGTCAACATGGTTTCTGTAAAGGGAAATCCTGTCTTACTAATCTATTAGAGTTCTTTGAAGGGTTAACAAACATGCGGACAAGGGGATCCAGTAGATATAGTATACTTAGATTTCCAGAAAGCCTTTGACAAGGTCCCTCACCAAAGGCTCTTGTGTAAATTACATGGCCATGGGATAAGAGGAAGGTCCTTTCTTGGATTGAGAACTGGTTAAAAGACAGGAAACAAAGGGTAGGAATAAATGGTAAATTTTCAGAATGGAGAGGGGTAACTAGTGGTGTCCCCCAAGGGTCAGTCCTAGGACCAATCCTGTTCAACTTATTCATAAATGATCTGGAGAAAGGGGTAAGCAGTGAGGTGGTAAAGTTTGCGGATGATACCAAACTGTTTAGGATAGTCAAGACAGAAGCAGACTGTAAGAGACTCCAAGAAGATCTCACCAAACTGAGTGATTGGGCAACAAAATGGCAAATGAAATTTAATGTGGATAAGTGTAAAGTAATGCACATTGGGAAAAATAACCCCAACTATACGTACAGTATGATGGGGGCTAATTTGGCTACGACAAATCAGGAAAGAGATCTTGGAGTTATCGTGGACAGTTCTCTGAAAACTTCCACACAGTGTGCAGCGGCGGTCAAAAAGGCAAATAGGATGCTAGGTATTATTAAGAAAGGGATAGAAAATAAGACCCAGAATATCTTACTGCCCCTGTATAAAACTATGGTACGCCCACATCTTGAATACTGTGTACAGATGTGGTCTCCTCACCTCAAAAAAGATATTTTGGCCTTGGAAAGGGTTCAGAAAAGGGCAACTAAAATGATTAGGGGTTTGGAACGGGTCCCATATGAGGAGAGGTTAAAGCGACTGGGACTTTTCAGTTTAGAAAAGAGGAGACTGAGGGGATATCATAGAGGAGTATAAAATCATGAGTGGTGTGGAGAGGGCCGATAAAGAAAAGTTATTTATTAGTTCCTAAATAGAAGAACTAGAGGACACCAAATGAAATTAATGGGTAGCAGGTTTAAAACTAATAAAAGAAAGTTCTTCTTCACACAGCGTGTAGTCAGCATGTGGAACTCCTTGCCAGAGGAGGCTGTGAAGGCTAGGACTATAACAGAGTTTAAAGAGAAGCTAGATAATTTCATGGAGGTTAGGTCCATAAAAGGCTATTAGCCAGGGGATAAAATGGTGTCCTTGGCCTCTGTTTGACAGAGGCTGGAGAGGGATGGCAGGAGACAAAGCGCTTGATCATTGTCTTTGGTCCACCTCTGGGGCACCTGGTGCTGGCCACTGTCGGCAGACAGGATACTGGGCTAGATGGACCTTTGGTCTGACCCGGTACCGCCGTTCTTATGTTCTTATGTTCTGTGGTGTAGTTGTTATCATGTTTGCCTAACAGGCAAAAAAAATCCCTGGTTCAAATCCAGGCAAAACACAGGGTTTGCTCTTATTGCTGCTCCTCTGGGTGCCCAGGTAAGTGCAGCTGCTGTTGACCAGCCTAGGCTTGGGATGAGCCCATCTCTAACGTGACAGAGGGGGGAGATGTCAGCTGATAATGCCCTTGGGTATCAGCCTGGGGAAGCGAGATGAATCAGACCAGGCAGCTGCTGGAGGCTTGTGGCTTGGCCTCCCCTGCCCTGGGAGGCTGGTGCATTGGGCTGGCTCTGCCTCCTGCCTCCCTTGTGTGACTTGCCCAGTGTACACAGGACAAATGTCGGAAAAGCCTCTTCCAAAAAAAGCAGAATTGAGTTTCGAAATTTGTGTAGCTTTTTCCAGAAGAGCAGTGTAGTGTAGACATAGCCTGAGTGTTGCTCAGCACTAGTAGGAGACAGGGAGGGACAAAAGGGTCTAACGGCACCTGCAGCCTTTCAGAACAACCCCTGCCCCAACCCCAAGAACCAGCCCTTCCCTCCACCCTCCTGGGGTCTGCTTGGAACTGTCTGGACTCAAGCCCACCCCCGTGTGAGCCTAAGGATTGCCTGGTCTGTAAAAGCTGTGCCCTGGAAATGAGGAAGCAGCTAAAGTGAGTCTGGAGGAACTTGAACCCACCACCTTTGAATGTCTAGCTAGGCTCACAGTAGCCCCTGCAGCTTAGAAGTCCAACACGCTTTCCATTGCACCACAGAGCCTGATATTTCCACTCTCTGCTTTGCATCATGGCAATTGCTGGGGGAAAAGGAAGTGGAGCCAGGTTTGTCTCTTTTGGGAGAGCAGGTAGGAAGACGGAGGGGGCCACTGAGCCCCTGATAGTGAAAATAAGGGATCAGCACTGAGCTGCAGTTGGAGAATGTGGGCATTGATCCCACTGCCTCTCGCATGCTAAGTGAGCGCTCTACCACTTGAGCTAATTCCCCTGCCTCTGACAGTCACTGCTGACCTACCCACCTTGTTCCAGAGCCCACAACATCCCTGCAGCTGCCCGAGGCTCCTTTCTGAAAGGGCCACTTGTGAGACTGACACCCGGGGGCCGGCTAGCTCGGAGGTTTAGAACGTGGTGCTCATATCACACGGATGCATGTTAAGAGCAAGCCCCTTGTTTCAAGCCATGGGCTCGCTATTCCGACGTTCCTGCAAACCTCACGGCACGAGGAGTGAGGGGCGTTCGAATAGCGCTTTATTTCAAAATAAGTGCTGTGTAGCGCCAAATTACAAAATAAGCTATTTCAAAATAAGCTACACAATTTGCATCCCTTATTCTGAGCTATGGGACACCCCTAGTGAGTTAGAGCCCAGCTCTGCCCCCAGCTCCCTGCCCCACCCACCCATGTACTGACTCCCTCGCTGCCATGGGGCTGTTTGCATTGGCCTCTTCTCTCTGGAACCCGGTGTCCCCTGCACTGGGATGTGTGATTCCCACTGACTGACCCCCATGTGCATTAGCCCAGACACCCAGGCCCAGCCTGGGTGAGATAACAAGGCGCTTCCCAGAGGGAGAGACAAAGGGAGGGAGGCGGAGACGAACACCAGGTTTCGGGGGAAGGGTCAGTGGCTGGCTGGGGACCATGAAGGAAACAGCCTTTATTGAGGGCCGAGGGTTTAGGGGTGACAACAGACCCCCTAATCCAAGGGGTCTGAGGTATCCTGGTCCTGACTCCTGTAACCACATCACGTCTGTGCCGTGCTGTATCCTGGAGCAGCAATAAACCCCTCTCTGTTCCACTGGCTGGCGGAGTCTGTTCTTGCTGCCAGGACTGAGACTCAGGCAGGAGAATGTGACCCGGCTCCCTGCACCTGGGCCCTGCATTTCTCATCCCTTCAGAGACACTTGTTAGTGGAGGAATAAATCACATTCACATGAATGTAGATTATGAAACTTTTGTTGTTGTTGTTGCCTTGGAAACTCCCCCCAGACCTTCCCCTGGGGGCCCTGGCCAGCCCGCTCACACTGCACAGCTTACATCGAGGTGAGGATGCTGTGTAGACGCACCCATCCTGTTGAGGGCCAGCGGGCTGGAGGGAGGCTCTGGCCACCTCTGTTCCTCTTCTCTTTCAGGCTGTGTCTGTACTGCAGGGCTGTGTCTAGACTGGCATGATTTTCTGGAAATGCTTTTAACGGAAAAGTTTTCCGTTAAAAGCATTTTCGGAAAAGAGCATCTACATTGGCACGGACGCTTTTCCGCAAAAGCACTTTTTGCAGAAAAGCGGCCGTGCCAATCTAGACGCACTTTTCCGCAAAAAAGCCCGGATCGCCATTTTCGTGATCGGGGCTTTTTTGCGGAAAACAAATCTGAGCTGTGTACACTGGCCCTTTTGCGCAAAAGCTTTGCGCAAAAGGGACTTTTGCCTGAACGGGAGCAGAATAGTATTTCCGCAGCAAGAAGCACTGATTTCTTGCAGTAGGAAGTCACTGCTTTTGCGGAAATTCAAGCGGCCAGTGTAGACAGCTGGCAAGTTTTTCCGGAAAAGCAGCTGATTTTCTGGAAAAAGTTGCCAGTCTAGACACAGCCCAGCGTTTTAGCACAAAAACTCTTGGGCTGTGTCTACAATGCAGGCTTCTTGTGCAAGAACTGTTTTGTGCAAGAGTTCTTGTGCAAAAGGTCTTCCACAAGAGCGCATCTATACTACCATGTGTTTTTGCACAAGAGCATCGATGGCAGTGTGGGCGCTCTCTTGTGCAAGAAAGCTCTGATGGCCATTTAACCATAGGGTTTCTTGCACAAGAAATTAATGTTGCCTGTCTACATTGCCTTCTTGCGGAAGAGCTCTTCCTTGTGGGAGAGGAATAACTCTTCCAGAAGAAGCTCTGTTTTCCAACACTGTACTATACATTTACTTGTGCAAGAACGCACAATGTGTAGACACTCTGCACATTTTGCACAAGGACAGGTGTTCTTGTGCGAAAAGCCTGCACTGTAGACACAGCCTTGGAGCATCCGCACTATGAGGCTACGTCTACACTGGCAAGATTTTGTGCACAATATCTTGCCAGCTGTCTACACTGGCCGCGAGTATTTGCGCAAGAACACTGACTTTGTACTATACAGAATCAGTGGTTCTTGCGCAAATACTCTGACGCTCCCGTTCAGGGATAAGCCCACTTGCACAAGTATTCTTGCGCAAGAGGGCCAGTGTAGACAGCTGCATTAATTTCTTGCGCAAGAAAGCCCTGATGGGCAAAATGGCCATTGGAGCTTTCTTGCGCAAGAGAGCATCTATACTGGCACGGGATGCTCTTGCGCAAAAGCACCTGCTAGTATAGATGCTCTCTTGCGCAAATGCTTTTTAGACATAGCGTGAGTGTGTTTTTGTGCACGTAAATTTACAGAGCATCAGAAGAGAGGGCTTTTTCTGCAAGAGTTATTCCTCTTTCTTTGAGGAATAAGCCTTTTTACGCAGGAGCTCTGACTTTTTCCAGAAAAACGACCAAGCATTGCTCTGTCATCACTGAAAGATGTCAACAGCAGCTGTGACCCAACAGGTTACTTAGAGGCCCCTTCCCAGCCTCTCCTCCCCACCAAGACAGTGCCTGCCATTTACACAGGCCTTTCAAAGGGGCAGAGCTGGGTGACTCAAACTGCCCCTCCCCTCCAGCGTGGGCAGCCCTGCAGGAAGCTCTGTGGCACACACAGCACTAGCCCAGCGCACAGGCAGGTCAGCACAAGATCCATTGGTTCAGTTGGATTGTTGAAGGAGACAACACAGAACTGGCTCCAGCCCCTACTCAGTAACCTGGAAATGACCCACCAGGCCTGGGCCCCTCGGAGAGGCAACGATTCCCCACTGGCCAGGGCAGAGTCTCCCTCTGACACAGTCATGGAGCCTTCTCCACCTGGTCCTGCCTCCTCCCTTCACTCAGCTCGCACTGCTCGGTGCTGCCAGGGAAGGGCCTCACTGCTAGTCAGTGTTCTCGTTCCAGGAGCAGGTGAGTTTTGTCTTGTGCACCAATACTGAGGTCGTGTGAGTCTGTTCAGGTGTGAGCCCCCGCGGCACCTGCCAGTTACTAACCAATATCTTAGCTACACATTATGGGAGAAAGACACTAACCCAAGGGATAATTAACACTGGGCTGCGACTAGTCTCTGCGTCCCCCAGGGCCAGTAGGGAACTGAATGGGGACAAGGCAAGAGGCAGATCCAAGGGGCTGGCTAAGTCCAGTGTGAGAAGCACATGGAAAGAGACCCAGAAGCAAGTGAGAGAACAGCATGAAGACATCAGGATCAGGACCAGAGCAGTACGGCTGTGTCTACATTGGCCAGATTTTGCGCAAAAGCAAATGCTTTGCGCAAAATCTGCTGCCTGTCTACACTGGCCACGAGTTCTTGCGCAAGAACACTGACGCTCCCGCTCGGGAATAAGCCCTCTTGCGCAAGTGTTCTTGCGCAAGAGGCCAGTGTAGACAGGGTGACAGAGCTCTCTTGCACAAGAAAGCCCCGATGGGCAATATGGCCATCGGAGCTTTCTTGTGCAAGAGAGCATCTATACTGGCACGGCACCTGCCAGAATAGATGCTCTCTTGCGCAAATACTTTAACACAAAAACTCTTGCGTTAAAAGCATTTGCGCAAGAGAGTGCCAGTATAGACGTAGCCTGCAAGTAAAACCAGGAGCTAAAGAAAACCAGGACAGGATGATAAAGTGAATCGCTGCTCCTCTCTTCTTCAAAACTAATTTTGAACTTTTTGACAGTATCCAACCACTCAGCCTGGACTCTCTTGCTCCAGCTTCCTAACAGGAAACAAGGAACAATCACCAATAGCAGACAGCTTTTGCGCAAGATCGCGCCACTGTAGACACAGCCCAGGATCAGGACCAGAGTAATACAAGTAAAACCAGGAATTCAAGAAAAGCCAGGACAGGATACTAAAGTGAAATCTCTGTTCTTCTTTACTTCAAAACTAATTTTGAACTTTTTAACAGTAGCCAACCACTCAGCCTGTACTCTCTTCCTGCACCTTCCCAACAGGAAAGAAGGAACAATCATCAATAGCAGACAGCAATGACATTAAAGCAACACTGTCTGCTTGGTTCGTGCTCAGAAGAGAACACTGTCACTCATCCTCTTGGCTAGCTAGACCAACCATTTTCAGTTATATTTCTCTAGTTATCAACTACAAAAATGATCCCTGAAAGTACAAATTTAGCAGGGTTCTGCTCGCTGCACACCCACACTCATGTGCATTCACTTTCTCCTCATGGGGAATGTTCTCACACAACACTTAGAAAACTAAAGAACAGAAATAATCTCTGCAAAGTGCTTGTCCCATTCAAACACACTCCACCAGATTTAGAAACCTGCATATTAGAATATGCTCCGTGTCCCTGTTTACAGAAACAGGCCTCCTGATTAGCATGTGGAGCACCTGGCAGCCAATCAAAATCTCTTGCTGTTTCTTCCTGAAACTGCAGGTCCTGGGGCTCCTCTAAGCCAGCGGTAACCAACTGCCAGTCCGCAAACCAGCAAGGGGGCCAAGAACCCCTGCCTGCTGGGCAGAGGTGGAAAGTAACTAAGTAGAAATACTTGATTACACTACTATTTTCAGAAAATATTGTACTTTTTACTCCACTCCCATTTCCAGAGGAGCTGGGTTACTCACGACTCGCATCATTCTGCTTCGCTAAAGCCCAGCTGCATGTGCCAACACCCAGTCATCCAAAAAATAGCCAATCCACAAGCACAATGACCCTGCCAAGGAAGACGACTTTTAATAGCTGCATCAACACTTTGTCATTCAAACCCAGTATCTCTGCAGGCCCTGCCAACCTGAGATCTGAGCGACCAGGGCGGCTGCCCAGGGCTCCGTGCTGAGGGGGGTGATATGAGCAGTCTCATGTGACCTTACCTGGGGCCAGCCAGCTAAACAGGAGGGAAACCCAGCAGTGAGGGTCAGGGAGGACAGAGGCATTTTTTTTGTGTTGGGTGAATCCTCTGCTCTGGTGGGAGCAGCAGCAGGGTGGGTGGGTGCCTGGGGCAGGGGCTCCCCATTCTCCCGGGTACAGCAGGCCCCTGTAGAAGCCCTGTGGGGAGAGGATGGGGCAGGCTGTGCTGGAGGAGGCTGGGGGTGGGTGACTGAATGGGGTGGGGACTGAAGAACAGGACCCAGAAGCCTGATGCTGAAACTCCCCCTCAGTCTGGAGTTTCACACCCTGACGGATCAGAATAAAGTGTCTCAAAGGAGCTACAGCCCCACAGCCCAGCCTAGGGATGGATCAGCCAGTGGGTTAGAAACACCGGGACACAGAGAGACTCGGGAGCTGCTCAGAGACAACCACTGGCAAGAAGCAGAACAATTCCCCGAGCAGTCGATTGGTTCTGGCTCGTTTGCTGGGACTTAAGGAGAACAACAAAGTCCTGAATCTCCTCCCTGTGACTTCCTCCCAGCTCAGCCAATCAGAACTGGGACTAGAACTGGAAGGCTATGTCTACACTGGTGGGCTGTGTCTACACTGGCGGGTTATTGCGCAAGAAGGGCCACACTGCCCACTCGCTCTTGTGCAAGAAGTTTTATAGTAAAGTATAGTAAGAAAGGGCTTCCTGCACAAGAGCTCTTCTCTTTTCTAACAGGTGTAAGTCTTCTTGCACAAGAGCTCAGGACAGGGGTTTCTTGCACAAGAGAGCGTCCACACTCCCATGGATGCTCTTGCACAAAAGCACAGCTCGCACATGGCAATGTGGATGTGTTCTTGCACAAGAACCCGCCAATGCAGTTATAGCCCAAGGGACCTTCAGAGAAAAAGTCCAGTCCCCTGCCTCACAGCAGGACAAAACACCATCCAGATCAATGTCTCTCCAAAGCATGGAAGCTACCAGAAGTAGGGTTTGAACCCACACAGACAAATGTCCATTAGAACTAAAGTCAAGCACCTTAACCACTCATCCATCCTGGGGGTGGTGGGGAAGGCAGACGTGAGAAAGGTCTCTCCCCAAACAGCCCAGGGACTCGCTCTCAGAGCATCTGCCTGTCTCATCTCTGTGCCAGGGCTTCTCACCACGAGGGCAAGAGAGCTGCCCCCTCCCCACCAGTGAGAAGGGAAGCAGGGAAAAGGGAAACCAAATGAGACAAAACCCAATGTCCCCAGGGATTCCGAGGGACAAAGGCCTGGTGGGGAAAATATCCCCCCCCCCCTTCACCTAGTGTTTTCCCTGCCTTGCATTTGGCCAGTCCCCAAGGATCAGGCCAGTGTTTCCAGCCTTTGTGTTTATACCATGGACAGCCAAACCCATTCACAAACTTTTGCCAGACCAGTAACATTTTATTTACATATCACCAGCCGTGCAGAATCGCACACTGCGCATGCAGAGACTGCACTGAGCGCCGCACCGGGCTAAAATCTACTCACCACGTGCAGATTGCCCTAATTGTCGAGCCCTGCATTTCTGCATACACATTATGTAAATAAGTGTAGATATCTGCAAACGCTGATCTGTTCACTCCCCCAGCCTCGCACATGCTGGGAGCTGGGAGCAGTTTCCCTGGACCCAGACTGGGATCAAAGCCCCCTCTGCTGGGAGCAGCCCTGGGCCAGATCCTCCTCCTACAGCCCAGGGGGGCTGCTCTCTGGGGAAGGGGAGGGGGGTATCTCTTACCTGCCTCTGCAAGGGGCAGGGACTGGGCTGGGGGCACTGCCCTGGGAGAGGTTCCTACATCACACCGGCCCCGTGGGAGATTCCCCCTCCTGGCAGGTGGCACTGGGGGAGCTCTGAGACTCCAGGGCAAAGGCCTCCAGCCCCCCAGCCCTGGGATTAGAAGGCCCTGGAACCAGGCCCCCTGGAGTAGCATTGTGGCCAGGGGGCTCTGACCCACAGGGGGCTGGCCCCAGAGCCCAGGGCCTAATCTTGCCCAGGCTCATGCCAAGGGGGTTTCTGTGGTGTCGGGCAGGGGAGGGAGGCCAGGCCCAGGCCAGTGGGAGAAGGGGAAGCCCCTGCCAGGGCAGCAAGGGGAGCTGCAGAGAGCGAGACGCGGCGTTTCTGCCTGGTTTCACTCAAGGGTCCTTCTGGGTGTGAAGCGCCTGTGATACCCCTGTGCTGCTGGGTTGTCCTGCCCCTCCCCTTCGGGGGGCTCTTGCCCTGGCACTCGTGGGAGGGCCAACATAGGCAAAGCAGCCTGCCCCAGGCACCTTTCAATAGCTCAGCTGGCAGAGCAGAGGCCTGTAGCGGGTGCTCGGCAAGTTTCCTTAGGTTGCTGACTTGACTCCAGCTGAAAGGAGAGATTCTTTTCCCTTCCCCTGGCTGCAGGCCCGGCCTTAGGACCAGGCGGCTGCCTTGGGTCTGTCCCTTTGGGGCCTGGTGCTACAATTGACAAAAAGGTTTTGGGTACCAGCTGCCAATGAAATGTCTTGGGCTGCGCAGGCCTTGAGTCATGGCAAGAGCTGGAGGGAAACAGGGAACGGCTGCACTTTGGAATGGGAAGAGGTTGTCTGGGACCATGAAGTAGAACAGTTTTAGGGCTGGTTTCAAGGAGGGCACCATGGCTTAGTTGGCTAAAGCGGCTGCCTACTAAGTAGGTAGATCCTGGGTTCAACTCCCAGTGGTACCTTGTTGCCAGGTCAATGGGTCTTTTCTTCTCAACATGTATCTGGAGTTGGTTTTACCTTCAGTTGAGCTTGGTGGTGTCCTCAGAGTGGGAGTAGGATAGTAGCAAAGAGCAAGAGTTGGCCTAGGGGGTTGATTTAGTGAGGCTTAGCTAGGCTTGCTAAATCAAGCTCTGGAAGATGGATTGCAGCAGCAATCTCCCCCTGAGTGAAGACACAGCCTAATGGTGCAATTAGTTAGATGCCGACACTAATGGCCCCACTGCTGGTAACTCACAGAGGTTACATCTACACTTAGAAGTTTTCTCCTTAAAAAAAGGGTTAATGAGGGACTCAATTGCATGAGTCACGATCTCTTTTGCATATTTTCTGGCAATGGGATTGTTGTACAAAAAGAAGCAGTGTGAACATTTTTTTTGCACAAAACCCCCTTTTCCCACAAGATTCTTATGCCCCCCAAAAAGAGGTATCCTGATCTTGCAGAAAATGGGGTTTTGCACAAAAAGAAAACTTCCATACTGCTTGTTTTTGCACAACAACCCCAGCGCAAAACCAGTTTGGCAGAAAATATGCAAATAAGATGATGACTCATGCAAATAAGACCCTCATTAGCATCTTTTTTCCTGAGAAAACTCGTAGTGTAGACATAGCCAGAGACTCTAGTGCTGATCATGCAATAGAAGCACATTATGTTCAAACAGCTGCCATGTGAATGTACCTGAAAGTCACAATGATCTATGTGAAAGGCAGGTGGCCATTAATTAGAACCCCAGGTATGTTGTGTGCACAAGGGAAGGTAGGAATGTGCACCGGGCAGTCTGATAACGGTGTTTAGTGTATGTTTGTTACAGGCTCCTGCCCATCTCCACTAGATTTGGGCAACTCCTCCACCAATTGCAATACACACTAGGCCATTCCTCCCCCGCTGAGTGTGGTTCTTGTTCTTCTGCACAGCACAGCCCATGGAGACCAAGGACCTGCCATTGGGCTTCCAAATCACAGCCTTGTTGAATGGATGGAAACAGAAACCAGACACACAGCGGGTTTGAGCTGGTTCCAGCTGAGGGACGGGTTTGCCTGTTTTATGTGCATTGGCACAGGACAGCAGTAAGGGTTCATATTCATTTAAAGAATCCAAAAAATAGAAACCTAGACTGCAATGGAATTGGAGAAATAAATGTTCCCGTTGAAATGGGCACTTGGATTTGAACCAAGGAGCACATGAGTGGGGGGTGAAACAGTCTACCCCCGAGCTACACTCTTACACAACTGCATGTTGGCACTGTTGGGAGCTGAGAAGGGAACAAGAGGCTTTTGTAGCCCACACATCTCAGGTAGGACGACCCCTCACGGACCCCCAGATTGTGACTGGTCCTAACAAGGGATTTGCCCTGAAAGCAGCAGAGCTGGGGTAGGACAGAGAGTCCTGAGATGAAGCGGCTGGAGGGAAGCCAGGAGAGCAGGGGCCAGCCTGAGAGTCCCAGGTGCACA
This sequence comes from Rafetus swinhoei, assembly GCA_019425775.1. NCBI lineage: Eukaryota > Metazoa > Chordata > Testudines > Trionychidae > Rafetus > Rafetus swinhoei. Next base: position 36,230,610 of record CM033444.1, read on the forward strand.
AGACACCAGCTGTAGGTCCCTTACCATGAAAAATGCTGCTTCCCCTTTGCCACCTCTGCCTCTCACTGACATTCATGGGTGTCCTTTTGTGCTGCCCGGTCTCTGTTCCCCAAGTGAACAGCTCGGCCCCCTGGGCCTGTCTCCATCGCTTCTGTCTCTGCCAGGTGAAGGGAGGCCGCTGGTGCCCAGCAACTTTCTGCCCAACCAGGGCTGGCTTTTGGGGAGAGCAAGGGGCCACTGGAGGTGCTTGACCCCTGGCTGTGTCCATGGGGAGGTGACTCTGCTGAAAGCCAGACTGGCTTTCTCATTGTTAGGCAGGACCCTGTGATCTATGTTCCCTCCTGCTTTTGTAGCCTCTGTTGCCTTCTCCAGGTGTCCCTTCTGATGGGACAGGCACATTCTTCTCAGGGGTCTCCAGACTTGTGTACTTTGTTGCCCTGGAAGGGGTGTAGTCAAAACACAGGCCTCGCTGCAAGCAGGATTTGAACCTGCACAGGGAAACCCTATTGGATGCCTAGTCTAACACCTTAACCACTCGGCCATCACAGCTATAAGTACCAACCATTCAGGGAAACTGGTAAATAATCCCAGTGCCCAGGCCTGACGTCACCTGACAGAATTCACACAGCAAACCATTTCAACCGTCATGCAGAGGAGTCCTGGCCGCTCTGGTCTGAGGCTGCCCTGGAGGTGAGTTCTGCTTCCAGGTCTTCCCTCCTCCTTCTTGGTCTTCTTCCTTCCTTTCTTTTTTCCTCCTTTTTCCCGTTTCCCTCTTCTTCCTGGTCTGTGAGCTAATGATATTAGAGGTGATTAGCTCACAGACATTTACCTCCCCCCCTCTGTTCTGAAATTTGATTTGTCTTTTTCATATGTGGTCACTTTTTTTGATTGTATCCCTTTGGTATATATGGTCATGCCAATTTTCTTCCACAATTTGATCTGAGGAAGTGGGTCTGGCCCACAAAAGCTCATCACCTACTAAACCATCTTGTGAATCTTTAAAGTGCTGCATAGTCCTGTCTTTTGTTTCAGCTAGACCAGACTAACACAGCTATGTCTCTATTACTATCCTGAGATCTGTTTCTTACTTGGTGCCTAGTGTGACACTATTTAAGTGTCATTTAGATGGAATGTGAGCCCAGGTTTTACAGCTCATTGCTGCCACTCTTCAGCCTGGCTACAGAAGGCTTTAGTTTAGGCCAACCAAATAGCTATAGGCCTTCTAATAGAAATACCATACTGTTACAGAGAACCTTTCTACACATAAGATAGCAGGACCCACAAGCACAGTAAACACAACTGCAAAGGGACTCAACCCCTCAATCTTCTGATCCAAAGTCAGACACCTTATCCTTTAGGCCACACAGTCTTGGCTTGCTCAGGAGTGGACATTTTGAAATGTGTAAGTAGGGAGTAGTCTAGCTAGTCCATCCGGTTTTATTATTTTTCTTGTGTGGGGACTTAGAAACCATGTCTGACGTAAGTTGCCACGAAGCCAGAACATTTACTTTTTACAGGATCTCTTGTACCATGAAGGCTTTACACTGGTTGTTTCACATCTGTGCCCGGTAACAGTCAGTGAAATTAGCCTGTAATTAAAACCCAACGTTATTTCCCATCACACTGGACAGTAACTCTGTACCTTGTACTCCTGGGCACTTTCCTGTAAGGGCACCACCATGTGAGTTTGGGATCTGTCACACACCACACAGATGGGAGTTTGATCCTCTTTACAGAACAGCTTCAGAGCCTCCTGGTGCTCCCCACACACCCTGTCCCATCTTGCTCTCTTTGCTGTACGTTTTGTTAGTCTATAAAGTGCTACCAGACCATTTGTTTTTGTTTTTTTTAAGTTTATCCTGTACAGACTAACTCAGCTACCCCCTGACACTAGTGTAATTTTACCATTAGTATGCTTGTGTCTGCTTGGAGAATATTTAGTGCCTTCAGCACTGGGCCCACAACCATGGCATATTCTGCCAATAAAACCAGCTCTGCTGGATTCAGTCTGTCTAACAGTCAATACATAATGTTAATAAAAATACAGAATGATCAGGGTTTGTTTTTTTTAACAAAAAGAAAAGTATAAAGCAAAGAACTGCTTCTTACATACTAATTTGGAGTTCTGGGAACACGTTTCTCATGGACCCTTCTCCTTGTTCGTTCCATATGCACCAAATTCTCTCCACAGCCATGGACACAGAGTTCCATCTTTTCTGGCTTAGCCAAATGAACTGTGGCTTGCATTCTGCTTCCACCATTTTTGCTCCAATTGCTGAGTGTTCAGTTTTATTTCATAGTGCTTAGCATCTGGCAAAAGTGGACCTGGCCATCTTTGGTCAGGGGTCATTTGATTCTTCCTGTACCACATCTATAAATGAAATTGGGTTCTGCAAGTGGCAGGCTCAATGTTGGTGTTTTGGTACAATTTATTCACGGCTGTTATCTCTGTCCGGGACATCTTCAGTTTTGTGAAATTCAGCTTATCAGCATGAAAACCTGTTGTTGAAAACACAGTTGAGAGACACCTCCTCCCCCCAAAAAACCCCCAAGCCACATTCATATGTCCTCCAACTGATATACCTTGCTCCCCTGGTACTCCAGTCCCACAACAGAGAAGGGAGGGGAGAGGAAGCATGGATTACCAAGCTTCTGTGTTTCCCATAGGCCAAATTGTCTCATCACTGCACGACGATCACATGCTTTGCACAAGTGCAGTGGAGCCATTTCAGATTTTCCTGTGCATACCCTGATGTGGGGGATAGTGAGAGCATGAAGTGGGGCATATCAGGTCAGTGGCCTCTGTAGTTTCACAGAGCATGCTCAGTATAACTCAAGCAGCAAATGTGGGGAGCAGATTCTATTTGCCTTTCCCACAAACACTTCTCTCTTTCTAGGGATATGAATGCACTAGAAAATTCATTTTTTAAAAATAATGTTGTGTGTTAGTTTAGCAATTAGATGACAGGCATCCTGTATCGGATTCCTATATATCCATTCATCTCTAATATTAACATGTTCTCACATGTTGTGGAAAGTCATGTAAGGGGCACTTCAGAATCCCAAACATATAATTTTAGATGGTTTGAACATATCTGCATTCATTCGTCAACATGTGGGCCTAGCATGACTTTATATTGATTACATAGGTGAATGGTAATTTTCCAACTTCCGTTATTGTTCCGTTATTGTTCCTTCTAACGCCACTCTTTTCTCCTTATCCTCCGTTGGCCATGCAACCCATATTTCTTCTCCTTGTGTTGCACTGCCTGTTACCCACTCTTCATTCCAATTAATTTGTAATTCTATTGGGGGTCCCTTAGGGTTCCACCTTTTTAATGGAGTGGGGTATTTCAAATCCGGGTTTAATTCTATTAAGGCTGCTTGGGCCTTTTCGTTCCAATTAATTAAATCTTTCCCTCCTTTTAATAATTTTAATAAGGGTTTTATTTTATGTCCTAACCTTTGAATATGTGCCCTATTATAATTTACCATGCCTAAGATTTCCTGTACCTGTTTGCAGGTTTTCAGAGGATTGTTTAACCACTTACCTACACCATTGGGGTAGGCTGTACCTATTGTTATTTTATTTTCTGTCACCTGGATTCCCAAAAAGGAGTATTCAGTTTGGGCCATAGTTATTTTACTTTTGTTTATCTGCCATTCCCGAGTGGTTAAATGTTCTGTCATTTCTTGTTTAATTTTTCAGTTTTTTCTAGTGTCCTAATTTAATACTTCAGCTCTTATATAAATTCTATTGTCTTTTGCCCTGGGGTTGTTTCCGGATTCTTGGTTTAGGGCCCCCCAGCCTTGCCACCCTCTGTCCCCTCCCTCACAGCCTGCGTGTGCCACTCCCACAGACACCCCCCCAATCGATGCCGTGCAAGGGCCATTAAACGGATGCCATGGTGCAGCCACTGCCCCCCCCAGCCAGAGATTTGGGTCCCAGGGACACCCCCTCAGTGATTTAACCGCCCGGCCCCTTGCCAAGCCCTGCCCCCACCTGCCACCCCCCTAGTCCCACCTCCCTGACACTTCGCTCTGCCCCTCTGCTCTCTGCCCCCCACCCTTTCCCAGCACTGACTGGAAGTGGAAGCAACAGCGCAGAGAGTAACAGCCCCATGAGCTCCCTCAGAATTCGCCCCGGAGTGTGCATGGTGCATGTGTAGTGACCACAGTGGCAGCAGCTGCTCTTGGCCTGCACATGGAGCCAGACGCAAACCCTGAGACCAGCTGTTGGTGCCACTGCAGCCCAGTGCGTGTGGGGCAGGGCTGCTTGGGGCCAAGCTGACCATATGGGTGCGGCCCCTTGTTGTGCTTAAAAGAAGCACCCGGGATCTTTTTCAGAGCGATAAGGCAACACACCACATTTATTGAACATACATAGATCAATCAATATATATCATATGCATAGGATACATCACACTCATGCACTCTCTCACACACACAAGCACACTCTGTCTTGTTACCAAAAGCTGCTCCCCCTAACTGCACTGGCCAGGTGAGTTAGATGAGGGAAGGGTGGAGCCGGGCTTCTGCCAATCCGGATCGATGCTCCCATGTTGACAAGATGAAAACCTGGGGTCCCCCTGCAAGATGCCTCATATTTATCCCTCTCATGCAGCCGATTAGTCATCACCTCACCTTTCTTAATGCAGCTTCAAAGAGAGTTCTTCCAAGGGCAGGCACTTGCTGCTTGACTCCCAAGGCGTCTGTATGCCCAGTCTCTTTAATGAGCTCACTTTACAGGTATTGTCTTGGATCTGGCTCCCAGACCTTCTCCACCCTTGGGACTGCTGCTGGAGGTGCTCCCCTTTCATTCTCCATTCACACCTCATTCATTTCAACAGGGGAATCAAGGAAAGGGGAGAGCTCAAAAGACATTTTTTCTTACAAGATCTATATATATAAAAAAGAAAGTTTCTCTTAATACAAAGTTATAGGAGAAATGTTACAGAGATTCTATAAGAACACTTAAAGATATATCTTAAAGGATAAGATCTTAACACAAAGTTATATGAGAGTGATAATATTACAGGGATTTATCCACAGTATCACCCCCAAAGGGTGTGGGCCCTTTAAAAGCTGCAGCCGTACCTGTTTGGCCAGCATTTCACAGTGTACACTGACCACTGCCCCCTGACCTGGCTGCACCAGATGAAGGGGACCAACGCCAAGCTGCTGAGGTAGAGCCTGCTCCTGCAGGACTATGACATGGAAGTGATCCACGTCAAGGGGAACGCCAACATCATCGCCGATGTGCTGTCCCATAGTGGGGGGCCCGAACTTCCCCAGGCCACCGGCGGAGTGATCCCGCTCAGTTCGCTCTCGGAGGGTGGGAGAGATGTGGTGTAGTGTTAGTACCTTGCTGGTTGCTATGCTTGGGTGGTGGGTGACCCCCACTGGCAGCTATCTGTAGCACGGCCCAGCAAGACAGCTGCTGAGTAACGTAGGCAAAAGACCCCCAACCTGTCCGACCGGTTGAGAGCAGGGAGGGAGACAATAGGTGGGGGGAGGAGACCAACTGTAGGTTTCGGGAGAAGGCAGTTGCGATCTGGGAAGCATGGAGAGACGAGGCTAAACTGGGGTCTGGGGGTGACGGACCCCTAACCCTAGGGTTTGAGGCATCCTGGCCCTGGTCCCTGTAACCACATCATGTATAGGCTGTGCTGTATTCTGGAAAAATCAATAAACCCCTCTCTATTCTACTGTCTGGTCGAGACTGTTCATGCTGCTACGGGGCTGCAGGACCGGGGGAATCATGGACTGTGCCATTACAGATGTCTATTGACTGCACCGCCTGAGGGTGTGTTCATGGCTGATCTTGGACACCCTGTTTACACCACCCAATTCTGATTGCCTAACCGCAATGGAATGTCCTTGGTCAGGTTCCTCCCCTCGTTGACTCCTCTTATCTGGGAACGTTGCCTCGTTCTGTGCAGTTCTGATTTCTCAGCCTACACAGTCTTTTTTTCCACAGAGTCCTCTTTCTCACAGTGATAAACAAGTCCATACTCCACAAGCCCAGCACTGACTGACTTTGACCCTAACATGGCCTCTCTTCAGCTCACTGTTAATTCACTCATGTCAATTGTTCACACTATTCGTGATTCCTGACAAGGCTGTGGCAGCGGTGCATCCAGCCTCTGTGGCCCACCCTAGGTTGTGTGGCTGAGGCACCATTGAGGAGTATCAGAGCCAGCACTGCCTCCTCTCCAGTTGCTACACAGGGAGAGGAGGGCTGAGCTCTTTCCCCCACGGTGCATCCCCATTAGGGGGCAGGGTCAGGCACTGCCTTGAGGGCAGGATCAAAGCCCTTGGTGGGCTGGATTCTCCTTGCTGAGGCGCTTTGGCCCACCCCTGTTATTGAGGTTAGCCCTGTGTGGATTCTCCAATGTCTAACAAGATTTGAGCTGCAACTTGTGAAAGGAAGGTGTTGAGGCCTACCCAGAATATGTTAAATGAGCACCAGTTTAATTGTAACTGTAAAGGAAAGGCAGCATTGTGAGATACAGGAGATGTACGATAAAACAAAATTTGATTGGATGACCAACAGTAACCCCTTTTTTAGGGAAGTAAGTAACTCAGACAGCAATATGCAACAAAGTGTTGATTACCTCAAATGGAGCAGACGAAAGTTTTGAAAGGGCAGAATGAGACAACAAAAATCTAATGTCAGCAATTGTCAGGCGAGTGGAGGAATACTGAAATACTGAAACAGGGTATATAAGGTTGGATGGAACAGAGCAAGAGCGGACGGGTTGCGAATCCAAAAAGCTAGGTCTGATCAACCAGGGCTCCTTCCCGATGCTGAATCTCGCTACCGCACATAAGCTCCGAAAGGGGAACAACACCGGTCATAAGTTGCAATGAAAAATCCCAAAAGGAAAGACTTAAAGAAAAGAATATCTCCTGAATCTAAACAATGAGTATTATATATTTGATAACTCCACAAATTGTTTAAAGGTAAATCAGGAGGGTATATCTGTAGGAGGAGTTATTATTTCTTGTTTTTTAACTGTACTGTTTTTCTACTTTTTATTTGTATATTACACTGTCTTAAAAGAATCAAAGATAGTGAATTGATTTAAATGGAAAATTAATTATAAAGTAAACAGAAAAATAAAAATCTTTGTTTAACCCTAAAAAGAAGTATTCCTCTGTCTGAAGTGTCAAATCCTTTAAAGAACCAAACCCGTTACCGACACAACTGAAGCTTTTCCCAGTCAGAGCAGCTGAAGGGTTTCTCCCTTGTGGGTTCTCCTATGTGCAACAAGGCTTGAACTCTGACTGAAGCTTTTCCCACATTCGGAGCGCGTGAAGAGTTTCTCCCCTGTGTGGGCTCTTTTATGTTGTATAAAGTGTGACCTATGTTTAAAGCTTTTCCCTCAATCGGGGCAGTTATGGGTTGTCTCTCTTGTATGTATTATCTGGTGATTAATGAGGTGGGAGTGCCAACTAAAGCATTTCCCACACTCAGGGCAGGTGAAAGGTTTCTCTTTGTGTGGGGTTCTCCTATGTACAACAAGGTGTGACCTCTGCTTAAAGCATTTCTTACAGTCAGGGCAGCTGAAGGGTTTCTCTCTGTGTGGGATCTCCTATGGATAACAAGGTGTGACCTCCGACTGAACCATTTCCCACAGTCAGAACAGCTGAAAGGTTTCTCTCCTGTGTGGGTTTTCCTATGGATAACAATGTATGACTTCTGACTGAAGCATTTCCCACAGTCAGAGCAGCTGAAGGGTTTCTCTCCTGTGTGGATTCTCTTATGTTTAACAAGGAGTGGTCTCTCACTGAAGCTTTTCCCGCAGTCAGAGCAGCTGAAGGGTTTCTCTCCTGTGTGGGCTCTCCTATGTCTAACAAGGTGTGACCTCCAACTGAACCATTTCCCACAGTCAGAGCAGCTGAAGGGCTTCTCTCCTGTGTGGGCTCTCTTATGTCTAACAAGTTGTGACCTCCAACTGAAGCATTTCCCACAGTCAGAGCAGCTGAAGGGTTTCTCCTGTGTGGATTCTCCTATGGATAACAAGGTATGACTTCTGTCCGAAGCTTTTCCCACAATCAGGGCAGCTGAAAGGTTTTTCCCCTGTGTGAGTTCTTTCATGTTTAACAAGGTCTGACCTCTTCTTGAAGCTTTTCCCACAGTCAGAGCAGCTAAAGGGTTTCTCCTCAGTGTGGATTCTCTTATGTCTAACAAGATTTGAGATCTGACTGAAGCACTTCCCACAGTAAGAGCATTTTAAGGGTTTCTCTCTTGAGTGGGCTCTTTCATATTTAATTAGAGGTGCACAGTCATTGCAAGCGCAGGGTGTTTGTTGATGGGGGATTTCCTGTTGAAAGGTTTCTGTGTTTCTTTTCTCCCGATGCTCCTCTGACTGGACTTACCCTCTCCCTCTCCTGGATGGTTTCCCTGCTGCCTGTCTGGGCTATGCTGACTCTCACAGGTCTCTCCCTGCTCAGGTATCTGGGAAATATGCCCTTCAGATCTTTCCAATAACATCCCACATGGAGCCATTTGCTCTGGTCCTTCCTGCTGAAGACTCTTCTCACTGTTCTCAGTCAGCATCCCATCACCTGCAGGGACAGAGAGAGAATCCAGGCAGGAGTCATTCCTGTGCTGAGCTGAAAGGAAACTGTAAAAGAGATATAGAAAAGGGGGAACATGCCCAAACAATGTCTGGAAAGACTGAATAATCATGAGCTGAGTTCACCCTCCTTCCCCATAACCCTTTCCCAAAGGAAAGAACCCAGCCTTTCCCCCCATACAGAACCCTCTCACTGGAGTTGAAGACAGATTGAAGGGACAGTGAGGCTTGATGAAAATGCACAACTAAGATCTACAATGAGCACACAGAAATTGCTTTCTGAGTCAGTTTAGCTGATTGCTTACTTGTATGGGTGTCACTGCTGATCTCCCTTCCTCACAGCCCTGAGGACATGGGATCTGCAGCTCGTCCCCTGGCTTTACCCAGGAGAGCACGTGAGGTTTGGAATCTGGAAATCCCGCTTGGGGTACTATTAAACAAGCATTGATCTTGTTCATTAAGGTCTGTGCCATTGCTGTTTCCAGAGCCAGGCTCTGAGTCACCCACCCAGAGTGGTTCCTTTCCCACTTTGCAGAGACTAGGTTCTGGCTGGTACAAAATCCCAAGACACACTCACCTAGAATCATAAAACATTAGAACTGGGAGGACCAAGCACATGACTGATTTGCTCCTGATGCCTAAGTGGCCCCCGCAAGGATTGAACTCACAACCCTAGGTTTTGCAGGGCAATGCACACACACACTGCCTATAGTAAAGATGCATACCCCTGCCTTGGGAACGGCCCAGCTGACTCACCAGGGGAGATGAGCGCTCTGCTGCACTCTCTAGGGTACAATTCAGTCTCCTCAAGGCCCCTTCCATCCTCTGGCAGGAGAGGAACACACTGCTCAGAAGGGAAGCAATAGGGAGGGCTGGCAGGTCTGACACCAAGGTTCCCAGGCAGGGCTCAGACTGCAGCTACTACATGGCAGAAAGGACCCAGTCTAGCTCCCCAAGGGCTCTGTGCCCAAAGCTCCTGGTTGCGGGGCTCAGCTTACCCTTCTCCTTGGTTCAGATGCTCTAACTATACCACAAGGAGGCAGAGGAAGTTGTCTGAGTAGCAAAATGAACCCTTGGCTGGTTGCTTCAGGCCCTGCCTATCCTCCACACTCCCGATCCCAAATGCCAGTGCCTGGGTGGGCACTGCCACCTGCCCACAACAGCTGCTGCTCCCATGGCTGGCCTGGGCAGTGCCACGGTTTTCCTGTGGCTGGCCAGAGTGGAGACGGGTTGTGCTGCTTCTCTGGTGTTGGTGGGTTTTCCTACAGCTCAGCTCCCCCTCTGAAGCCTAGTTTCTACTCTGCCAGCAGCAGCCTTTGTGTGGTTTCCCAGCCTCACTCTTGTGGCCAGTTAGGCCTGCCATTTGGTGCCCCTCTGGGCTGCACAGAATCTACCGGAGGCAGGAAAGGACTCTGAATCTGCATCTTCCTTCCAGGGACTCAGCACAATAGTACAAGGGGACCCTGCAGGCACTAACAGCAGCTGGACTCAGCCCCAGAACTCTCATACCTGTCGTTCCTGCCTGGGCCCTTCCACTGACACCTCCGGCCAAGGCACAACATGGGCAAGATGGTGGGAAGCACATGGAGACCTGGGGTGTGGAAGAGCAGCACCACTGTTATGTACCTGAACCTGCTTCCCTGGGAGAGGCTGTGGTGGGGACAGTCTCGCACACAGGACCCAGGGTTATTTGGGTGGATACTCCTAACATTGGGGTGTGGGCAATGAGAGATATTGAATCAAACTTAACCCACCTGCTCCAAAGCACACCCAGCTTCTGATACCCAAGGAGACAGGAATCCTTACCCAGCCAGCTCACAGCCTCATAATTCTCCTGCATCACATCTCGTAGAGGGCTCTCTGGCCCAGGTCCAGCAGAGCCCATTCCTCCTCAGAGAAATACACAGCTACCTCCTCAAAGCTCACTGGCTCCACCACAGCCATTTCCTGTCCCTGGCTCTGCAGGCCATGGGCTGAGCTGGAGACAGATATGGGTGTTCTGCAGCCTGTCAGGGGGAGAAGAGCAATTGGCAATATTTCAGAAGGGGCTCTAACCCTTTCCACACCCCCATTCTTCCCAGACTGTCCCTGGTGACACACATGCTAGACTATGCCTTTGTGGGCAAATGCTGAGTCTACATATTCCATAAACACCACACACAATTAGATGCCAAATCCACATTCATTTCTCTCAATACCTGGCTTGAGTTTCAATATCAGTTCACCTGTAACAATGGGATGCAGTTCTGAGTACACGGTGTTTTCAAGAAACAAGCCACTAATTAAGCTGCCTAAGCATGGCTGCAGATGTCTAAATTTAGGTTCCTATAGCTAAAATACCTCATTTTTCTCCATTTATTTGTAGCACAGACTCAGGCCCTCTCATAACGACTAAACCAACAGAGACTTTATAACCCCTCCCCACATCAGAGATGAAGTGAACTTAAAGCCAGTCAAATGTTTATTATTAAGCATGTGTAATGTTTGCAAGAAGTGACCCTAAAATTCATAGATTCCCAGTATCCAAGGGGAACGTTAGCCCTGCAGTCCGACCCCCTCTGTGGCACAAGCCATTACACTTAGCCCAGTTATCCAGGCACAAAGCTCGGTTTCCCACAGCCTGTTCTCTACAAAGTTGCCCAGTGTTGAGTTGAACACATTAAGAGATGGAGAAAGCACCATTTCTGTGGCTCATCATAGACCCTAGGAAACATTTGTGCCTCCTCTCTAGCCTGAAATTGTCTGGCTTCAGCTTTCACACTGAGCCCTATCCACTAGATCAGTGGTTCCCAACCTTGTTTTATACTGCAGACCGGTAAAGCCATTCACAAACTTTTGGGAGACAGGAAACATTTTCTTTGTATATTTATTATGCAAATAACAAATATGCAAATGCAATGTTGCCCGTGATGAATCAGAGTTTGCCGATATCTACAACATTAAAAAAAAATCAGAGAAAGAATTCCCCTCTCGCTGCTGGGTGGGTGACTGGTGCAGGGAGGGGCACCCACAGCGACAGGGGGCTTTTGGGGCTCCCTATTTAGTAACTGAAATATTGTCAGGGGCACAGGAGCTGGTGCCCCCTATTGCAGATACCTCTGCCCTCTCCCCTCCTGCCCCATCAGGTGGGGGAGCTGCCATTGTATCTCCCCCTTCCCTTCTGTACAACCCCTACCCTGTGTCTCTCTCTTCCCAAGACAGGTTGCTCTTGCTTCCAGTCACCCCCTGCCTCCTCCCACTTCCCCTTTCCCAACTTGTGAGCCCCTCAGAGTTTCCTTCTATTGTACTCCTGCTCCTCCACACCGTAAGTCTCCCTGAATCCCCATCTCTCTTCATGACTCCTGCAGCCCTCTCCTGCCCCAGCCTCACACATCCCTGTCCCACTCTTCAGCCCCTTCCCGATCCCCACCTCAGGGCTGGCTCCCACCCAGCAAATGCCCCACACTGGCCCTTACCCCATTTAAAAGACAGAGGGGCAGTTGGGAAGTGCGAGCTGGGAATCAGCTGTCCTGGCTCACGCTGGTCCCAGATGCTGCACCTCTTCTTTTTAAATGCCCTCCTTTAAAAAGCAGAGGCACAGCATCTGGCACTGGGTATGAGATGGGACACATGATTCCTGGCTTATGCACATCCTCCATGGTGCTTCTGCCTCCCCTGCCACTCAAGCTGCCTCCCCCCAGCACCGGCATCTGTTCCCCACTTACCGACTCTTGACTAGTCCCTTACATCTCTACTCTGGACCCTTGCAGAAAAAGAGAATTCATTTTAAAAACCTGGATTTTGGCACACAGAGCAGTAGGACTGTCAGAGTGAAGAGCCCCATTGGAAAGTATTGTAACTACAGATGTAACACACAGAGAAACTGTGGCATCAAAATATGTGAAGAGAAGTACATATAAAGGAATAAAATGCAAAATTTTTGCATATGCAATGAAGTCATAGAAAAGAAAAGTGTGTACTTCCGTGGTTGCAGGATGGGGAATTACAGGAATACAGATTTTGGTAATAAGTTTGCAAGCACAAAATTATTTTTACAAGTATCTTGGTGCTTTCACACCCTGGCCTGCAGTGAACATTCAGGAAGCAAAATCAACCCAAGTGGCCGGTGATGTGAAAAAGCACCAGGCTGAGGGTGACCATATTTCCCTATGTTGGATATTGGACACCTGGTAAAATGACTCGTATTCAAGTGAGCTCAGCGGCAATCCATCAGAACTGAGCAGCACAAAGGTTCAAATTAACATCAAATCCCTGTTAAGCATAATGACTGTGTAGCTGGAGACTTCTTATCTTTAAGTCTTTAGGGTTCAAAAGGGTGAGGGGGACACACTCCTACACCTCTCTCAGCTGACTGGGTGGTGTTAAATATCGATTAATTGAATAGTCGAGTAACATCAAGAATTCTCATTGGTTAGTCAACTATTCTATAGTCCCCGGGGGGTGGGGCCAGCAGCCAGTGTGCTCCAGCCTCACTCCTGAGGAGCTCCCTGCCACTCCATGCATGGTGCCAGGTCTGTGAAGGGAGCCAGTTTAAAAAGCAGCTCCCTTTGTGGACCAGCTGCCTGCTGCCCAGGGCTGCTACCTATGATAAAGAGGCAGTATCACGGGGTGACAGCAGCCTCTGCCTAGGGACGGGGTCTGAGCTCCAGGACCTGGTTTGAACTGGAACTGAGCTGGGCTTCCTGCCCACCCACCCCCTAATACACTTTAAATGCAGAGCAGCAGCAAGGGTAGGTTCCGGACCCGTTTCAAGCCAGAACTGAGCCAGACTGCTGGCCAGCCTGCTAAATATTTACTGGCAAGTGGGGGGAGGGAGGTGTAGTCTATGTGTGTAGTCTATGGCATTAACTCAATGGTCATCAACCAGTAGATAGGGATTTAACAGTACATCTCAGAGCCTCTGACAGGTGATCTTGACCGGTTTGGCCAGGAAGCTATCAAGCACTGGCACTTCAACTGCCCCTTCCCCTCACTGTCCTGCTGCTCCTGTCCTCTGCCTTGGAGCTGACCCCCCCACCCACAAGTGTCCTGCTTGCTGTGCAGGATGTGGGAGGGAGAAGAAGGAGGTGCTGATGTACTCTATCTTCACACAGAGAGAAGAGGATAACAGGAGCTTGGCAATGCAAATCTCTGCCACTCTCACACGCTGTGGCTATGTCTACACTGCAGGCTTTTTGCGCAAGAACAGCTGTTCCTGGGCAAAATCTTGCGGAGCGTCAACACTGCATGTGCGTTCTTGCACAAGTAAATTTACAGTACAGCGTCGGAAAACAGGGCTTCTTGCGCAAGACTTCTGACGCTCCGTATGAGGAATAAGCCCTCTTGCACAAGAAGGCAGTGTGGACGGGCAACAGGGGTTTCTTGTGCAAGAAATCCCTATGGCTAAAATGGCCATCAGAGCTTTCTTGTGCAAGAAAGCGTCCACACTGCCATGGATGCTCTTGCGCAAAAGCACATGGCAGTGTGGACGCACTCTTGCGCAAGAACTTTTGCCCAAGAATCTCCCAACCCAACACACACGTGGGTGTTGTTTTTACTGCTGTTACTGCTTGCAAAGTGGGGTATTTTTGCTTTTTGACTGGGCTGTGCATTTCATAACTTTCAGTTCTCTCTTATACTTAAATTTAATTCTTTGAGCAATGAGTTCCAAAATGCTGAACCTGTCATGTCTGGAGTCATTATCCCTGTGGTAATTGCTGCTCCTGGAAGCAGCTGGCATGTCCCTGAAGCCCCTGAGAGAAGCAGAGCAGGGTTTCTCCATATGCTGTCATTGCCTGCAGACACCATGCCTGCAGCTCCCATTGAGCAATAACAGGGAACCATAGCCAGTAGAGGCTATGGGCTAAGTGGATGAGGGGCAGCACATGGCACCAGGGAGCCATTGCTGTACATGCCAGCTGCTTTCAGGAGAGGTGCAGGGCCAGGGCAGGAGTCAGCCTGACTTAACCCCACTGCTCCAACACCCAGAAGCTGTCTGAGTTAAACAGTGCCCAGCCAGAGCCTGTACCCTGAACCCCTGGTCCCAGCCCTGAGCCTTGTCCTATACCCAATCTCCTGCCCCAGACATGAGTCCCCCTGCAGCCAAACTCTTGCCCAGACTTTGCACCCTGAAACCCCTCCTGGACCCAATCCCCCAACCTGGGCTAAGCCCAGAGCCCCTCCCACACTCCAAACCCCTTTGTCAAAGACCAGAGCCTGCACCCAACCCCCTACCCCAGCCTGATGCAAGTGAGTGAGGATGGGGGAGGAAGGGTGAGAGAGTGAGCAGGGTGAGGTCTCAGAAAAGGGGTGGAGCAGGGGCGGAAAAGGAAGCCAGGCAAGGGTATTTGGGTTTCAGGTGGATCTTACATTGCACTGAAATTGAGAAAGTGATGTTATGGTTAAAAAGGTTGGAGACCCCTGCAGCAACCTACAGGTTTTGGCTTATCAGTTAATTGGTCAATTAACTAGACTATTACATCCCTAGAGCTGACCCTGGAGCTCTCCTCTGAGCCCCGTCTGGCAAGGAGGGAGGACACATTCCCCTCTCCTGGGACCTGCAATCACATCTCCCTGGGGCAGCACATGGGCAGGGCTGTGCCCCACAAGGGGACAGGGAGGAGCAGGGGGCTACGGGGCATAAAGGGGCAGGGCAGGGACAAGACAGCAGGAGGGAGAGGATGCAGAAGGACAATGGGGGCAGCAAAGGGAACAAGTCACCATCTGCCGCCTGGCACTGCTCGCACGGACTGGCCATTGCTGCTGGCAGCGCAGTCAGTGCTGGATGGGAAGGGGATGGGGGCCCTGCTGGCTGATGCTGACATGCAGCAGAGGTTACATGAATGGACCAACTGGGGGAGCAGCCACAGGCCCCCCACTCCCTGCTGGCAGGCGGGCGGCTGGGGAGCAGGGATCTGGCGGCAGCAGGATCCACCAGTGTGGAGGGGGAGGAAGACAGAAAATATGGGACAATTTACCCACTTTTAAGAACCCCGCAGCAGGCCTTTAGCCCGGGACGTCTGCTCACTAACTAGAGTACCAGGCAGGAGGCAAAACAACAGCTCTCCCAGGCATCCCCCAGCCACTGAATCTCACCCCTTGGGCAGCACCCACCAATCAGGTAGGGAAGAGGCACCTTCTCCAGGCACTGGCCACACACAGCCCTGAGAAGTAGGTGCTGCCACTCCCCTTCCTGGCAGGGTGACAACCCTCTGTGCCTTTTCCCCGTATTTTTACAAACACAGCAAATGTCATTCCTCCAGCTCCACACGGGTATTTTTTTTCTGGCAGGGCCCAGATCCTGTTCTTAACCTCACTGCCTGCCCCAATTTTGCCCTTTGGCCCCTCTCTTGGGCCTACAGCCAATTGTGGGATCTCCCAACCCATAGGGTCAGTTTGGCCCCTGCAATTTCATGCATCATCTTCCTGCCACAAATGAGCTTGGGGTGGGGGGGCTTCTTTGGGTCAGGGACCGCACACACACATCCAAGTGAGAAGCAAAAAAAAGATTTAAAACCCCTCAACGACGTGGCTCCTAACTCCCCACATTCACCACACACAGTTCGTCCCCCTGCCCCCATCAGTCACTCCTGTACCTGCTCAGGCCCCACCCATCTCACTGCAATTGGCTCCTGGGCAGCCCCAGGGCGGAGCCTGCAGGACCGCCTGGCTCTGCACATGCACCGTGCACTCTGAGGTGTGAATTGTGAAGGAGCCGTTGGCGTCGTTACTCACCACGGGTGGGGCATGGCAGAGCCGAGGACAGGGTGGGAGGCAGGCACAGAAGGAACCAAAGGACCCAGCAGATGCGGGGTGTCTGGTGTTTGTGACATTGCATCAAACTCTCACCCCTGCCAATCCCTGCCAGGTTGAGCACAGATCCCACCCTCCCTCCGTGCATGAACAGCTCTCAGTAATTCCTCTCCCCCTCCCACCGGGCTTTGGTAGAGCAGTGAGGATGCTGCCTGAGGAGGCTGGCGGGGGGGTGCCTCTGCCTTACAGATGACTCCTCCCAGAGGAGTCGCTGACTCCGGGTTCCCCATGCAGGGCGCTGGGGCGCTATCTGGCCACGTGGCTCTTGTTCACTGTAACAGGCAAAGCCCCGCCCCCTAGCACTGGGATCAACTGATTTCCAACACAGCTGGCACCCACAGGGCGCTACCCTTGAGATTTAAGGACCCCGCGTGGCTCTTGCTCCATGCAAAGGGCGGCGGGATCCGGGGGAGGAGGCGGGGGCTGAAAGGGGAAGGGGGCCGCTCACCTGCTGCTGGAAATCTGTAGGAGGGTCCCTGTACATGTGTTCATTAAGGTCTGTGCCATTACTGCTTCCAGAACCAGGATCCGAGTCACCCACCCAGAAAGGCTCCTTCCCCGCCCTTACAGAGGAGCTGAGCGCTCAGCTGCACTCTCTAGGGTGCAACTAAGTCTCTCTCATGGCCCCTTCCATCCCCCCATCCCAGGGCAGGACAGGAACACACTGCTCAGAAGGGGAGCTCTAGGGAGGGCTGCCAGGTCTGACACTGAGACCCCAGGCAGGGCTCAGACTGGTAGCAGCCACATGGCAAGTCAGTAGGACTTGGAGAGGAAGGACCCAGCAGGGCTCTAGCTCCCCAAGGGCTCCGTCCACAAGCTCCTGGCTGGGGGGCTCGGCTCACCCTGCTCTTTGGCTCGGAGGCTCCACTTGGGCCACAAGGAGGCAGAGGAAGTAGCCTGAGCAGCAAAATGAACCCATGGCTGGCGCCTTAGGCCCTGCCTATGCTCCACTGATCCCGACTGCCTGTGCGGGCCCTGCCAGCTGCCCACAACAGCTGTTGCTCTCGTGGCCAGGCAGGGCAGTGCTGGGCTGTTCCTGTGGCCAGCCAAGGTGGTGCTTATCTGGTGCTTGTGGGTGTTGCTGCAGCTCAGCTCCTCAGTTCTAGTCTCTCAGCAGCAGCCTTTGTTTGGCTTTCCAGCCTTCCTTTTGTGGCCAATCAGGCCTACAATTTGGTGCCGCTCCGGGCTACACAGGCTTTACCAGAGGCAGGAAAGGACTCTCAGACTGCACCGTTTTCCCAGGGGCTCAGCCCACTAGCACAAGGGGACCCTGCAGGAACTAAGACCAGCCGCATCCATTGCCACAACTCTGGTACCTGCCGCCTACCTGGGCCCTTCCACTGACACCTGCGGCCAAGGCACAACATGGCCAAGATGGGGGGAAGTGCATGGAAACCTTGGCTGTGGGAAGAGCAGCACCACTGTTATGTCCCCAAAACTGCTTCCTCTAGGAGGGGGCATGGAGGGGACTGTCTCTCACACAGGAGCCAGGATTACTGGGGCTAATACTCCTGACACTGGGGGCAATAAGGGACATTGAACCAAACCCAACCCAGCTGCTCCAGAGCCCACCCAGCTTCTGTTACCCGAGGGGACAGGAATCCTTACCCAGCCAGCTCACAGCCTCGTAATTCTCCTGCATCACATCCCTGTAGAGGGCTCTCTGGCCTGGGTCCAGCAGAGCCCATTCCTCCTCAGAGAAATACACAGCCACCTCCTTGAAGCTCACTGGCCTCACCACAGCCATCTCCCGTCTGGCTGTGCAGGCCAGGGGCTGGGCTGGAGACAGACATGGGTGTTCTGCAGCCTGGCAGGGGGAGAAGGGCAATTAGAGACTTTCAGAAGGGGCTTTAAGCCATTTCACGCCCCCATTCTGGCAGCAAGGTGGGAAGGAAGCGACTAGTTGAGTAGTGACTCAACTATCGGACAAGCATATGCTGATCAGGCAGATGACTAGACTAGTTGGACTAGTCGCTTATATTTCTTCTCTGACCCTTGCAAAAAAAAAAAAAAAAAGAGAGAGAGAGAATTGATATTAAAAACCTGCATTTTTGCATCACAGAACAGTAGGACTGTCAGAGTGAAGGGCCCCATTGGAATGTCTTGTAACACTAGGGCTACGTCTACACTGGCAGCTTCTTCTGGAAGAACTTTTTTGCAGAACAGTTCTTATGCAAAAACTCTTCCACAAGAGAGTGTCTACATTGGCATGTACTTTTTGCGCAAGAGATGTGCTTTTGCGCAAGAGCATCCATGCCAGTGTAGATGCTCTCTTCCACAAGAAAGCTCTGATGGCCGTTTTAACCATAGGGGCTTCTTGCACAAGAAATTCATGTTGCCTGTCTACACTGGCCTCTTCTGGAAGAGCTCTTGCGCAAGAGGGCTTATTCTTCATGGGGAGAGGAATAACTCTTCCGGAAGAAGCCGTTTTACAATGCTATACTGTAAATTTACTTCTGGAAGAATGCTCGTGCAGTGTAGACAGCCAGCAATTTTTTGCAGAAGAATGGCTGTTCTTCCGGAAGAAGCTGCCAGTGTAAGTAGCACACAGAGAAACTGTGATAGTGAAATATGTGATTAGAAGTACAAATATATGAGTAAATTGCCAAATATGTGTATACACAATAAAGCATAAGTTCCCAAATTGGGGGGGGCACCCCTTTGGGGAGGCATGAAGAAATTCCAAGGGGTGCATGAGGTGACCCAGACCCCCTGTCATTCCCACCCCCCAAGAAAGAGCCCAGTCCGTACAGGCTGGCTTGGGCAGGGGGAGGATGGAGTGTTCTGAACAGACTTCAGAAAAAGTCAACTGCTGCATAACACCTGCTCACAGGGACCGGCCATTGCTGCTGGCATGGGATGTGGGGGGGTCCCTGCTGGCTCATGCTGACACGCAGCAGAGGCCGTAAGGGTGGACAAGCTGGGGGAACAGCCACAGGCCCCCCACTTCCTGCTGCTGGGTGGACAGTTGGGGAGCAGGGATCTGGCAGCAGCAGGACCCGCCAGCACCCATGGGGAGGGAGACAGAAACTATAGGACAAATTACCCATTTTTTAAGAACAAGCCAGGACCCTGCAGCCGGGCTTCAATCCAGCCCTGTTCCTTTAACCCGGGACATCTGCTCCCTAACTAGAGCAGTGTTTCTCAGCCAGTGGTACAAGTACCTTCAGGGATATTCAAGAGAAGTTTGGGGGGTACTTCAACACAACTGAAATTTGGAGAAAACTGAATTTTTGTTGTGTTTTACAACTCTTTATTGTTTTTGTACTTTTTATACTCAAAAATTTCATCGTTTGCCTGGTTACGGTTAAGTTGTTTAAACAAATGTGTTGCAATGGTAGAAAAAAAATGTGTGTGTCTGAAAACTGTAGATACTGGGGGTACTTCTAATTTTATTTTTTTAAAGGGGGTACTTTATAAAAAAGGCTGAGAAACACTGACCTAGAGTGCTGGGCAGGAGGCAAAACAACTGTTCTTCCAGGCAGCCCCCAGCCACTAAATCTCACCTGTTGGACAGTGCCCCAGCTCTCAGGTAGGGAAGAGGCATCTTCTCCAGGCACTGGCCATGCACACAGCCCTGGAAAGCGGGCGCTGCCATCCCGCATCATGGCAGGAGGGAAAACACTGCGTCCCCTCTCCCATATGTTTACAAACGCTGCAAATACCCCCGGAGTATTTTTTTTGGCCCTGCTGCCTGTCCCAATTTTGCCCTTTGGCCCCTCCCTTGGCCCTGCAGCCAGTTGTGGGATCTCCCACCCACACTGTCAGTTTGGCCCTGCACAAACTTTGCCTCCCTGCAATTTCATGCACCGACTTCCCTACAGAAATGAAAAGTGGGGAACCTTTATTGGGTCAGGGGCAGAACACGCACATCCAAGTGAGAAGGAAAAAAATTTTAAACCCTCACTGATGTGGCTCCGAACTCGCCACATTCACCACAGTGAGTGAGAGTGCATCCAGCCTAATGCATTTTGAGTGGCCAGGCGCAGGGGAGTGTGTGTTGGGGGGGGGTGGGGAAGCTAGAAAACCAGCGCAGGCTCCCCAATATCGGTGGGGTTCCCTGAGCTTCGGGGACCAGTTCCAGGCGGGGCGGGGCCATGTCCGGCCCGCGGGCCGTAGGTTCCCGGCCCCTGCCTGGCAGCGCGAGCCGGGCCGCTGGGAGCATGCGCCGAACAGGGATTCTCCGGCCCTAGAGCCAGGCCCGGCCGCGGCGGGTTCGCAGGGGCTGCAGCTAGAACCTGCCCCGCGTCACATCACGCCCCGCCCCCAGCAAGGAAGCGCCGCCCCGGCCAGGCGGTAGCAACGGACGGGGCGTGGCCAGGCAGCTCCCGGTCTGAGCTAAGCCCTGGCACTCGCCTAGGACCGCAGTTGCTGACCCGCTGCGCACGCGCGGTCTGACCTCCCTCCATTCCGTCTCGCCCTGGCCGGTTTTTCAGTTCGTGTCCTCCGCCCCAGCCTGTCCCTGCTCAGGCCCCGCCCACCCCGCTGCGATTGGCCGCTGGGCAGCCCCAGGGTGGACCGTCTGACTCTGCGCATGCGTCGCGCGTTCTGCCGCGCGAATTGTGAAAGAGCCTTTGGTGCAGCTCTCGCCGGGGAGGAGCCGAGGAGCGGGCGGGAGGCGGGGCTACAGTGACTGGGGCGGAGGCGGGCGCGGAAGGAACCACAGGACCCAGCGGACGGGGTGTCTGGTGTTTGTGACGCTGCATCAAACTCTCGCCACTGCCAATCTCGCGGCGGGTTCAGCGCAGATCCCGCCCCGCCCACGAGCGGCTCTTGGGAATTCTCCTCCCCGCCTGCGGAGACTTTGGTGGGGCGCGGTGGGCGCTGCCTGAGGAGCCTGGGGGAGCCTCTTCGCTTGAGACACCACTCTTCCTCCCCGAAGTCGCTGACTCCGGGTTCCCCACGCGGGGCGCTGCCCGGTCGCTCTCAGCAGCCCCACGTGGCTCGTAGTAAAAGGCAGAACCAGCCCCGGCACCGGGATCAGCTGATTCCCGCCCAGCTGGCGCCGCGGGCGCTGCCCTTGAGATCTAAGGACCCCGCGTGGCTCTTGCTCCGTGCAAAGGGCAGCGGGGCGCTCACCTGCTGCTGCTGCGGGACCTGCGGGGCGCCCAAGAGACCCACCTGCCGGCCAGAGCCGCAGAGGGCCAGGGCCAGGCCGCGCCCCCCGCTGCCCCTATTGGCTGGTTGCAGAGCAGCGGGGGGATCTGTAGGAGCGTCCCTGCACACGCGTGTGCCCCGGGAAGGGGGGGCGAGCACAGCTGCACTTTCTGCTGCTGCAGTTGCCCGGGCCCTGTCAGTGCTCACAGGGACACCGGGCAGGGGGTTGAAATCGGGGCCAGAGCCCTGGCGGGACATTTCTCACTAAACCCTCCCCGGCTTCAATTCCCAGCGGCCCCGCCCCGGGCCATTGATGCTGCCCCCGAGAGCGTCCAGCCCGGAGGGGCCAAGGCCGCAGCGAGCCCCGTGGAAAGTCTCCGGCAGGAAGCCACGAGCCCCTTTGCCCGGAGTGTGTCTCGGGCCCGGAGTGTGTCACAGCCCGCGGGCACAATTTCTACCGCACCTGCCTCAGCCGATGCTGGGAGGGATCCGGCCTGATACACCGTGCGCGCTAGGACCCAGCGGGCGCCGAGAGGACTTGCAGCCACCGGGCTCCGCCCCCAAGGAGCTCCCCTCCCCGCCCCCCCGCGGGGAGAATGTGAGAGCTCTTCCCCCAGCCTGTGAGCAGGGGGAGCTGGAGGCGGGGCAGCCACACGTGGGGAGCCTGCAGGGAGGGGGGAGCAGGGATGCGTGGGGAGGAACTGTGGGGCGCGGGAGGGGGTGGACAGAGCTGGGACCGGGGGAAGGGGGACGAGAAGCAGGGAGGATGTGGGGGAGGGATGGTGGGCAGGCAGGAGGGGGAACACGGGAGCAAGCGCAGCCTGGCTGGGGAGGGGGATGGTGAGAGCGACACTGGCAGCTGCCCCAGCCCGTGGAATTGGGGAGGGGGAGGCGCTGCCCTGCCCAGCATCTGGGGGGAGAGCCAGTTTTTAACGCAGACTGCACTGGGCGCCGTGGGGGAGGGGCTGCCCCGAGATATTTGCCTTGTATACGCTGAGCCCTTAGAGGGAAGTTCCCCATACCGGTTTGACGAGTTCTAGGGAAACAATCTCAGCATTTGCGAGTGGGGAGGAGTGGGGGGGGGGGGGAGGGGATGGTGAGAGAGACCCTGGCAGCTCCCCCGGCCCGTGGCGCAGGAGAGGGGCTGGGGCTGACCCACCCAGCAGCCGGGGGATCTGTTTCCGTAGAACTGGTCACATGACTATTGGTGTGGGGAGATGGGGACAGAGGACATCCCTATGGGAGTCAGAATTTACAAGACAAATACCTGTGGGCAGCCCCTCCCTGCGCTCCCCCTCTTCCCTACGACTCCCAGTTTAACCTCCACGTTAAACCAATTTTAGCATTTGCGGGGCCTGAGCCAAGGGGGCTGATCCGGGGCTGCTCTGGTTTCTGCCCAAGATTTGGTGTCAGACCAGAGTCACTGCTGTCGCGGCTGGCAGGGGGCGGCTCGGTGTAGATGTGGGTTCAGTGTCAGTCGGTGTTTGGTTTCCACTCTAGTGCAACTCACCCTAGGGGTTCAGTTCCCTGCAGCGCCTCATGGTGTGGAGGGAAGGGACTCTGGGGCTGGCTGCAGTGGGTCACTGAATTTGGCGGTGGGGCCTGTGTCATGTGGCAGGTGGATGTAGGAGCAGGTGGGGAGGGGGGAGGAAGCCTGTCTGGGGGAGCGCGGGATTTGCTCCCTTTGCCTGCCTTTGAAGAGTTATTGTAAAACTCTGGGGCGAGGGAGCTCCCCACCCCAGCTTCTCTCCCATTTCCTTCTGCGCCTGTGGGCTGTCCCTTGTACCGCTGGCTGTGGTCCGGCTCACACGCCCTGTGTTCTCTGGCTCTCCTGTTTTACAATGCCCCAGTCATTGGTGTTTTACTTGATCAGACTTTATATCTGGGGACCATTTTCCCCAGTTCTTTTCAGATTGACTGAGTGAGGGAAAAACAATGGTTCAAGTCTGGGTCCAGCTCAGTTAAAATCCTGGTTCTCTGGGCCTGGTTCAGTTCTGGCGCGTTCAGCTGGGCCAATGGAATCAGCATCTGCTGAGCTGTGCCTGGGGCTGTGGGAGCCCGGGGTCTCGGGAATATGGGGAGGGTTCCTGGTTACTGCACAGGCAGATGAGGCTGGTGTCTGTCTCTGCTCAGGATCCAGAGCCCTAGAGTTGGCAGAGTTTCCTGAGTCAGATGCTCCTGCCTCCGATATCATGAGGAGCCCAGACTGAGCAGCGGGTGAGTAGCAAGGACTAAGGAGACGTTCACTGCAGCCCCTCTGTGCCCACCCCAGGTGGGGACGTCCCCCGGTGCCTGTTACCCGCCCCTTGGGACAGTCCCAGGCTCTGCTGGCATCAGCTCCAGGGGACGGGGAGAGAACCGGGGGGGACAAAGCTCAGGAGGAGCAGGAAAGTGACTCAGCCAAACCAGCCTCTTCCAGCCTGAGTTTGTGCCTCAAACAGCCACGAAGGAAAGTGACTCAGCCAAACCAGCCTCTTCCAGCCTGGAGTGTGTGCCTCAAACAGCCACGAAGAAGGAAAAGCACCAGCCGGAAAGTCGCTCGCTCACTCACTTCAGCTCGGTGATCCGGCCCGGCAGGCAGGCGGGTGTTACAGCACCAAGGTGCTCGGAGACTTTAGGGCGGATCCTTTTCGCTGCCTGCGCCCCGCGCCTGTCCCCACTGGGACTGAAAAGGCGCACGCCTCCTGCCGGGAGCGGAAGGCGCCATCGGCCCCTGCGGGGATCGAATCTACGTCCTTGGAGCTACTGGCGCCGCGCTCTGGCCAACCGAGCGCACCGGCCCGTGCGCGGTCCCGATTCACGTGTTTTAATTCAGGGGAGCAGCCCCGCCCCGCGCCACGCCCCCGGACTCGGCGAAAGCGGCTCCGTGATTGGCTGAGGTGAGTCCCTGGCTCTTGCCAACACGTGCCCGGGCATGAGGCCAGACACTGATGCGGGCAGAGGAGCCGGAGGCGACTGCAAGGGACAAGCTAGGGGCTCCCCTCGGACAAGCGGGGCGGGGCTAGCGGGATGGGCGGGGCCCGGGCTGCCGCAGAGGGCGTGGTTAGTTGGGGGACAGTAGCGTGGGCAGAGGCTGTTCAGCCAGCTCCGGCAGCCGCAGCACTAGACCCGCAACCACTGGTGCCGCGCGCACAGTCCCCCGACCGCTGCACTAAGGCTAGCACCTCTTTTTCACAGTGAGAATACTGTTCCTCCACAGGGGACAAGTTTCTAGACCCATAAGCAATGGGTTTCAGGGAGGTACCCTGTTGCTGCAGTAATATGGCTCTTATAGAGACTGGTGTACAGTGTAGACGTAGCCCTAATGTTTTATTTGCAGGGGCTTTACCTACGCCCTGAAGTGGACACCAGACCCTGGACTCAACTAGAAGCACAGAGAAGGAGTCTGTGTAGTCTCTAAATGAGTTAGAGATAGTAAAGCAGAGAGAACATACAAATGCTGTAAAGTAGCTGCAGAAACAGCAGCAATATATGCCCAGGCAGAGAACAGCTCTGTTTTGCTTTCTTTTACAGGGAGCACAAGGGAAAAGCACACATGCAATCCCCCCCTACCACAAATTGCACAACCAAGTTCTTCATGTTTGGGGAAATTGCAGAAGTCAGCCCTCCCAAAGTGCAATGGATGAACCTCACCCTGGGAAACCCGCCTTCATAACCACAACATTTCCCTTCCAGGTAAGTATAAGACACCCTGGCACAACCACCACCTGCCCCCAAGCACCCAAACACTCTCACCTCAGGGTGGGCTCGGTCTCACAGCTCCACGTGACCATGTCTCCACCGTATCCCTCCTGCCCACACACACCCTGACACCGCCCTGATGCCCCAGCCCAGCCCCACTTGCCAAATCTGGGCCCTGCTCACCAGCACACTCCCACAGGGCTCTGGTCATGACAACATCTGCATACGGGCTCACACGGCTCCACCCCTGCATGCATGGGACACGCCTCCCCTCCCCATGGCTTGACCCAGGCTACGTCTAGACTGTGCTCCCCCCAGCATCCCCTCCCACAGAAGAAATGCAAATCTGCTGATCCTTTTTGAGGAAGAGATTTTTCCGATATTTGGCCCGTGTAGCCCACCCATGGTGGGTGGGGCAGGAAAGCTGCTCACAGCCGGGGGAATTAGCTCAAGTGGCAGAGCCCTCACTTAGCACGTGAGAGGCAGTGGGATCAATAGCCACATTCCTCAGTGTCTGTGGTGTTCTCCTTCCTTCTTCTCACAGGCAGAGTCAGGGGGCTATGAGCATCCAGAGACCCCTCCTTCTTCCTCCCTGGTCTCCGAAAAAACCCACCTAGTGGGGCACGGAGCTGCTGGGCCTGGTGGAGTGTTGGGAGTGGGGCTAGTGCTCCCTTTGCATGAGAGGTAGGAGGATTTGCTCCCATCTTCTCCCGCCTGCTCGCTGGTGCTGAGGGGCCGGCCCCTTTCCTGCTGCCCCAACTCTTATTCCCACAATGCACTTTGTGCAGGGGCCGTTGGTCTTTGTGCAAGGCACGTGGCTGGGAGTCAGGACTCAGGACCCTTCCCCAAATATACAACCCCCTTTCCTCCCCAAACCCTCTGTTCAGCTCACACTGTCTGGCTGCCTCCAGCATGGGCTGAGCAGATGACCTGCCCTACAGCTGTGAGAGCATCAGGCACCTGACCACAAGTCTGATCAGTCTGGGGACCAAGCTCCATTGGGCCTCAGACAGCCAGCACAGGAGTAAAACCACCCCTGGTGAACCTCAGGACAAGGAAGCCAAAATCCATGTAGTGTGAGGAGCTCACAGGAGCCAGCCCAGACAGTCCCACTGAAACTTGAACTCAGATTGCAGGATTCAGAGTCCTGAGTGCTGCCCCTTACACCATGAGACCTACATATACAACTTTTGGTGGGGACCTGGGACACTCAGGTCTCAGGCTGGCCTCTGCTCTCCTGGCTTCCCACCAACAGCTTCATCTTTCAGGACTCTCTGGCTACGTCTACACGGCACATTTATTTTGGAATAAGCTATTCTTGAATAGTGATTCCAAAATAGCTTATTTCGAAATAGCACGTCTGCACTGCAGGGAAACCTCAGAATAGTCCGAGTCCGGCTCCCCTAATGTAGATGAGCTATCTCAATTTAGAGCCCTGGGAGAAATAACTTAGAATGGACCTGGGAGGGCCATTTTGAAATAGCGGAAGTGGAGCATCTCCACATGCATTATTCTGAAATAGCTAACTGGGAATAGGCGTTATTCTTCCTAGAATGAGGTTTACAGAAGTTGGAATAAGCCATCTGTTATTTCAGATTATTTCACATTAACGGAATTGCTGCATAGACTTTAGCATTGTTATTCTAAACGGCCATTATTCCAAAGTAACTTTTCTGTGTAGACATAACCTCTGTCCTGCCCCAGCTCTGCTGCTTTCAGGACAAATTCCTCGTTATGGTCCATCACAATGTGGGGGCCGTGAGGGTCCATCCCACCTGAGATGTGTGTTACACAAAAGCCTCTTGTTCCCTGCCCAGCTCCCAACACTGGCTACAGGCAGTTATTTTGCATGGGGGTGTAGCTCAGTGGCAGAGTGTTTGACTGCAGATCAAGTGGTCCTTGGTTCAAATCCAAGTACCCCCTTGAAAAATCTTCCTTTAATAGAAACATTTACCTCTCCAGTTCTATTGCATCCTGTATTTCCATTGTATGTGGACTCTTTAAACGAATACAAACCATTAACGTTTCTGGCACCAATACACATAAACCAGGCAAACCGATCCCTCAGCTGGAACCAGCTCAAACCCGCTGTGTGTCTGGTTTGTGTTTCCAGCAATTCAAAAGGGTGTGATCTAGATGCCCCTTGGCACGTCCTTGGTCTCTATGGGCTGGGCTGTGCAGAAGAACAAGAACCACACTCAGCTGGGGAGGAAGGGCTGCAGTCAACCTTCTGGAGTTCAATTGAGTGAGTCCAGCTAAGACCAGAGAGCACCTGACTAGTGGCCAGAAGTCTGCTCTTTGCTGCCTTTGGCTTCCTGCTGTGGGGACATGGCCAAGCTCAACTGAAGGAAGCTGCCTCCAGCTACGCATGGAGGGATGGTGGGAAGAGCAGACACCTTGGCCAGGCACTACTGGGGGGCTACCTCCCTCACCTCCCCCATACCTGGCAGGTGCCTTGGTCAGCTTAGCCATGGGGCTGCTCTCTGGGACACCAAACACGGACACAAGGCAGGATTCTCTCATTCTAGGACCATTCGTTGGTTTTTAACTTTTCACAGCTACAGACTAACAGGGCCCCCCCTGCCCGAAGGGAGCGATTATGTGGCCCCCAGACCTTTTGTTTGCTGTTGCCCAGGTATTGCTGAGCTCGTGTAGGTGTGATATCCAAGTGGTGAAGCTGTTGGAGTTGAAATCTAATAGGCTTTTCCTGCATAGGTTCAAATCCTGCTCACAGCAAGGCCTGTGTTTTGGCCATACCTCTAACCAGAGCAACAAACTACCCAACCCCTGAGACACTCTCCCCACACTCCCCATCCCCTGTCAATCCCCTTCTGCTCCTTTCAGTGGCTATGTCCAGACTGAAGTGGACACTCTTTCTACGAGGCAGAAGGGACGTGTCCAAAGTACAGGTTTTTCCAAAATTTGGTGCCATGTAGCAGCAGATGGCAGGAGCCAAAGAGGCTTGACAGCCTGTTCCATCCCAGCATGCCGCCCTCCCAGCCTGCTGCTGCTCCAGGAGGGGGTGTCAAGCCATGTGCATCCAGGCATTGTGATGTCACGTGTGATACCAACACACAAAGCCCTGCCACCCACCCCAGGAGCTACTGGCAGATGGGCACTGACCCTCTGTCCTCACCTTCTGCAACCAGCTGTTCCTAAGGGGGTGAGTCTGGGCAGGAGATGATTCCAGGATTCTGTTTCTGCCCTTGGGACAGAGACACCTGGACAAAGTAGCAGCCCAAAGGCCCCTCCATACCTCAGCTTATAGAGCAAAGGACTGGAGCAGCTGCCCCTAGGTGGCTGGTTTGACTCCACCTGGAAGGAGAGTTCTTTCCCCCTTCCCTGGCTGAGAAAAGGCAGGGCAGACAAGGCCTTTCTAAGGAGCACAGACAGGCTCTCCACAGAGGACCCAACCAACAGCTCAGCCACAGGAACAAAGGTTTCTGCCAAAGCCTGGAATTAAAACAGGCATCTTTAAACCTTCAGTTTAACACTCGCCCCACTGAGCTAGTTCAGCAGCTGCCAGGGAAGTTTTTCTCCCCAGCAGCACACAAGAGAGTAGCTGTTACCAGTGGCCCTGTAGGGCAAGATGAGCTTGACCAAGCCTCAAACCAGCTGGACTAGCCAGCTCACATCAGAGTGAGTCACTAGTGGCCTGTAGGGTAAATTGAGGCAGCCCATGGTATGTTGCTGAGAACTGACAAACTCAAATCTGAAAGTATCAGTCCAAGCAGCAGTTACTGTGACCCTGGTTCCCCTGGCAACCACATTCCAAAAGGGCCTCACTTTGATAAGGCCGGTACCAAACAACCGCGCAGGATTGTTTTTCATTGTCTGCTTTGTTCCTAGAAAATAAGCTTGGATCCCAAAGATCGCGCCAAGGCAATACCACCCCCACAGGAGACGCATTATATTTCCGGCCAACAAAATGACCATCAACATGCCTTTGTTTATGTTGGCTTATTTAGCTTGTTAGGAATAACTACCTGTATTAGTGATAACATGTTTAATTGGCAATGGGCGGAGATGCTGTGTAACTGTCGTAGACCATTGGCTTATGTGCATATCTCACTTCCGCTGCTAGACCTATCAAATCACTTCTCCTCCGTCCATCTGCTACCTATATAATCTAATGTATGTTTTGATTAAGTTAGTGCTCTCCGGGCTAACCCCCTGGTCCGCACTCCACCAGTGCTGTGTGTTCAATAAATCCTCTGCTTGTTTTCACCTGCACCCAGTGTGTCCAAGAATTATTCCCAACATGGCCCCATCAGAGAAGAGCCCTTGGCAGCTGCAGAGACATTCCTTCAGCTGCCTGTGGTATCTTTTCCAAAAGGCCACTTGTGAGCCTGCTGGCTCAGGCATTTAGTGCTTGATGCTAATAATGCCAGGGTTGTGGGTTCAAGCCCCATGTTAGTCCCAGGATTGTTTGGTTTGGTGACTTGCCTTTATTTAGCTGCCTGCTATGGACAAGGAAGGAGAAACAAGCCCTGAGAGGTGAAACAGCAGAAGGGAAGCATGGAGCAGTGTCAGCTGTCACCCGAGAGTCACAGGTGCCCCTCTGCCTCCTGAGACCTCCCCTCCCTGAGACACCAGCTGCCTGTCTCTCATCATGTGCCTCCTTGGGGAGTCCACTCACTCTGGGGGCCTCCCGCTCCCATAGGGAATGACACAGCCCTGTTCTCTAGCCCAGAGCCACTCTCAGCCAGTGTGAAACAGGAGGGTTTCTTGAGTATCTGACACAGCACAGGGACCCAGGCAGGTAACAGGGGCTGTGGGTGAGGAGTGAGGGGCACCAGAGGGTGGCAGGGAAACAAGTAGCACCAAGACTCTTGCCACCAGGGTCTGGCCACCCGACTTCCTGTCCAGGCTGCTGGGCCCCCGACCACTTCAGCTGCCAGGTCAGCCCGGGAGCTAAGGCAGGAATGGGGGGAAGGAGCAAGTCAAACCGTAGGTGGCAGGAAACACCAGTCTCGCCTTCCTGGGCGTGCACGACGGCATCATGTTTGTGACACGGCTGCCAAACATCCCGGACAGTTAATAACTGACTAGACGGGCTTGTCAGTAGCTCAGTGTGGGGCGGCTTAGATGAAACATTTAAAGGTCCCTGGTTCAATCCCAGGCTTTGGCATGTCTCTCAGTGCAGCAGGGCCCTCTCTGCTCCCCTGGCCATGCTAGTGCCCTGTGACCTCCCCACATCCATCTTGGCGGCAGCTCAGCATTAGAAACTCACGTCCATCTGATTAACCCCCTTCACTTCCAACCCTCCCTCAGAGTCACTGCTTCCTTGGCTAAAGTCCCCTTCCCCTGTGTGTGTGGCTGGCAGGGGTTGCTAGATGGATCCATTCACATGCAGCTTTACTGAAACCCCCCTCGTTGGCCTGCGCCCAGGTCAGTCCCTGTCACTGGCTCAGGGGTTTCTCTCCCCAGCGCACTGCAGTGAAAGCCCTTGTGTGTTAAGGGGCCTCAGGGAGCCCAGAGCAGAGGAAGCTGGGATTCTAGTCCCATTGATCCCCCTCAACACACACACACAATCCCAGCCCCAAGCCTCCCCCCACATCCCTAATCCTGTGCCCTGACTTCTCAACCCTTCCACATCCTCACCCCTGCCCTGCCCCCTCTCACACACTCCCCAAATCCCTGCCCTGAATCGCCCACACTCCACATTTTAATTTCTTACAGGTACTGTCCTAGCTCAACCCCTCCCCCAACTTCCTGCCTTGAGCCTCCCCCCGCCCAAGGGGTGGTGCCCAATAGAACAGTCCCTGTAAGAAATGTGTCACTTTCACCCCTGGGAGCAGCTCAGCCATGCAAAGGGGCTGCCTGGGGCAGGACATGAGCCCTGGAGGGCAGGGGTGGGTGTGGCAGTGACATCACAAGGGCCTTTTTCAGCTCCTCAGCTTATTGGCTAAAGGAGGTTGGGAGATGATGACCTCACAGAGAGTCCATGACAATGGCCAGGTGGGACAGGCTGCAGGGCAGGGGCCATCTCAGAGACCCCCCATGGCTTTGCTGCAGGGAGTCTCCTTCAGAGTTGCCCTTGAGGCCTTTTTGGAGCCTTTTCCTTTCTCACAATTAACTGACCTAGAAGGCAGATGTCCCTATGGAGAAGGGA
This sequence comes from Rafetus swinhoei, assembly GCA_019425775.1. Classification (NCBI taxonomy): domain Eukaryota; kingdom Metazoa; phylum Chordata; order Testudines; family Trionychidae; genus Rafetus; species Rafetus swinhoei. Next base: position 36,261,879 of record CM033444.1, read on the forward strand.
AGAGACACCAAGAAGGCCCTTGCTACAGCAGGGGAATTAGCTCAAGTGGTAGAGCGCTTGCTTTGCATGCGAGAGGCAGTGGGATTGATTGATGGGGAGGACCCCAATTTTTCTTTTTACCGGGAGAGACAGCCAGGGGGCTAAGTGGCTCCAGTAGCCGCCCTCCCTGCCCTCCCCCCCCCACTTCCTACTTGCTGTCCCCAAAAGCCAGCCATGCTGGGGCAGAGAGCTGCTGGACACCAGCCCTTGTGGGCCAGGCAGTGGCAGGAGCACTGGAGACAGGTTGCAAGTGGGGCAGAATTAGCTCTATTGGAAAAGTGCTGCCTTTGCGCATGAGAGGTAGCAGGATTCACTCCCATCTTCTCCCACTGGTGCTGAGGGGCTGGCCCCTTTCCTGCTGCCCCAACTCTTATTCCCACAATGCCCCTTACACCATGGCACCTACAGCTGACACCCAAGGGTGGCAGCTGGGGATCTCAGCTCTCAGGCTGGCCTCTGTTCTCCTGGCTTCCCCTCCAGCCCCTTCATCGCTCAGGACTCTCTGTCCTGCCCCAGCTCTGCTGCTTTCAGGGTAAATCCCTTGTTAGGAACAGTCACAATCTGGGGTCAGTGAGGGTCCCTCCCATCTGAGATGTGTGTTACACAAAAGCCTCTTGTTCCCTACCCACTTCCCAACACTGGCTGCAGATGTGAACTTTTGTGAGGGTGTAGCTCAGTGATAGAGTGTTTGACGGCAGATCAAGTGGTTCTTGGTTCAATTCCCAAGTGCCCCCTTGGAGAAAATTCCTTCTAGTGGCAATATTTTCCTTTCCCGTTCCATCACACTCTGGCCTTACATTGCTTGAGGTTCTTTACATACATAAGAACCCTTAATGCAGAGCTACTCAACTTTGGAAGCCCCGGGGCCCACAATGAATGGCATTTAACCAGTATGGACAGGGCAGGTGTCCCTAGCTGGTGTATTCCAGGAGCTGGGAATGGGCGATGGGAGGGATCACTTAATAACTGTCTGTCTTGAGGATTCTCTTGGGACAATGAAATTGGCTGCTGTTGTGAGACAGGATCCTGGGCTAGTTGGGCAACTGGCATGGCCAGTCTGGCTGCTTTGATGCTCTGTTTGGCTGTTCTTGTCCCCTCTGGGCAAGGGACAATGGACCCCCCCATCCTGAAGTGGACAGAAAATGGCCTGTGAAAGGCTAGTGTAGGTGAGCAAAGAGCTCCCTTACATGTGTCCCTGATGGTCTAGTGGTTAGGATCCAGCACTCTCACTGCTGTGGCCTGGGTTTGATTCCCAGTCAGGGAAATCAGTGTCAACTTTCACCTGACAACTGCCTAGTCACCTTCTCTCACCTCATCCACACATGTTACAGCAGCTGAGACCCATGAGGTTACTTCAGGCTCCTTCTCACTGCTAGCACAACACTTGCCATTTTCAGAAAGGGCAGAGCTGGGTGACTCAAACTGCCCTCCCCTGTCCTGTGTGGGCAGTGCTACAGGAAGCTCCCTGGTGCACACAGCACTAGCCTGTGTCAGGTTGGCACAAAATCTGTTGGTTCAGTTTGGTGGTTGAAGGAGACAATGCAGAACTGGCTCCAGCCCCCACTCAGTAACCTGGGGAAATGACCCACCAGGTGTGGGCACTTTGGAGTCTCCCTCTTACACAGGCATGGAGCCTTCTCCCCCTGGTCCTATCTCAGCTCTCACTGATTGGTACTGCTAGAGCTGCCTGGGCAGGTTCCTGCTGCCTAGAGCAGGAGGGATGCTGGGGGTGAGACTGGGGGTGAGACAGGCAAGGACAAAAGGTGTAAGTACCTGCAGCCTTTCAGAACAGCTGTGAGTATCAGCCTGCTCTGCTGGGCACTGCTGGGCACTGCCTGGACTCAGGCTTCCCTGGTGCCAGCCTAAGGGCTCTGGAGAAGACATGGCACCTCTGTGGGCAAAGTCCTGAGCCCCTGGCTGGGCAGGGCTCATTAAGCAGCTGTGGGGCTGGGCTGCTGCACAGCTTAGAGCAGGGGTGAGCAAGAACTGGGAACCACTCCCAGGCTGCACTTTTTCATGCTATTAACGGAGGAGCTGGGGGTCTGGGATGGAGGGTGGGTGCAGACAGGCGCTTGGGGCAGAGGACTGGGGTGCAGGATCTGGGAGGGGTGTGGGTTCAGGAGGCAGGGGGCAGAGGTTGGTTTACGTGGGGTACCAGTGGGTTGAGGGAAGGGAGGGGCTGGGGTGCCAGAGGCAGGCTCTGGCTGGGAGACTTACCTGCCTCACTCCCGGCCAGCAACCCAGCACATTTCTCAGGTAGCCTGCCTGCCCAGCCCCCACACAGGCTGCAGGGGCCATGTGGGTCGGTGAATAAGAGCCTGAGTGGAGGGGGGATGGTGCTTCACATGGCCAGAAACCAGCCAATGGGATTGTGTTGGGAGGAGGGACACTAACAGCTTCACTCATCTCTCAGGGTTCGTCTACACAGTGAACTTATTTTTAATAGCTTGTTTCAAAGTAGCACATCCACACTACAGGGAAGCCTCGACTTAGAGCCCCAGGAGGCACTGGGGAGTAATTACTTTGACTGGCCCTGGGGAGGAGCTATTTTGAACTAGCTGCAGTGAAGCATCCACACTCCGGCTATTGCAAAATAGCTATTTCAGAAGAGGCTTTATCCCTCGTGCAATGAGGTTTACAGATTTGGAACTAAGCTGTGGCTGGCTTTTGAGGTGCGTGAATAGGAAGAGGGAGGGGACACTACAGCCACTTGGCCCTCTGCTTACAAAAACAAAAAATAGGTAACCTGCTGGTCACTGGAGAATGTAGGTACCTATCCCACTACCTCTCATTTACTAAGCAAGCAGTCTATCACTTGAGCTAATTCCTCTGCCGTCAATTTATTAAACCTTTTGGTGACTCTTACCTTCGCCACAGGGACGTCTGTCTTCTAGGTCCGTTAGTTGTTGGGGGAGGAGAAGGCTCCAACAAGGCTCCTCCTCACACTCATTCTTGTGACTCCTATTCTCTCTCTGTAGCCTCAGGAGCAGATCTCAAGGAGACTCCCTGCAGCAAAGCCATGGGGGGTCTCTGAGATGGCCCCTGCCCTGCAGCCTGTCCCACCTGGCCACTGTCATGGACTCTCTGTGAGGTCATCACCTCCCAACCTCCATTAGCCAATAAGCTGAAGGGCTGCAAAGGCCCTTGTGATGTCACTGCCACACCCACCCCTGCCCTCCAGGGCTAATGTCCTGCCCCAGGCAGCCTTTGCATGGCTGAGCTGCTCCCAGGGGTGAAAGTGACACATTTTTACGGGACTGTTCTATTGGGCAGCATCCCTTGGGCCGGGGAGGTTCAAGGCAGAAACGAGGGGGGTTTCAGTAAAGCTACATGTGAATGGATCCATCTAGCAACCACTGCCAGCCAGACACACAGGGGGACGTTTTTGTGCAAGCACAACATGCAGTGGAGACATACTGAGAGAGAAGTAAGTGTGTGTCGGGGGGTGGGGGGATAGGTTTGTTGGGTGCCAAAGTAGCTCAGCAGGGAGCTCCTTAGGTTTAAAATTTAAAGGTCCCTGGTTCAATCCTAGGCTTTGGCCAAAGTCTTTGTTCTTGAGCCTTGTCCCTTCTTTGGCTCCTCTGTGAAGAGCCCAGCTGTGTCTCCTGGAAGGGCCTTGTCTGCCCTGCTGCTCCACTTAGGAGCCAGCAAGTCCTGTCCCTCCTCTGCCAGGGAAGGAAAAAGGAGCTCTCCTTAGAGCAGCATCAAGCCAGCCCCCTAAGAACACCTGCCCTTGCTCTGCCAGCTGAGCTATTGAAGCTCCTCTCTCACTGCTGCTTTGTCCATCATGGCAGGAACGGAATCCGGGACTCAACACAGCAGCCCAGGTGCCCAGTAACCCAAGACAGACATGCACATCCTCATGCCGGCAGCAACTGTTGTGGGACTCTACAAATCCACCACTAGACCTAATTCCCCATATGCCAGGCAGCCCAAGGGAGGGCTCTGGGGTCTCAAGCAGAACAGAGTCTCAGGCGGGGGGCTTTCAGCAAACTGGGCTCTCAGAGCACAGGGGAAGTTTGGGGGTTGGTCGCTTGTCTCGTTATTTTGTCCCATTTCCTACCTCTTTTCCTGAGCTGACCCAGAGGCTGAAAGGGATGGTAGCTGCTCATGGGGAGGGCCGTGGGCAGAAGATGGACAACAAGGACCAGGCAGAAAGAGGGTCAAGGGTCCAAACATCTCTGTGCCAGTTGGCCTCAGATCGTGGCCACCCAGCAATCACTCTGATGAGGCCATAACATGTAAAGGGGAATTTTCACTGATCCTGCCCTCTGGGGTGGAATCCCAGTGCCCCAGGGTTCAATGCAAAAGACAGCCCAGCATGGGCTGAAAACCATTCTCCACATGAGGTTTGAACTCACAACATCAACATATTTCTTGGGTGCGCAGTCTAATAAACAGGGTGCACTGACCCATTGCACCACTGGAGCTGCTTTCAACACACCTTTCTACAAAGTCCTTAGATTGAAAAAGTGAAGAAGCACAAAATGGAATGGAAGGGGAGGGGCAAGAAGATTGACTCTCAGAGATTTGCACAAACCAACACCTCACCAGCAGGCCCCACCGACATTTGAACTGAGATTCCAGGAGTCCAAGTCCTGCCCCTTACACCATGGGACCATCACACTGCTACATGTTTGAGTTTCTCAGATGGTGCCTGATCCTCTGCTTTCCTTGTTTTTCCATTCAGTTGCTTCACCTCTTCACACCCTCCCCATCTGTATGTGGTCTCACGGGAATTATCTAGCTCCCTCTCCAGCAGAGGAAGGAGAAACGTTGCCATGTGTCAAACACGTTGGCACCGCACAGACCCCAGGCCCTGGATCCCCCAGCCCTGAGTTCCATGGGACAGGGAGAAGCTCCAGGAGATGGTTCCCCTGGGATCACGTCTCATATGGATCCAAAGGCTGGGGGCTCCCAGATCCACCCTACAGACAGGAATGCCGGTTCCTAGAAGCTCCCACCTAGAAACCCTTGAGTGAAGGTTCACAAAGAAGCTGGGGGGGGAGAGGAGTCGCAGAGGTTTCTGGGTGGGAGAGTGCAGCTTCTTGGCTGCTGAGCTAAGTTCAAGAGCAGCAAAGGAAGAGGAAGGGAAGTGGCTGCGGGACACTCAGCATGGCCCCAGCAGCTGAACCAAGAACTATCCTTGCGTTTCTTGCCTTAAAGCGTTGCTTCTCGGCTGTTTGGCTAAGATCGAGCACTTCCTGCCTCTCAGAGAGAAATAAAAGCGGTGAGAGGAGCAGGACCACTTGTGCTGGTTTTCAAGGTTAAAGTAGAAGCTCTGCAAAAAGCTGCGCTGCTACCTCCCCACATTGTATTGGCTGAGAAGTGAACCCACGTCTACCGCTTGGAAGGCAGCTATGCTCACCACCAATGCCTGTGCTTAGCAGATTTGTGAAAATTAGTGAGGGAAGTCCACATCTGCCATGAAGCACACTTGAGGTGAGAGGGTGCCCTTGTGGTTGTGTGCCTGTTGGCAAATCAAGTGATCCTTAGTTCAAATCCAAGTGCCACATGAAAGAGTGTCCATTTAATAGAGACATTTACCTCTCCGTTCTTTTGCATCCTGGATTTCTATTGTATGTGGACTCTTTAAATGATACTAACCCTTAATGTTCTCCAGCGCCAGTGCACATAAATCAGGCAGACCCATCCCTCAGCTGGAGCCAGTTCAAACTCACTGGCTATGTCTACACTGGCATGATTTTGCGCAAATACTTTTAACGGAAAAGTTCTTCCATTAAAAGTATTTGCGCAAGAGAGCATCTACACTGGCACGGATGCTTTTGCGCAAAAGACATCTTTTGCGCAAAAGCAGCTGTGCCAGTGTAGACGCTCTCTTGTGCAAGAAAACTCCGATGGCCATTTTAGCCATCGGGCTTTCTTCTTGCAAGAAATTAACGTTCCTGTCTACACTGGCCCTCTTCCACAAGAATACTTGTGCAAGAGGGCTTATGCCTAATGGGAGCATCGTAGTATTTGCGCAAGAAGCACTGATTTTGTACATTACAAAGTCAGTGTTCTTGCAAATACTGCAGCCAGTGTAGACAGGTCTAGCGCAGCCACTGTGTGTCTGATTTCTATTTCCATCCATTCAAGAAGGGTGGGATCTGGATGCCTATAGGCAGGTCCTTGCTCTCCATGGGCCGTGCTGTGCAGAAGAACAAGAACCACACCCAGCGAGGAGGAATGCTTGTAATTGACTTTCTGGAGTTTGATTTAGTCCAGCTAAGACCCAGAGAGCACCCCACTAGTGCCCTGAAGTCTGCCCTTTGCTGTCTTTGGCTTCCTGCTGTAGGGACACAGCCAAGCTCGGCTGAAGGAAGCCGACTCCAGCTACTTATGGAGGGATGGTGGGAAGAGCAGACACATTGGCCAGGCACCACTGGGGGCTGACTGCTTCCTGCACCTCCCCCTGTACCTGGCAGGTGTCTGGGCCAGTTTAGCCATGGGGCCGTTCTCTGGGAATTTTCTCCCAGATGCTACACATGTTGCCATTAGCCATCCCAAGGGAGAGAAGAGGAAAGTGAAGCTATGTCTGCACTGCAGGCTTTCACTGGCAATGTATGCTAATGAAGTTCTCATTAGCATTTGTTGCACTGTCATTTGCATATTCTCTGCCCAAGGCTTTTTGCACAAAAGGTTTTTAAAAAAGGCCTCCTTTTCAGAGGTATAAGGATCTTCTGCTGCTGCACTTAAACTTGGGCAAATATTCGGTTGCTAATCCTTTGGCCAACAGAGATTGCTGCAGGGCAAAGGAATTCTCTGTTGTCAATTTTGTGCTCTCAGGAAAGGACCAAACTGAAGGAGGCCGGGCCTGCATCTGTGAAGTCCAACCTAAACCCTGAGACCAAGGGGTTGCCAATCCAGCTGATCAATGTTTGCTGCACTTCTCTCTCCCCTCAACCTTGCCAAACCTCAAAGGCAACTCTACAGTCCCAGCAGCTGGGGGAGATGTGAATGTCAGAGCTTCTGCCCACTGAGCTGTAGCTTTCTGTGCCCAGGGAGCCAGACACTGCCAGGGCTGGAGGGAAATAGAAGTCAAAGGTGTTGTCTGGAACGAAAGAGTAGAACAATTTTACGACTGCCTTTTCTTTTTCTTTCTTTTTTTTTTTTTTTTTTTTTTTGAGCCTGGTGCGATGGCTTAGCTGGTTAAAGCACTTACATTGTTAGCAGGAGATCCTGGATTCATTTTCCCCTGGTGCCTTGTTGCAGCCTTTGCTCACATTTTCCTATACCCTTCTATGACACAGAAGAGGCCTCCCCTGGCCACCCATGGAACTGCTGGTTCAGGAACAGGCTGATTGGGGAGGAGTGTTGGGAAGAAGGAAACCACAAACCTGGAGCGAGTGCAGAGGCTGCTGTGACTGGCACTGGCAAGGCAGGGCTCTGACTGCAATTGCTGAGACAGGAGAGCCAGAGCCACAGGCCCTTGTGATTCCCTGGGTGTGTCAGCACCCAGAGATCCTGAGGTGTAACCTCTGCAGCTCCTGCAGCCACGGACAGTGACTCTCCTCCCCCTGCCCTTGGGATGGGCAATGGCAACACATGGAGCAGCTGGGAGAAAAGTCCCAGATAGTGTCTCCATGGCTAAGCTGCCCAAGGCACCTGTCAGGTATAGGGGGAGGTGAGAGATGAAGCCCCTAGTGGTGCCTGGCCAACGTGCCTGCTCTTCCCACCATCCCTCCTTACATAGCTGGAGTCTCCTTCCTTCAGTCGAGTATGGCCATGTCCCCACAGTGAGAAGCCAAAGGGAGCAAAGAGCAAAAGTACTGGAAGCTGGTGGGGGGTGTCCTCTGGGTTTGATTAAGTGAGTCTTAGTTGGGTTTGCTAAATCGAACTCCATAAGATCGATTGTGGCCATTCCTCCCCAGCTGGATGTGGTTCTTGTTCCTCTGCCCAGCATAGCCCAGGGGAGACCAAGGACTTCTTTTGAAATAACCCTCAAACCTCATTGTATAAGGAGTAAGGGTTATTTTGAAAGAAAGGTTTTCTTTCCAAATAGCCGTGTCTAGACAGTGTTTCTTTTTTTGAAATAACGCTATTTTGAAATAGCGCCATAATGTAATTATGCAAATGAAGCCCAGGACATTCAAATCCACACTTCATTTGCAATTTCGCTTTTCTGGATTTGCATTGCTCCTCGAAGGAGGAGAGCAGAGTCGACATACCCTGTGTGAAAAGAAGGGAAGAGGGCACACCTGTCAGTGAGGAGCAGGGGCATGGATCCTCCTTCCTGCAAAAAATGAAACAGTTGAGCACTTTGCAGAGAATAGGCCATAGCCCTGCTGGAAGAGGCTCCATCATGCACAGACTCAGCACAGGGCCAGCCTGCTGGGAGGAGGATCTGGCCATGGACTTTCCTCCCCTCTCCATTACCTCCTGCACCTGGGGCTGAAAGGGTCGTGGGCTGCAGGCTGGTCCTGCCCAGCTGCCTTCCCCGGTGGGAGCAGAAAATGCTTATGGGAGGGCTCACACATTGTCCCCAATGCACTGGTCTGAATTCTTGCTGCCCCTGGGTGCATCCAAATGCCCCTTCTGGGGTGGGGAGGCGGGCAGGCTCCCCAGCTCACATCCCTCCTCTCACACTTGGTGCCATGAGAACAAAGCTTGCAAAGGGGTTTGATTTTCCTCCATCTCCCATTGCTGCTGAGCTAAAAGAAATCCTGAAACCGGCCCGGTCTCCTGTCACTGGAGAGATGACCCTGTGCTGGGATATGAGAAAGGCTGAGGCATACAGCCTGGCTACTTCAGTTGGTAGAGCATGAGACTTTTCATCTCAGGGTCATGGGTTCAAGTCCAATACTAGCTGATACTCTTCCTTAACTCACATTCTCTGCCTACAAGCAAATCACTCTCAGCTTTCATCAGGGTTGTGTCTAGACTAGTGCTCTCTTGTGCAAGTACTTTTAATGCAAGAGAGCATCTATATCTACACAGCCCAGGGTTTTAGAAAGAAAGAGTCTAGTCCTGGGGTCCAGCTTTAGTAGAAACAGAGAACAAACTGCAATTTCCATCTTCTGAGGAGAAAGGAAGAGGATTTTCTTCTCCTCACTTCTAGCCACATCAGCCCAGGGAGGAGAAAAAATAATACTCTGCCCGCTGATTGTCCCCCGTCAGCTTCTGTAGCTTCGCCTCCTTCCACAGCAGCTCCAGCTTTGAGCTACAAATATCAAGGGGCTGGTGAGGAAATGAGGAACTGGCAGCTCGGGTTAGTGGCTTCCATGAGAACAAGAGGTGGAGTGTTCACAAGGTGCATTCCCCTCCCCTGCAGAGCAGGATGTTAGAAAGAGCTAGTAACAGAACAGTCATCCAAGTTCCACCAACACCAAAGTGTGTTTCTGTGGTGTAGTGGTTATCACATTTCCCTAACAGATAGAAGGTCCCTGGTTCAAAGCCAGGCAGGAACACAGGGTCTCCTCTTATTGCTGCTCCCCTGGGTGCCCAGGTAAGTGCAGCTCCTGCTGCCTGGGATGAGCCCAACTACCAGGTAACAGAGGGAAGGGGGTGAAATCAGCTGAGAAGGCCCCTTGGTGCCATCCTGGGAAGCCAGATAGGTCAGATGGGACGCTTGTGGCTTGGCCTCCCCTGCCTTTGGAGGCTGGCGCATGGTGCTAGCTCTTCCTGCTGCCTCCCTTGTGTGACTGGCCTAAGGATAAAATGGGGCAGAGGTGGGAAGCCAAGCTGAGGTGGGCAGGGCAGAAGCTCAACAGTTCAGTGGGACTCAGTGGGGGGAGCAGAGCCCCCTCCCTTTTCTTCTGCCAAACCTGTGGGGTGGGGCTGGCTGCGGGGAGGCAGAGTCCTGTGTTTGTCTCCAGGCATCCTAGGGAGGCTCCTTGCAGCCCAGGAGGAGAAGAAGGGGGTTCTGGGTGGAAGGAAAACAAGCAAAGCTGGTCCCAGTGGGCATGGGCCTGGGCTCCAGTTTGGCCCAGCTGAGTCACAGGTGTCTTGCGTAGGTCCTGTGGTGTAAGAGGCAGCACTCAGGACTCTGAATCCTGCAATCTGAGGGCAAATCTCAGTGGGACCTGCTGGGGCCGGGCTGGTTGCTACAAACCCCTCAAAATCCATCTTCTTTGGCTTCCTTTCCTGCAGGCTCCCTAGAGAGGTATTTGTGCCCCCTGCTGTAAGTCTGAAAACACGTGCCCCCCTGGCAGCTCTGTCTCTTGTCTGGTAGTCTGTGAGGGGTGGGGGCCCTGGAGATGCCCATGGCTGCAGACAGCAACAGAGAGTCCCAAGAGCAGAAGGCTGAAAATTCACCATGAAACCTGTCCCCTGCTGTGGGCCTGTAAGGTGACGACAACACTGCAGTGCTATTTTGGGATACGGAGACACCTGTAATAACTATCCTGTGTGTTAACAATGCCCCTGATTTTGAAATTCAATGGGCTCACCAGTCCAATGTCCATGTGAACCTCATTCCATGAGGCGTAAGGGCATTTCAGAATAGCAGGATAATTCGATATTTGGTGCTGTGTAGACACTAAAGCGGTTTTGAAAATAAGATCAAACTGACAACTTCTGTAGCTTGAGTCTCTGAGGTACACAAGGAACTGTCAAAAAGCACAGAACCCATGGGGAGCTAACAAGGGACTTTGTCACAAAGTGGAAGGCATAAACACAATTTGCCACGTGTACCCCTGTTTCTTGCATATATTCAAAATCGTAAAATGCATAGTCCTCCCCCTACTCTGGAAACAAGATGTTACATGTAAGACTCGTGGCCCTCTATGTTGTCTGTCTTTTGGTAACACGGGTGGTGGAAGGGGGTGGGGTTAGGAGTAAGGCCTAAGGGAGGGTGGGCATCTCTCAAAACAATACGGTGATGAAACCTATCAAGGTATTTACTACTGATGCAGCACTTTCTGCAGGCTGCCTTCCAGGCTCTGCAGGAACCCAACCCTCAGGGCTTCTTGGAGACCTTCCTCAGGTATGTTGGAGAGTGACTACAGGACCTGGACATTGCCCGCAGCACTGCAGGAAGCTACAATCACACACAGCACTAGCCTAGTGCAGAGTCTGGTCAGCACGTTTTTGTTTCCACCCTAGAGCCTAAGGAGATCCACAAAATCCACTAACTCTTCAACCCCAGGAAAGTAAATCTGGCCTGTGGGAAGCCCTGAACCTCAGTCCTCCCTGTCTCTTCCCCTCACCCTGTGAATGCCAGAAGAGTGAGGTGTCTCAGTTGGGAGCCACATCATTGAGGGCTGGGGTTTGGGGAGGAAGTTTTTCCTTCTCACTTCTGTGTTCTCCAACTGACTTTTCTGTGGGTTAGTGGCCCCCAATGCAAAAAAGGTTCTCCACCCCTGTAATACATAAAAACATTGAGTTTTTTGTATGTATTGGATATAAATATTGTACTTAATTTACAATAAAGTTTGATCAACTAACATGAGAAAGTTAAAAGGTTTAATCTCTTTAATAATTTAAATGCAACTGCTCAGATGCAGCCCTAGCAAAATGGCTTGACTAATTATGTAATTAACAGTGAGTTTCATTAGCAACAGTAGTCTACAGAAGGTTTGGAGAGGGCCGGGCCAGGCCTGGGCACTGCTGAGGGAATCCACTCAGGGCAAATTGCTCAAAACCAGGACTGCTCACAGCCCTTGACTGGAAACCTTTTCGAAATAGGCTACAAACCAGTAACACCGAGGACTTCATCTGCCAGTCCAGCCCACAGGAAGCCTCATGAGCAAAACCCTCAGATACCCCAGCTCTTCCTGTGCCACAATCAGCCCTGGGCTTACACACAGGTGAGGAGTTATAGAGCCCAATCTCTCCAACCCAGAACAGATCCACCCGGTTCCAAAGAACCAGCCATGTATCCCTGGTCAATTTATACCTTTAGAATCTAAAGGTTTATTAATAAAAGAAAGAAAAGGTTGAGAGTAAGGTTGTTAAGGAGAATACATTATATACATCAATCAGCAAGTTCTTGATGCAGGATCTTAGCGGAGATGTTACAAACTGCTAGCATAAAAGTCTTTGGTGTATATCGTATGTCAAGATGGGTCAGCAATCCTTCCCGTGTCTCTGTCCTTAGCAAGGCTGCATCTGGGACAAGTAGCAATTCTGAAGACAAGATGGAGCCCCTCATGGCATTTGAAATTCATTTCTGGTGTCTCCCAAGCTGGAGCTAGTCACATGGTCAACTGATCTGTTTCATATGCCAACAATGTCTGCTTTGCAGCTTTCCACACGCATTCCTCAGGTGTGTATTGGCCACCCGGAGAGCCATTGTCCTTGGAGCCATACTGATTAGCATAGTCACTCATTGGACATTCCTTCCTCATGACAGGCAGTCCATACACAGCATCAGCAGAACCCATAGTCATAACTCCCCATACAAACTCCAAACAAGTACATAAATACCATACATAGCATTAGCACAATATCACCTTTCATTTGACACCTCACATGGCCCACTCTGTACCAAATTTGGGGCAAACAGTTCCCCTTGAGCACAGCAGTGATCTGTATGCTCACCTTAAAATCCAATAATGTGACAGGGGCCTCAAGAAAGGGTTGGGGTTTTCAGGAAGGATCTGGAATGCAGAAGGAGGCAGGTGTCTGGCCAGGGGGAAGGTGCAGTGTGTGGCCAGGAGAGAGGGTGCAAGAAAAAAGGAGGGTGTCAGTGGAAGCTGGGGGTGATGACTGCCGGGGGAAAGGGAACTGAAGAGATTGGGAGGGAGTGTCTGGAAGGACAGCAATTACCACCTGGCTTTGGGCCACCTTGCAGCAACATCTCTAGCCACACTGTCCTGTTCACCCCGGAGGAAGGCTCTGCTGCTGCAGCAGCAGCCACAGAGACGAGGACCAGCCCCAGACACCAGAGGCACCACTGCTGCACCCATTCAATCCAGGGCTGGAGGTGCTGCTGCTGCTGCCATGAAGCCCAGGACCAGCCCCAGAGGCATCCCTGACATGGCCATGTGACACTGGAGGCCAGCAGTGCCTCTAGTGCCGGCCTCTTGTGTGTCAAAGACTCAGCCTAGCGCTGCCTCCTCTCTAGTGGCTATTCAGCATGAAGAGGGTTGGGGCTAAGTTCCTTCTCCTCAACACGTTCATTTGGAGGTGGGGCCTGGCCCTGCCTTGTGGACAGGATCAAAGCCTTAGGCATGCTGGACTGTGCCAAGAGAGAAAATTTTGCTCACCACCACTATAGTGTTTCTCACCTGTGTGGGTTCAACTATGTGCAACAAGGCTTGAACTCTCTCTATAGCATTTCCCAAAGTCAGAGCAGTTAAAGGATTTCTCTCCTCTGAGAGTTCTCACGGATAACAAGGTGTGACCTCTGAGTGCAGCATTTCCTACAGTCAGAACAGCTGAATGGTTTCTCACATGTGGGTTTTCCTATGTCTAAGAAGGTTTGAGATCTGACTGAAGCTTTTCCCACAGTCAGAGCAGCTAAGGGGTTTTTCTCCTGTGTGGACTCTCCAATGGCGAACAAGGTGTGACCTCTGATTGAAGCTTTTCCCACAGTCAGAGCAGCTGAAGGGTTTCACTCCTGTGTGGGCTCTCCTATGGATAACAAGGTGTGACCTGTGACTGAAGCTTTTCCCACAGTCAGAGCAGCTGAAAGGTTTCTCTCCTGTGTGGGCTCTCCTATGGCTAACAAGGGTTGAGGTCCGACTGAAGCTTTTCCCACAGTCAGAGCAGCTGAAGGGTTTCTCTCCTGTGTGGACTCTCCTATGGCTAACAAGGGTTGAGGTGTGACTGAAGCTTTTCCCACAGTCAGAGCAGCTGAAGGGTTTCTCTCCTGTGTGGACTCTCCTATGGCTAACAAGGTGGACCTGACTGAAGCTTTTCCCACAGTCAGAGCAGCTGAAGGGTTTCTCTCCTGTGTGGGCTCTCCTATGGCTAACAAGGGTTGAGGTGTGACTGAAGCTTTTCCCACAGTCAGAGCAGCTGAAGGGTTTCTCTCCTGTGTGGACTCTCCTATGGCTAACAAGGTGGGACCTGCCACTGAAGCTTTTCCCACAGTCAGAGCAGCTGAAGGGCTTCTCTCCTGTGTGGGCTCTCCTATGGCTAACAAGGGTTGAGGTGTGACTGAAGCTTTTCCCACAGTCAGAGCAGCTGAAGGGTTTCTCTCCTGTGTGGACTCTCCTATGGCTAACAAGGTGGGACCTGCCACTGAAGCTTTTCCCACAGTCAGAGCAGCTGAAGGGCATCTCTCCTGTGTGGGCTCTTTCATGTTTAATAAGAGTTGCACAGTCATTGCAAGCACAAGGTGAATGTTGATGGGGGATTTTCTTTTGAACAGTTTCTGTGTTTGTTTTCAACCTTCTGCTCCTGTGACTGGATTTATCCTGTCCTGCTCCTGGATGGTTTCCCTGCTGCCTTTGTAGGCTATGCTGACTCTCACCAGTCTCTCCTTGCTCAGGACTCTGAGAATCATGCCCTTCAGATCTTCCCACTAACACCCCACATGGAGCCATTTGCTCAGGTCCTTCCTCCTGAAGACTCCTCTCACTGTTCTCATTCAGCATCCCATCACCTGCTGGGATGAAGAGAAAAACCACACAGGAGTCATTCCCTGTGCTGAGCTGAAATAAAAATTCTGAATGGTGAACAAAAAATGGGGGACAAACCCAATCAATGGCTGGAAAGATACAATAATCATGAGCTGAGTTCACCCTGCTCCCCCATAACTCTTTTCCCACCCAGCACTCTCAGCCTGGAGTTGAAGACAGGCTGAAGGGCCAATCAGACTTGATGAAAACACACAACCAACATCTGCTATGCAAACACAGAAATTGGTTTGAGTCAGTTTAGCTGATTTCTCACCTGTGTGGGTGTCACTGATGATCTCCCCTTCCTCACAGCCTTGGAGATCCGGGATCTGCAGCTCTTCCCTTCGCTCCACCCAGGAGAGCACATGAGCTTTGGAGACTGGAAATCCTATTAGGGGGAGAAATTAACCAAGTGCTGATTTTGTTCATTAAGGTCTGTACCATTGCTGCTTCCAAAGCCAGGATCTGAGTCTCCTACCCAGAGAGGCTCCTTCCCCACCTTCCAGAGACTGGTATCTGGCTGGTACAAGATCCCAGGACACACTAATTCCATACTCCCCCCGCCCCACTACAATGTTGGGAATAGCCCAGCTGACTCCCATGGGGAACTGAGCACTCTGCTGCACTCTGCAGGATACAACTCAGTCTCCCTTAGGGCCTGTTCCATACTTGGGCAGGAGAGGAACACACTGCTCATAAGGGGAGAGCTCTAAGACCTTCAGGACTGACAGATGCCTCTAGCCAGGACTCATATTTGAGCTGACACATATCAGGTCTCTAGGGCTGAGAGGGAAAGGATCCAGCAGAGCTCTAGAGCCCTATGGGCTCTGCCCACAAAGCTCTTGCCTGGAGGCTGGAATTGCCCTGCTCTTGGGCTCAGATGCTCTACTTGAGCGAGAAGGAGGCAGGGGAATTGTCTGATCAGGAAAATGAATCCTTGGCTGGCCACTTCAGGCCCTGCCTATGGTCCACACTCCTGATCCTGACTGACTGTGCCATGGTGGGCCCTGTCAGCTGCCCACAACAGCTGTCAGTCCTACAGACAACCAGGGCAGTGCCAGCCTGTTCCTGTGGCCAGCCAAGATGGAGACAGGATGGGCTGCTTCTCTGTTACTCATAGATGCTCCTGCAGCTCAGCTCCCCTTCTGCAGCTTTGGTTCTACTCTGCCAGCAGGAGCAGCCTTCCTCTTGTGGCCAGTCGGGCCTGCCATTTGGTGCCCCTCTGGCTTACACAGAATCTACCAGAGGCAGGGAAGGACTCTGAGTTGGTACCTTCCTTCCAGGGGCTCAGCACAATAGCACAAGGGGACCCTGCAGACACTAAGAGCAGCTGCACCCAGCCCCACAACTCTGGTACCTGCCGTTCCTGCCTGGGCCCTTCCACTGACTCCTCCAGCCAAGGCACAACATGGGCAAGATGGTTGGAACCACAATGAGACCTTGGCTGTGGGAAGAGCAGCACCACTATTATGTCACTGAACCTCCTCTAACACAGGAGCCAGGATTACTGGGGCAGATACTGCTGATATTGGGGGTTTGGGCAATAAAGGACCCTGAAGCAAACCCAACCCAGCTGCTCCAGAGCCTACCCAGCCTTTGTTACACAAGGGGACAGGAATCCTCACCCAGCCAGCTCACAGCCTCATAATTCTCCTGCATCACATCCCTGTAGAGGGCTCTCTGGCCCGGGTCCAGCAGAGCCCATTCCTCCTCAGAGAAATACACAGCCACCTCCTTGAAGCTCACTGGCTCCACCATGGCCATTTTCTGTCCCTGGCTCTGCAGGCCAGGGGCTGAGCTGGAGTCAGAGATGGGTGTTCTGCAGCCTGTCAGGGGAAGAAGAGGAACTGAAGACATTTCAAAAAGGGCTTTAATCCTTTCCATACCCCAATTCTGCCCAGACTGTCGCTGGTGACACACATGCCGGACTCTGAAGTTTTGGGCCAACGGTGAGTCTAGATATTCCGTAAACACCACACACAAGTTAGATCCGAAAGCTGTATTTATTTCACTCAATACCTGGCTTCAGTTACATTACCTTGCCTGCAACAATGGGATTCAGTTCTCAGCACCCAGTGTTTCTGCTAACAAGCCACATATTCATCTGCCTGAACATGGACATAGGTTTAATTTAATTTGGGCTGCAGTATTTATAATCCTTAGTCTTCATGCATTGATTTGCAGCCCAAACTTGGGATCTCTTATCTGACACCGACTTTATAAACCCTCTCCACAACAGAAAGGAAGTGAAGTTAATATGAGTATTCAGATAGATATTATTAAACACATGTGCTGAGTGTTTGCAGGATAAGACCTTAAAATTCATGGATTCACGGCATCAGAAAATATCCTTAGCCATGCAGTCTGTCCCTTCTGCGGCACAAGCCATTACACTTAGCCCAGCTACCCAGGCACAAAGCTCTGTTCCCCCACAGCATGTTTTCTAGAAAGTTGCCCAGTGCTGATTTGAAGACATCAAGAAATGGAGAACCCACCAGTTCTTTGCGCATTTGTTTCAGCAGCTAATCCTCTTACCCATGAAATATTTGTTCCTCCTCTCTAGCCTGAAATTCTCCGGCTGCAGCTTTCAGTTATTGGCTCTCACTGAACTATATCCACTAGACCAGGGGTGAGCAATTCATTTTGATGGTGGGGGAGGGGAGGGGGGAACTCCAAGATTTTGGAAAGTGGTTGAGGGCAGCACTCTTCCAAGACATTAAGCAGGAAATACAAGGTATGGGATGGACACTGGGAGAAGAAGGGGAGCTTTGAGGAAGGGTTTGGGATGCAGGAGGGAAAGAGGGGTCTGGGAAGGAGTTTGGATGAAGGAGGCAGGTGTGATCTGAGGCACTGGATAAGCGAACTACTCATGAGATATTTAAAGAAAAGTTAATTTATAGAAGTGGCTGAGTGGACAAATAAGGGACTGAGGGTTTCTGACCATGAAGAGCTTCTTGCATACTTGAATGCAGAAAGAGAACAAAGAGTTTGGGTATGTGAAGTGGGGGGCAGGAGTGGGGGGGGGGCAGAGAATTAGATGGGGAAGGGAGAGGTTGGAGTGCCAGAGGCAAGCTTTGGCCAGGAGACTTACCTGAGTGACTCCCGACCAGCAGCCAAGCACCTCTCTGAGGCAGGCAGGGAGCCTGCCCAATCCTCGCACAGGCTGCGGGGCCATGTGGGTGTGTGAATAACTATGAGCCAGAGGGGAGGGGGCACGGTGCTTCCTTTCTGGCCAGAAACCAGCCAATGAGATTGTCCTGGGGTGGAAGCAGTGCCTGTAGCCTTCCCACTTCACCTCCAGGCTCACCTTCGTTTTCTGAGTGGCTTGCAGGTGGGAAGTAGCAAGCATGGAACTAGCCCATGGTTCGCCAAGCATCAGTGGGCCGGATCCGATGGCCTGGTGAGCTAGATCCGGCCCACAGGCTGTAATTTGCCCAGGCCTGCACTAGACCGAAGAGCCCTTGGGGATCCAGCAGTTTCTCGCCATGAACAAACTGATACCGTGGAAGCCAGTCAGCTCTCAGCCTGTATATTGTTTGAAACCAACCCCATACTGAAACTGTCTGAGCAGTGAAATCTGAGCCTGAAGATGCCGTCCGTTGTGTGCTTTAACTTCACCCCTTTAGCTTCACACCTCGTAGATCAGTGTTTCTCAAAGTGTCTGCAGGTCCCCATGCAGTGCACCTGGGGCTCCTCACTGATCACTGGCTGAGATTCTGTGCGCCGTGGTCTCTGGGTTTGGTTGGTAACTTCAATGACAATCACATGAAGATGTTTTCACAGGAATTTTCTCATCATTTAAAGAATTTCCACCAGCAAACTCACCTTGTCTGAAAGCTCCCAGGGATTTTCTTCTTGCTCTCCAGTGCAGAGGGCAGAGTGTCTAGTGGGGGAAGGGATAAGAGAGGTGAGATTCCAGGCTCTCCTACTTATAACAATGTCCCCACGCTGAACCCTGCATTTCACTTCTATCAAAAACCAGAGATACACTCAAGTGTTTAGCATGAAAAGGTCTGAAACCTTCTGTGTCTCCTCTCGCTTGGGCACCTCCCAGCAATGGAGCCAACATCTCTGCGGCCTCATCCCCGCCCCAGGAGACACAAACTGAAAGTGAGATTTACTTTTCCCTCCTCATCCCCTCCCACCTGGTTTCTCTCAGTCACTTACCACCTCTTGTCATAACCTAGAGCTGTGCTGGGTGAAGACGTTGCCATGACATTAACTTTACCTATTTGGATCCCTTGACACCAACGGGAGGCTCAGAGTTTGCAAACCCCTGGCTCTATTTGCAAGCAGTTGGCTCTGTTCGCTCAGTGCCTCTAAGGAGAGCAGCATGATGGGGCAGTCATTCTCCATGTGGGAATTGAGGCAGGGGAAGGTTGGCTTCAGAGGCCAGATTCAATAGTCTCAGATACTGAACCACTTTCCCCTACTCCATCCCTTCTAGGTACCTTTGAATTCCCTTAGGGTCTCCGACAGCACAATCGTTTTCTGGAAGAAACCTCTGACGTATTCTTCCATCTCAGGGGGGAATCTCTGGCAGCTGGAACTGCCCCGTCTTACACCTGGACAGAAACAATTCCTTGTGATTCTATTTCATTTACAGATGATAAGATTTCGCTAGTGAGTCTCAGCTCTAACAGGCCTAGAGTTAGAATTCCTTGAATTCCCCCAGCCCGAGAGCAGAGGCAACACAGTCCATGGCTGTGCAACCTTCCCCTGAAAGGTCCCATTGCTGTTCTTCACCTCTGGCCCGGAGAGACCAGCTGGGGACAAAAGTGGAATTGAGTCTCAATGGCCAATTCACTCTTTGGCCTCCAGGCGATGAGGGACAGGATGTTCCCAGGTGAAGGGCTGCAGGAATCTGCCCACTAGGAAATAGACTGAGACACCAACTCCTCCCTCCCCAGCTCCTTCCACACACGTCTCCAAACAGCCCTCAGGTAGGACAGACTCTGGGTCCCTGCTGCCCTGGGCTGAACGTGCCCAGCAGTGACAGACCCATATTCCAGCCCCACAGTCCTGAGGCAGAGAGTCCCCAGGTAGGTGTCAGCTCTAGGAAATATCTGAAATCAGACTGTAGCCCTGAATGGGGAATTGCAGAGTCTGCTGTGCAAGGGTGAGACCCTCAGAATTAAGGGAGTCAGAGACATTTCTATCCAACATCTGGCTGTAGAGCCCTGGGGAGATGTGGTGCCAACATCAGCTTCAAGCTCTTTCCCTGCGCTGCGCAGTATGACAGGAGTGCGAGCCACCTACTTGTTCAAGCTGTTTCTGACGTCCTAGAGAAAAGAGACAGAAAAGAATCTCAGCTGCACTGGACACACACAGGGAAGGCATTTTCCAAATATGGGGAAGAGGCGCCGTGACCTGGCCCCAGGGACACAGAGTCCATGAGCTAATGGGGCTTTGCCATCTCCAATAGGTCTGTGCCTGTGACTCTGCAAAGCACAACAGTCGCTTGCATGGCAGCAATGCATACGCTGAGTTACACCCAGATCTGACGGCTAGATCCCAACGCTTGTTATTCAGGAGCCTCCCTTCCTTTTGTGGGGAGCTGGGATGTTTCTCCCCTCAGTCTCACCTGCAGGAATTCACTCCCTGGCTTCTGATACTTCCCCTCCCAGCTTCTCCAGCCGGGCCAGCAGGAGTCGCTCTTGTTCCTCCAGGAACTGCCGCAGCTGCTGAAACTCGGCCACAATCTTCGGGCCTCTCGGCTTGTGTGGAGCGTGAGCGCCTGGAAGCACCGACAGCCAGAGAAGGATGGGCCGACGGGCACTGAGCTGAATGTGCGTCATTCAACCACAGAGGGGGCAGCAGCGAGCGGCCTGAGGCCTCTGCCCGGCCGGAGCAGCCCCACAGGCAGCACAGGAAGGTGGGTCCCAGCCCAGCTGTGCCCCTCCCCCAACGCCCACAAGCCGAGCTGCAGCCCCCTCCCGGCCTGGCCAACCCCCTCAGCCTGTGTGAGCTCCCTCCCACAGACCCCCACTGAGGCCCTGCCCACAACCCCTTCCAGGCGCAGCTCCGCACCCAGCAGCGGCCGCTCCACAGGCACGTGGGGAGGGGGAGGCGGGGCAGGAGCGAGGGGCGGGGCCCCGGCAGCCGTTAGGCCCGCCCGCGAAACTCGCGCATGCGCAGCGCGGGACTCTCCCAGCCGCCGGCAGCAGCGGGAGCGCCCGGGAGCCAATAAGGCGCCGCGGAGGGAAACAAACAAACAAACAGCCCCGGCCCCAGGGCCCCCCCATTGTTAACTACCCGGCCCCGCCCACCTCGCTCTGCTCCCGCTCCCCTGAAGCAGCGCGGCGAGTAATGGCGCCAAGGACTGCCTGAGGCCCGCGGCGCATGCGCAGTGACCGCAGCGATGTTCTCTGCCTGCCTCTACTCACTCGCGGAGTCAGACGCTGCTGAGGGCGCGCGGTGGGCGGGGCGGGAGCCTGAGCAGGGGCGGGAGTGACGGGCGGGAAAGCACGAAAACCCGGGCCCGGCCGTACGGAATGGAGGGGGGGGGTCCGATGGGACAGCGCATGCGCAGGTCAGTGATTCTGCTGGGAGTCCAGCACCAGGGCTTAGCTCAGACCGGGAGCTTCCTGGCCACGCCCCAGTCCGGAGGGGCGGGGCTCCCCGGGCTAGAGGTTGATTCCGGTGCTGGAAGCCGGGCCAGGCCACAGGCGGGGGGCGGGGCATTTGCCGGACGCGCAGCCACAGGGCTGGGGCCGGAGCAAAATGCCGGGCCGGGCATTTCTCGTAACGCGGGGCGGGCTGTGTCACTCCCAGCGCCCGCTGCGCGCGAACCCGCAACAGCCTCCCCGCCCCGCGCAGCCACGTGGGGCCCGCGCGGTCCCTGCAGCCCCGCCCCGACCGGCCGCGGCGCTACAGCCCCGCCCCCAAGGGAGCGGCGGGGGCTGGTCACGTGTCACCTCCGTCACGCGAGGGGAGGGGCCGGGGAGGCTCCGCCCCCGAAGCTCCCAACCCCGGGCCCCGCCCCGAGCCCCCTTGTTACTCGCGCGGAGGAGCCGGGCGGGGCTAGAGAGCCGGGGGCTGCGCTGCTCCCCCAGCTCAGAAACATTCCCCGCCCGCTCCAGCGCCCCAAAGCCACAGCCCCGCCCCGGCTCCCCAGCCCCGCCCCTTCACACCCCACAGCCCCGCCCCCGGCTCCCCAGCCCCCACATCCCGGCTCCCCAGCCCCGCCCCTTCACACCCCCGCCCCTCTTCCCGGCAAGTCGCTGGCTGCTCCGCCCGGCCCCCGGCTCCTCGCGCTGCATCCCCGGGCTCTGCCACCCGCGCCTCCCGCTGCTCCTCCCGCGGGCCATGGAGCTGCGGGGCGATGGCTCCAGCTCCCCTGCCCCCTGCCCTGTCAGGACCGCCTGAGTGGCAGACACCTGCCCCCTCCCCAAGCCCCCCTCTGGTTTCTGCCCGTCCCGAAGGCGTTTGCCCCAAGTCACTGGCACCTCCCGGCTGAAAGCAAACCCAGCGCCTGCAGCCAGTCCTATGGCACCGGCACCAGCGATTTACTGGCCCAGAGAAGGGCAGGAGAGTTACTCACAGGGCGAACGCAGCAGCCGGACACCCACCCGGCGCGCTCCTGCCTGGCCCAAGGGAATAGAGGCGCCTCCTGTGTCCTGTAGCACCAGCCTGCTCCAGGGAGCTGCACATTCCTCAGTTTGTGCCCAACCCTCCCCTCACCATCATCCCCCTCCCTTCCCCGCCCCCTTGTCTAAGCCTGGGAGAGAGAAAGTTCTTTCTCCCCTGGCTCGTCCTTCCCTCCCCCAGAGCTCACACTGATAAGAGGGTTTGGAGCCGGCTCCTCTTCAAGGCCAGGTGGAGGAGGGGAGCAACCAACAGAGTCTTATGCTCCAGGGTAGCTTGTCTGGTGTCTGGAGCTTCCTCTGCCAGGCAGGAGATGCCCTCCCCGTCCCTGGACACACCAGGGTCTCACACTTGGCTCTGCCCTCTCCTGGCCTTGGGCTGCTCCCTGTGTCACAATAAACCCTCGTCAAGCCCCTGAAAAACACCGAACCCTCGCCCAGCGCCACAGGCACAGCCAGTCCCAGGGGGTCAGCACCGGCAGCCACCCCCCAGCATTTCCCAGAGTCCAGCCCCTGCCCCCGTCTCTGCCAGTCCAATGGCTGTTTTAAACGCACGGACACCCCAGGGAGCCAGCTGGCTGCTGACCCGGCTTGTGCCAGTGCCTAGGGAGGTCTGGAGCCCGGGCATGAGCTGGCACTGCGCCGGGCAGTGTCACACAGGCCCTGCATGTCTGTGGTGAGTAGCGTGCGACGCACACCTCACACTGACCGTCACGGGGAGCCGTGTTAGCGCTGGACGGGCTGACGAATCCCTTTCTAAGAGGCTCTTGGGCAGAAAATCCCCCCTTGCTCCTCACACTGACCCGCCCCGTTGCCAGGGCTACACCCACTGACACCACCGCAGCACAATGTGTCTATGCGCTGGCCCCACACCTGAGCCCCCTGCCCGCTGCTCTTATTTCAGTCACGGCTCCGCCTGCCTTCCCCTCGCTGTGTCTGTGCCAGAGTCGCGCCAGCGCCGGGCCCCGGAGGCTACAGAAGGGAAATAAACTGCCGTGTACAGGCAGGAGAAAAGGCCCGGGGGCCACATTCACTGGCCTTGAGGGGCTGAGACCGATCACCAGGCACCTCACTGACCAGTGCCTGAGCTGGGCCCGTGGGCTCCCTGGGCAAGGAAAGGGGAGAGACGCCCCCTCAGAATGGGCCCCACATGCGCCAGCGTGCGAGCAGGGAGCCGCTGGAGCCAGCCAATGGGAGCCCCACACAGAGCGTGTGACCTAAGCCCCGGCTCTCACGGAGCTCAGTGCCTAATTCCCCGCTGCAGTAGACAGGTGTTGAGCTTGGCCTAGGAACCCCTCTCCTGGGGCCAGGCGGCCCAGGCACCCTCGCTGCACCCTGGGCCAAGGAGTAAGGCTGGAGCCTCACACACCTGGGCTATGTCTACACTCGCGGCTTCTTGTGCAAGTACAGCCGTTCTTGTGCAAGAATCTGCAGAGTGTCCACACTGCCCGCTCGCTCTTGCGCAAGGAAATTTACAGTACGGCGTGGAAAGAGAGGGCTCCTTGCGCAAGAGCTACGCTCTTTTTTGACAGGTGTAAGCCCTCTTGCACAAGAGCTCTTGCACAAGAGGGCAGTGTGGACGCTCGGCAGGGATTTCTTGCGCAAGAAAGCCCTATGGCTAAAATGGCCACCAGAGCTTTCTTGCGCAAGAGAGCGTCCACACTGCCATGGGAGCTCTTGCGAAAGCACAGCTCGCACATGGCAGTGTGGACGTTTTCTTGCGCAAGAGTTCTTCCACAAGAACACTAGCGCAAGATGTTCTTGCGCAAGAAGCCACGAGTGTAGACAAAGCCCTGGAGTGGGCAGAGGAGGGGGTGGGGCCCACCTGAGAGCTTTCAGCCCCGAGGTTAACCCCAGGGATGTGGGGTCCTCATCCCCTCCTGTCTGTGCCCAGTGGGGGAACTGAGACAGGGTGAAGCCCCTGAGCTGGCATGTGCAGCTCTTAGCATTGGGGCAGCTGTGGCGGGGCAGGTGCGTCCCCATTAGCTGGGCCAGGGCAGGGCAGGAACCACTTCTGGGCAGTGCAGGGAGCAGAGCTGACCAGGGAGGCACCCCGGCCCCTCCTCCTGCCCCCCTCCCCACCCAGTTCCCCTACAGCCTGGCTGGCGTGGCTGCCCCACAGCCAACCCTGCTGCTCTGTGGTGCAGTCATGGGGCCCAGGGCAGGGAGCTGCTCAGGTGTGGGGAGCAGATTGGGTGTGGATGGGGGGCCTGGAGTGCAGAGGGAGGGATGGGGGATGGAGCAGGCCATGTCTGGCTTGCGGAGAGGAGGCAGAGCCTCTCCCAGCCTTCCCTACCCGCCCCCACACACAATTTCTGGTGCCAGTGTGGCCCTTGGAGCTAAAAGTTTGCCAAGCCCTGAAATAGCAAATGTGAGTGTTCAGAAGGCTCATCCCCTCCCCACCCCCACTGCACCCCACCTCCTCACAGCACCCACCCCTCACTGCGTCCCTCCCATTCCCACCTCCTGCCCCATCCTACCTACTGCATCCCTCCCCAGCTCACCTCCTACCCCACCCCCTCACTGCATCCCTCCCCATTCTACATCCTGTACCATCCTTCTCACTGCCTCCCTCTCCACCCCACCTCCTGCTCCTCCCCCAGTACGGAGAGCTGGGTAGGGGAGGCAGGGTGGGGAGGCTGTTCCCCTCCCCAAAGAGCCAGGTGTGGCCTGGTCCCTCCCCCTGTCTCCCTGCAGCCCCACCCTCTATCCAACCCCCCCCCCCGAACACACACCCGCACTGCCCCCTAGGATCCCCAAGTCCTACTGAACCCCTCTATGCCAAGGTCCCTGCCTGCCCCTCTGGGACCCCAGCCTGCTACCCATCCTGCCATGCTCTTGGCCCTGTGACCACCACCCTGCCCCTGCTTCCTGTCCAGCCCTCAGCCCCTTCTCCTTGGCCCCCACCCATGGGAATCCCACTACCACCCCCACTCCCTGCCCCTGGACCACCCCCAGAATCCCCACCCCCTCTCCCTGAGCACTGCGGGCCCTGGTTCCAAACGGGGCACCTGGTCACTCTGGTCCCTGGTTGGTGCAGGGCCATCTCCCTGCGTCCCAGTCACTCTGGGCTGGTGGAGGCCTGGTCACTGATCTCACTGCAGCCCGGCCCACCCCTGGACATGCCCCTGGAGCTGCCGGGCTGTTGCTCCTGGGCAGCCCCTGGCTGGAATGTGCCAGTCTCAGTCCTGGCTGAGCGCTGGCTACCGAGAGAAGAGGCCAATGCAAACAGCCCCATGGCAGCGAGGGAGTCAGCACGTCGGTGGGTGGAGCAGGGAGCTGGGGGCAGAGCTGGGCTCTAACTCGCTGGGTGACCTTGGCCTGTTCAGTGAACTTCTCCCTGCCCCCGTGGCCCTGTCTGTACAGCAGGGACAGCAACACTCACAGGCCCACAGGAGGGGGCTGGTTTGATGCTTCACCCCATGGCCCAGCAATGAGCCCCCAAAACTCTTCCTGTTCTCGGGGAGCCAGTTTTGCTGTGTGAATTCTGTGGGGCAGGTGCCATCAGGCCTGGGCACTGGGATTATTTACCAGTTTCTCTGGCCCTGGGGCACTGCTGAGCTAGCAGCTGTGAGGGCTGCGTGGTTCAGGCATTGGGCTAACACTCCAATAGGGCTTCCCTGTGCAGGTTCACATCCTGCTTGCAGGGAGGCCTGTGTTTTGGCCACACCCGTCACCAGGGGAACAAGCTCCATAAAGCCTGAGATAATCTCCACCCCCCCACGTCAATCCCCCCTCTGTTAGAGAAATGCCTGGGATGGTGCCTCACGCTGGGTCTCAGGCAAACTCTCAGCTCTCGCAGCTCCTGCCCCTCACCCAGCACCCCATGGCGCAACCCTACCCCTGGGGGCTGCTCCACCCTACAGTGTGACAGAAGGTTGGTGACAGGCCGGGGAGTCTGGGCCTGCCCCCAAAGGTCCATCCATGCAGGGGAGAAATGCTGGGGATGTGATGAGGGTCACCCCTTCCCAGGCACATGCACCCCCCCCATGGGCCTGTAAGGTGACCGCGACACTGCAGTGCTATGTTGGGGTACAGAGGTACCTGTAATATCTATCCTGCATGTTAACAGTGCCCCCTTATTTTGAAATACAATGGACTCGCTATTCCAATGTCCTGGTAAACCTCATTCCATGAGGAGGAAGGGACATTTCCGAATAGCAGGTTATTTCGATATTTCGTGCTGTGTAGACACCAAAGCGTTTTCAAAATAAGTTCAAAATGACAACTTCTTTTGCTCAAATTGTGTATCATATGTCAACCCTCTGTCTGTGCTGAAGATGCTACATCACGGCTCTGTCTACACTACAGAGACAACGCTTTAGTCCAGAGAACACATCTGCTCTTCTGAAATTTTTTTCGGAAGAGCAGATGTGCTTTTTCGGCATCCATGTGAACCTCATTTTATGAGGAAGAAGGGATGTTCCGAAAAAAAAAATGTTTTTTTTTCTGACATTTGGCCCAGTGTAAACAGGCCAAATGTTGGAAAAGCCTCTTCTGAAAAAAGAAGCAGAAAAAGCTACACAAATTCAGGTTCGCAATTTGTGTAGCTTTTTTCAGAAGAACAGTGAAGTGTAAACATAGCCTGAGTGTTGGTCAGCGCTGGTAGAAGGCAGGGAGGGACAAAAGTGTCTAATGGCACCCTCAGCCTTTCAGAACAAATCCCCCACCCCAACCCCAACTACCAGCCCTTCCCTCCACCCTCATTGGGATCTGCTGGGAACTGTCTGGACTCAAGCCCACCCTGGTGTCAGCCTAAGGATTGCCTGGTCTGTAAAAGCTGCACCCTGGAAATCAGTGAGCACCTAAAACAACTCTGGTGGGATTTGAACCTATAACTTTTGAATGACCAGCTTGGTTTATATTAACCACTGCAGCTTAGAAGCCCAACATGCTTTCCATTGCACCACAGAGCTGGATAGACTAGAAGGCTTCTTATTTCTGCTCTCTGCTTTGCAGCATGGCAGTTGCTGGGTGGAAAGAAAGGGGAGCTGGGTCTGTCTCTTTTGGGAGAGCAGGTAGGAAGAGGGAGGGGGCCACTGAAAATAAGGAATGAGAACTAACCTGCAGTTGGAGAATATGGGCATTGATCCCACTGCTTTTCACACGCTAAGCAAGCGCTCTAGCACTTGAGCTAATTCCTCTACCTGCAAAAGCCTCTGCTTTCCCACCCACCTTGTTCCAGAGCCCACAGCATCCCTGTGGCTGCCCGAGGCTCCTTGCTGAAAGGGCCACTTGTGAGACTGACGCCCGTGGGCCAGCTAACTCGGAGGTTTAGGACGTGGTGCTCATATCACACAGACGCATCTTAAGAGCAAGCCTCTTGTTTCAAACCATAACAGGCTCACTATTCCGACGTCCCTGCAAACCTCATGGCACGAGGAGTGAGGGGCGTTTTGGAATAGCGATTTATTTGGAAATAAGTGCTGTGTAGCCAGCGCCAAATTACAAAATAAGCTATTTCAAAATTGACTTTAAATAAGCTACACAATTTGCATCACTTATTTTGAGCTATGGAACGCACGCCTAGTGAGTTAGAGCTCAGCTCTGCCCCCAGCTCCCTGCTACACCCACCCACGTACTGACTCCTTGGCTGCCATGGGGCTGTTTGCACTTGCCTTTTCTCTCTGGAACCAGGTGTGGCATAGTGGGGGGAAGGGTGCTGCCTGCTCTGTAACCCGGTGTCTGCTGCGCTGGGATATGTGATTCCCACTGACTCACCCACATGTGTATTAGCTCAAACACTCAGGCCCAGCCTGGGTGAGATAACAAGGCGCTTCCCAGGGGGCAAGACAAAGGGAGAGAGACAGAGATGAACACCAGGTTTCAGGGGAAGGGTCAGTGGCTGGCTGGGGAACATGAAGGACACAGCCTTTATTGAGGGCTGAGGGTCTAGGGGTGACAATGGACTGCCTAATCCAAGGGGTCTGAGGCATCCAGGTCCTGACTCCTGTAACCACATCACGTCTGTGCCGTGCTGTATCCTGGAGCAGCAATAAACCCCTGTCTGTTCTACTGGCTGGCGGAATCTGTTCTTGCTGCTACGGGGCTGCAGGACAGGGGGGAACCCCGACTCGGCGCCACATCAGGCTTCAGCCAGGACTGTGACTCAGGCAGGAGAATGTGACCCGGCTCCTGCACCGGGGCCTGCATTTCTCATCCCTTCAGAGACACTTGTTAGTGGAGGAATAAATCACAGTCACATGAGTGTAGATTATGAAACTTTGATTGTTGTTGTTGCCTTGGAAACTCCCCCCAGACCTTCCCCTGGGGGCCCTGGGCATCCTGCTCACACTGCAGAGCTTTCTTAGAGGTGAGGGTGCTGTGTAGATGCATCCACCCTGTTGAGGGCCAGCGGGCTGGAGGGAGGCTCTGGCCACCTCCGTTGCTCTTCTCTTTCAGGCTGTGTCTGCACTGCAGAGTTTTAGCGCAAAAACTCTTGGGCTACGTCCACACTGCAGGCTTCTTGCGCAAGAACTATTTTGTGCAAGAGTTCTTGTGCAAAAGGTCTTCCACAAGAGCACGTTCATACTACCATGTGCTTTTCCACAAGAGCATCCATGGCAGTGTGGATGCTCTCTTATGCAAGAAAGCTCTAATGGCCATTTTAGCCATAGAGGTTTCTTGCACAAAAAAATCATGTTGCCTGTCTACGCTGCCTTCTTGTGGAAGAGCTCTTGCAAAAGAGGGCTTATTCCTTGTGGGGAGAGGAATAACTCTTCCAGAAGAAGCTGTTTTCCGACACTGTACTGTAAATTTACTTGTGCAAGACTGCGTGAGCAGTGTAGACGCTCTGCAAGTTTTTGCGCAAGAACAGGTGTTCTTGTTCAAAAAGCCTGCAATGTAGACATAGCTTTGGAGCATCTGCACTATGAGTATGTTTTTGAGCAAGTAAATTTACAGATCATGAGAGGAGAGGACTTTTTGTGCAAGAGTCATTCCTCTTTCTAAGAGGAATAAGCCTTTTTGCGCAAGAGCTCTGACTTTTTCCAGAAAAATGACCAAGCATTGCTCTGTCAACACTGAAAGATCTTACAGCAGCTGTGACCCAACAGGTTACTTAGAGTCCCCTTCCCAGCCTCTTCCTCCCCACCAAGACAGAGTCTGACATTTACACAGGCCTTTCAGAAGGGGCAGAGCTGGGTGGCTCAAACTGCCCCTCCCCTCTCCTGTGTGGGCAGCACTGTAGGAAGCTCTGTGGCACACACAGCACTAGCCCAGTGCACAGTCAGGTTGGCACAAGATCCATTGGTTCAGTTTTGTTGTTGAAGGAGACAACACAGAACTGGCTCCAGCCCCCACTCAGTAACCTGGGGAAATGACCCACCAGGCCCGGGCCCCTCGTAGAGGCAACGATTCCCCACTGGCCAGGGCAGAGCCTCCCTCTGACACAGTCATGGAGCCTTCTCCCCCTGGTCCTGTCTCCCCCTTCACTCAGCTCTCACTGCTCGGTGCTGCCAGGGATGGGCCTCACTGCTAGTCAGTGTTCCCGTTCCAGGAGCAGGGTGAGTTTTGTCTTGTGCACCAATATTGAGGCCGTGGGTGCCTGTTTGGGTGAGAGCCCCCGCGGTGCCTGCCAGTTACTAACAATTATCTTAGCTACACATTATGGCTACGTCTACACTGGCGTGTTCTCACACAAAAACTCTTTTGTGGAAGAGTTCTTGTGCAAAAATTATTCCAGAAGAGAGCGTCTACACTGGCATGTGCTTTTGCGCAAGAGATGTGCTTTTGCGCAAGAGCATCCATGCCGGTGTAGACGCTCTCTTGCACAAGAAAGCTCTGATGGCCATTTTAACCATCGGGCTTTCTTGTGCAAGAAATTCATGGTGCCTGTCTACACTGGCCTCTTGCACAAGAACAGTTGCACAAAAGGGCTTATTCCTGAGCGGGAGCATCAGAGTTCTGGCGCAAGAAGCCCTGATTTCATACATTAGAACGTCAGTGTTCTTGTGCAAGAACTCGCAGCCAGTGTAGCCAGGAAGCAAGTTTTTGCAGAAGAGCGGTCGCTTTTACGTGAGATCGCGCCAGTGTAGACACAGCCTATGGGAGAAAGACACTAACCCAAGGGATAATTAACACTGGGCTGCGGCTAGTCTCTGCCTCCCCCAGGGCCAATAGGGAACAGATGGGGGACAAGACATGAGGCAGATCCAAGAGGCTGACTAAGTCCAGTGTGAGAAGCACATGGAAAAAGACCCAGAAGCAGGTGAGAGAACAGCATGAAGACATCAGGGCTAGGTCTACATTGGCATGATCTTGCGCAAATAGTCTTTAACACAAGAGTTCTTGCGTTAAAGTATTTGCGCAAGAGAGCGTCTACACTGGCATGTGCCTTTGCGCAAGAGATGTGCTTTTGCACAAGAGCATCCTTGCCAGTGTAGACACTCTCTTGCGCAAGAAAGCTCTGACGGCCGTTTTAATTATAGGGCTTTCTTGTGCAAGAAATTCATGTTGCCTGTCTACACTGGCCTCTTACGTAAGAACAGTTGCGCAACAGGGCTTATTCCTGAGTGGAAGCATCATAGTTCTAGTACAAGAAGCACTGATTTCATATGTTAGAACATCAGTGTTCTTGCGCAAGAACTCGTGGCCAGTGTAAACAGGCAGCAAGTTTGGCGCAAAAGCAGCCACTTTTGCACAAGATTGCGCCAATGTAGACACAGCTCAGGATCAGGACCAGAATAATACAAGTAAAACCAGGAATTCAAGAAAAGCTAGAACAGGATGATAAGGTGAAATCCCTCCTCCTCTCTACTTCAAAACTAATTTTGAACTTTTTGACAGTAGCCAACCACTCAGCCTGTACTCTCTTCCTCCCGCTTCCCAATTGGAAAGAAGGAACAATCATCATTAGCAGACAGCAATGACATTAAAGCAGTACTGTCTGCTTGCTTCATGCTCAGAAGAAAGCACTATCACTCATCCTCATGGTTAGCGAGACCAACCACTTTCAGCTGCATTTCTCTAGTTACCAACTATAGAAATGATCCCTGAAAGTACAGTCTTAATAGGGCTTTGTTCACTACACACCCACACTCATGTGCATTCACTTTCTCCTCATGAGGAATGTTTTCACACAACACTTAGGAAACTAAAGAACAGAAATAATCTTAGCAAAGTGCTTGTCCCATTCAAACACACTCCTCCAGATTTAGAAATCTGCATGTTAGAATATGCTCCGTGTCCCTGTTTACAGCAATATGCCTCCTGATTAGCATGTGGAGCACCTGGCACCCAATCAAAATCTCTTGCTGTTTCTTCCTGAAACTGCAGTTCCTGGGGCTCCTTTAAATCAGTAGTAACAAACTGCCAATCTGCAGAACAGCTGGGTCCAGGAACCCCTGCCTGCCAGGCAGAGGTGGAAAGTGACTAAGTAGAAATACTTGATTACACTACTCAAGACCTTTTTTGGGTATTTCTACTTTACTCAAGTAATTTATTTTTGTCACACTTTGACTTTTAATCAAGTTGGGGGTTTTTAGACAATATTGTACTTTTTACTCCACTTCCATTTCCAGAAGTGCTGGGTTATTCATGACTTGCGTCATTCTGCTTTGCTAAGGCACAGCTGCATGTGCAAGCACCCAGTCATCCAAAAAATAACCAATCCACAAGCACAATGACCCTGACAAGGAAGAAGCCTTTTAATAGCTGCACCAACACCATTTCCTTCAAACCCAGTATCCATGCAGGCACTGCCAGCCTGAGACCTGAGTGACCAGGGTGGCTGCCCAGGGCTCCATGCTGGGGGGGGGGAAGGGTATATGAATAGTCTCATGTGACCTTACTTGGGGCAGCCAGCTAAATAGGAGGGAAACCCAGCAGCCAAGGTCAGGGAGGACAGAGGCACTTACTTGTGTCGGGTGAATCCTCTGCTCTGGTGGGAGCAGGAGCAGGAGCAGCAGCAGCAGGGTGGGTGGGTGCCTGGGGCAGGGGCTTCCCATTTTCCCTGGGACAGAGGCCCCTGTAGAAGCTATGTGGGGAGAGGGTGGGGCAGGCTGTGCTGGAGGAGGCTGGGGGTCGGTGTCTAAGTCGGGTGGGGATTGAAGAACAGGACCCAGAAGCCTGATGCTGAAACTCCCCCTCAGTCTGGAGTTTCACACCCTGACTGATCAGAATAAAGTGTCTCAAAGGAGCTACAGCCCCACAGCCCAGCCTAGGGATGGCTCAGCCAGTGGGTTAGAAGCACCGGGACACAGAGAGACTCAGGAGCTGCTCAGGGACAGCCAATGGCGAGAAACAGAACAATTCCCCGAGCAGTCGATTGGTTATGGCTCATTTGCTGGGTCTTAAGGAGAACAACAAAGTCCTGAGTCTCCTCCCTGTGACTTGCTCCCAGCTCAGCCAATCAGAACTGGGACTAGAACTGGAAGGCTATGTCTACACTGGTGGGCTGTGTCTACACTGGCGGGTTATTGCGCAAGAAGCGCCACACTGCCCACTCACTCTTGCGCAAGAAGGTTTACAGTAAAACGTGGTAAGAGAGGGCTTCTTGCACAACAGCTATGCTCTTTTCTAACAAGTGTAAGTCCTCTTGCACAAGAGCTCTTGCGTAAGAGGGCAGTGTGGACGCGGGACAGGGGTTTCTTGTGCAAGAAAGCCCTATGGCTAAAATGGCCATCAGAGCTTTCTTGCACAAGAGAGCACCCACACTGCCATGGATGCTCTTGCTCCAAAGCACAGCTCGCCCATGGCAGTGTGGATGTGTTCTTGCACAAGAAGCAGCCAGTGCAGACATAGCCAAAGGAACCTTCAGAAATGAAGTCCAGTCCCCTGCCTCACAGCAGGACAAAACACCATCCAGATCAATGTCTCTCCAAAGCAGGGAGCTACCAGGAGTGGGGCTTGAACCCACACAGACAAATGTCCATTGGATCTTAAGTCCAACACCATAACCACTCAGCCATCCTGGTGGTCATGGGAAGGACAGAAGTGTGAAAGGTCTCTCTCCAAACAGCCCAGGGTCTCCCTCTCAGAGCATCTGCCCATCCCATCTCTGTGCCAGGGCTTCTCACTGCGAGGATGAGAGAGCCGCCCCCTCCCCGCCAGTGAGGAGAGAAGCAGGGAAAAGGGAAACCAAACAAGACAAAACCCAACGTCCCCAGGGATTCTGAGGGACAAAGTCCTGGTGGGAAAAATACCCCCCCACACACACACTTTCACCCAGTGTTTTCCCCACCTTGCATTTGGCCAGCCCCCATGGAAGAAGCCAGTGTTTCCAGCCTTTTTTTATACCACGGACAGCCAAACCCATTCACAAACTTTTGCCAGACTAGTAACATTATAGTTACATATCTGCAGGGCTTGCCAAGGGGGAGCCCCGCTCACCAGCTGTGCAGAATTGCACACTGCGCATGCAGAGACTGCACTGAGCGGCCATGCCGGGCTAAAATCTATTCACCATGGGCGGGTAGATTGCCTTAATTGTCGAGCCCTGCATATCTGCATACACATTATGCAAATAAGTGTAGATATCTGCAAACACTGATCTGTTCGCTCCCCCAGCCTCGCAGATGCTGGGAGCAGTTTCCCTGGACCCAGGCTGGGATCAAAGCCCCCTCTGCTGGGAGCAGCCCAGGGCCAAATCCTCTTCCTACAGCCCCGGGGGGGCTGCTCTCTGGGGAAGGGGAGGGAGGTTTCTCTTACCTGCCCCCGCAAGGGGCAGGGACTGGGCTGGGGGCACTGCCCTGGGAGAGGTTCCTACATCGCACCGGCTCTGCGGGAGATTCCCCCTCCTGGCAGGTGTCACTGGGGGAGCTCTGAGACTCCAGGGCAAAGGCCTCCAGCACCCCAGGCCTCCTGGAGTAGCATTGTGGCCAGGGGGCTCTGACTCACAAGGGGGCTGGCCCCAGAGCCCAGGGCCTAAGCTTGCCCAGGCACCTGCCAAGGGGCTTTCTGTGGTGCCGGGCAGGGGAGGGATGCCTGGCCCAGGTAAGTGGGACAAGGGGCTGCCCCTGCCAGGGCAGCAAGGGGAGCTGCAGGGAGCGAGACGCGGCGTTTCTGCCTGGTTTCACTCAAGGTTCCCTCTGTGTGTGAAGCACCTGTGACACCCCTGTGCTGCTGGGTTCTCCTGCCCTCCCCTGGGAGGCCGTCCCCTTCGGGGGGCTATTGCCCTGGCACTTGTGGGAAGGCCAACATAGGTAAAGCAGCCTGCCCCAGGCACCTTTCAATAGCTCAGCTGGCAGAGCAGAGGAGTGTAGTGGGTGCTTGGCAAGTGTCCTTAGGTTGCTGATTCAACTCCAGCTGAAAGGAGAGATTCTTCTCCCTTCCCCTGGCTGCAGGCCCGGCCTTAGGACCAGGCGGCTGCCTTGGGTCTGTCCCTTTGGGGCCTGGTGCTACAATTGACAAAAAGGTTTTGGGTACCAGCTGCCAATCTAATGTCTTGGGCTGCGCAGGCCTTGAGTCATGGCAAAAGCTGGAGGGGAATGGGGAACGGCTGTACTTTGGAATGTGAAGGTGTCTGGAACCATAAAGTAGAACAGTTTTAGGGCTGGTTTCAAGGAGGGCAGCATGGCATAGCTGGCTAAAGTGCCTGCCTAGTAAGTAGGAGATCCTGGGTTCAACTCCTAGTGGTGCCTTGTTGCCAGGTCAATGGGCCTTTCCTTCCCACCATTCTTAAACGTGTATGTGGAGTTGGTTTTACCTTCAGTTGAGCTTGGTGGTCCCCTCACAGTGGGAATAGGATAGTAGCAAGGAGCAGGAGGTGCCCTGGGGGTTTGATTTAGTGAGGCTTAGCTAGACTTGCTAAATCAAGCTCTGGAAGATGGATTGCAGCAGCAATCTACACCTGAGTGAAGACAAGGCCTCATGATGCAATTAGTTAGATGCTGACACTAACAGCCCCACTGCTGGTAACTCACAGAGGCTACATCTACACTAGGGCTGTGTCTAGAGTGGCAAGTTTTTCAGCAAAATCAGCCGCTTTTGCGGAAAAACTTGCCAGCTGTCTACACTGTCCGCTTGAATTTCCGCAAAAGCACTGACTTCCTACTGCAAGAAATCAGTGCTTTTTGCAGAAATACTATGCTGCTCCTGTTCAGGCAAAAGTCCCTTTTGCACAAAACTTTTAACATAAAGGGCCAGTGTAGACAGCTGAGATTTGTTTTCCATAAAAAGCCCGATCGCAAAAATGGCGATCGGGCTTTTTGCAACGTCTAGATTGGACGCTTTTCCGCAAAGTGCTTTTGTGGAAAAGCGTCCGTGCCTAATCTAGATGCTCTTTCCAAAAATGCTTTTAACGGAAAACTTTTCCGTTAAAAACTTTTCCGGAAAATCATGCCAGTGTAGACACAGCCTAGAAGTTTTCTCCTTTAAAAAATATGTGAATGAGGGACTCAGTTGCATGAGTCACGATCTCATTTGCATATTTTCTGCTAATGGGATTTTTGTGCAAAAACAAGCAGTGTGAACCTTTTTTTGGCACAAAACCCCCTTTTTCCACAGGATTCTTATGCCTCCAAAAAAGAGGTATACTGATCTTGCAGAAAAAGGGGGTTTTGCACAAAAA
This sequence comes from Rafetus swinhoei, assembly GCA_019425775.1. Taxonomy (NCBI): domain Eukaryota; kingdom Metazoa; phylum Chordata; order Testudines; family Trionychidae; genus Rafetus; species Rafetus swinhoei. Next base: position 36,297,524 of record CM033444.1, read on the forward strand.
GAACACTTCCATACTGGTTGTTTTTGCACAACATCCCCAGCGCAAAACCAGTTTGGCTCATTAGCACATGTTTTGCTGAGAAAACTCGTAGTGTAGACATAGCCGGAGACTCTGGTGCTGATCATGCAATAGAAGCACATTATGTTTAAACAGCTGCCGTATGAATGTACCTGAAAATCACACGGATCAATGATCTGTACAAAAGGCAGGTGGCCAGTAATTAGAGCCCCATGTATGTTGTGTGCACAAAGGAAGGTAGGAATGTGCACCAGGCAGTCTGATAATGGTGTTTACTGTATGTTTGTAACAGGCTCCTGCCCATCTCCGGTAGATTTGGGCAACTCCTCCACCAATTGTAATACACACTAGGCCATTCCTCCCCAGCTGGGTGTGATTCTTGCTCTTTTGCACAGCACAGCCCATGGAGACCAAGGACCTGCCATTGGGCTTCCAAATCACACCCTTGTTGAATGGATGGAAACAGAAACCAGACACACGGAGGGTTTGAGCTCATTCCAGCTGAGGGACGGGTTTGCCTGGTTTATGTGCATTGGCACAGGAAAGCAGTAAGAATCCAAAAAATAGAAATCTAGAACACAATGGAATTGGAGAAATATGTGTTTCCATTGAACAGAGAGTTGGATTTGAACCACAGATCACGTGATTTGCAATTGACCACTCTACCACTGAGCTACACTCCTACACAAATTCATGTGTATACTGTTGGGAGCTGAGAAGGGAACACGAGGCTTTTGTAGACCACACATCTCAGGTAGGACGGACCCTCACAGACCCGCAGATTGTGACTGGCCCTAACAAGGGATTTGCCCTGAAAGCAGCAGAGCTGGGGCAGGACAGAGAGTCCTGAGATGAAGGGGCTGGAGGGAAGCCAGGAGAGCAGGGGCCAGCCTGAGAGCTGAGAGTCCCAGGTGCCCAAGACACCAGCTGTAGGTCCCTAATGGTGAAAAATGCTGCTGCCCCTTTGCCACCTCTGCCTCTCATGGATGTCCTTTTGTGCTGCCCGGTCTCTTTTCCCCAAGTGAACAACTCGGCCCCCTGGGCCTGTCTCCATCGCTTCTGCCTCGTGAAGGGAGGCCGCTGGGGCCCAGCATCTTTCTGCCCAACCAGGGCTGGCTTTTGGGGAGAGCAAGTGGGGAGAGGGAGGAGGCACTTGGCCCCCTGGCTGTGTCCATGGGGAGGTGGCTCTGCTGAAAGCCAGACTGGTTTTCTTATTGTTAGGCAGGACCGTGTGATCCATGTTCCCGCTTGCTTTGGAGCCTCTGTTGCCTTCTCCAGGTGTCCCTTCTGATGGGACAGGCATGTTCTTCTCAGGGGTCTTGGGGTGTGGGTACCTTGCTGCCCTAGGAAGGGGTGTGGCCAAAACACAGTCCTCACTGTGAGCAGAATTTGAACCTGCGCAGGAAAACCCTACTGGATTTTTAGTCCAACACCTTAACCACTCGGTCATCACAGCTCTAAAGAGCAGTAGCTCAGGGAAACTGGAAATCTCAGTGCCCAGGCCTGACGTCACCTGACCCACAGAATTCACACAGCAAACCATTTCAACCATCATGCAGAGGAGTCCTGGCCACTCTGGTCTGAGGCTGGCTGGGAGGTGAGTTCTGCTTCCAGGTATTCCCTCCTCCTTCTTGGTCTTCTTCCTTCCTTTCCCTTTTCCTCCTTCTTCCTCTTCTCTTTTCCCCTTTTCCTTCTTCTTCCTGGTCTCCTTCTTGGACCCCAGTTTATAGAGTGAAAATTGAGTCCTGCTTAACCAATTATTTTAGGATAATTTTACTAACCAAAGATAACATACTATTACGATTTACCTAACCAATCATGCTCCACCACCTTTGTTGATTTTCCCCCAGCAAAATTAATTATACAGCAGACAGAAACAGTTACAAACCAGACAGTGATCACACAGACAAACAATAGGAAAGTGAGGACAATAATCATAGAATGCCGATTGCACAACCTATTGATAAGCAGTTTTTTGCCAGAGAAAATGCTGTTAACTAAGTTTTCTCTACCCATCTTGAGAACTGTTTCATACTTGGTGTCATTAGGATAGGAACCACTTCTCACAGCCTAGTGTGACGGTGTTTAAACGTCATTTAGATGCAATGTGAGCCCAGGCTTTACAGCTAATTGCTGCTGCTCTTCAGTCTGGCTACAGAAGAAGGGTTTAGTTTAGGTCTACCAAATAGCTACAGGCCTTCCAAGAGGGCTACAGAAAAACCATATTGTTACAGAGAACCTTTCTAGGTATAAGATAGCAGGACCCACAAGCACAGTCAACACAACTGCAAAGGGACTTGAACCCTCAATTTTCTGAGCTGAAGTCAGACGCCTTATCCTTTAGGCCACACAGTCTTAGCAATAGACTTTTTGAAGTGTGTAAGTAGGGAGTAGTCTAGCTAATCCATCCAATTTTAGCATTTTCCTTCTTTGGGGGCCTTAGAAATCACATCTGAGCTGGTGAATTATTTTATTTTGTGTAACTAAAGATACTGTGCTGCTCCTTCCCCACATTGTATTGGGTGGGAATTAAATGCAGGTCAATTGTTTGGAAAGCAGCTATTCTCACCACTATACCACCAATGCCTGAGACACTAGGCTTTGGGAAAAATAGTGAGGGAAGCCCATGTCTGCTGTGAGGGAAGCTGGAGGGGAGAGGGTGCTTGTGTGGTTTGGGATAAAGCATAACTTCTTGGCCATTTGACTAAGATCAGGAGCAGCAAGGTGGGGGTAGTGGCAGCCCTGAGCTCTCCATGATGCCAAAAGCTGGGTGGGAGAGGAATCCCAGAGGTTATTGGATGGGAGAGTACAGCTCCTTGGCTCTTCGGCTAAGTTCAAGAGCCATAAAGGGAGAGGTGGAAGAGTGGCTGCCAGGTGCTCTGTGTTGCCTAGAGATCCAAAACAAGAGCTGATCTTGTGTTTTTTGCCACAAAACATTTTTTCTCAGCCGTTTGGCTAAGATCGAATGCTTCCTGCCTCTTGGAGAGCCATGTCATAATGGCCGTTATTCCAAAATAACAATACAAGACAGCAATTCCGTTATTTTGAAATAACTATGAAATAATGGACTGCTGATTCTAACTTCTGCCTACCTCATTGTATAAAGAAAAATGCTTAATCTGAAATAGCTGTTTCAAAAATCAGTACTCCTTGGAGACATGCTGAGGTTGTGAGTTCAAACCTCCTGGGAAGCAGTGGTTTTAATCCCTGCTGGGTCGTCCCCTTACAGTGGTTCCCAAACTTTTCGGCATCATGCCCCCTCTTTTTGATTTTTGGCCTTGCAAAGAAGGGCCACCTCCCCCCACCCTAGACCAAGTCACAGCCAAGGTCAAGGAATTGTGGCAGGGGTATGTGAGGACCCGTCAGTGCAGCTCCAGCACTGGGGAAGCACCGCAGCACTGTGCATACTATGAGGAACTGGACCAAGTCCTGGGGGTTGGGGAACCCCTGTTTCTAGGGATAGTTGTGGAGTCTGGGATGGAGACACCTGGGCAGCAGCAGCTGCAGTTTCAGGATGACAGCCCTGATGACCAGCAGCTCCAGGATGAGGAGGAGGATTCCAGGAATGTTGTGACCCTCACCCTGGAACCGGTCCCCCAGATGCAGGAGGCCTCCCAAACGTCTTAGGGCTCCCAGGAGGGAACATCAGGTGAGTGCTTTGAGGTTGCAACATACACGGAGAAGTGGAGGCGGGAGCACAGGGGATGATGCGCTATCGTGAAGCGTCATGCTGATCGTAGGTTGGGGGACACCACACATGACCGACCCCATAGAGGGCCGTCCTCCCCCCGTCATGTGTGCAAGGCACTACCTGCTCCAGCAGACAGTGTTGCCAGGGGCTAATTTCCTAACACTGGAGGTGACAACCCAAGGGCGAGGGGGGTGTAGTTCAGCGGTAGGGTGTTTGACTACAGCTTGAGTGGTCTTTGGTTCTACTCCCAATGGCCCCTTAAAAGACTGACTAAGTTCATTGAAGCCTTTGCATCTCCAGGTGTGTCATACTTTGGATTTCTATTGTACAGGGATTCTTAATATGACTATAAACCCCTAGGCTGTGGCTTCTTGTGTGAGTAATATGCAAATGAGGCTAAGTGTGGAATATCACTGAGCCTCATTTGCATACCTAATGAGACACCATTTTTTTCAGAAGAGGCTCTTGCGCAAGAAGGAGCGTCTACACGGCCCCTTCATGCGCAAGAAAAACCCTCTTGCGCAATGCCGTTACACCTATTACTTTTCAGGAAGAACGGCCTTTTGCAGCACCTCATCTTATTGGCTAATGGAGGTTGGGAGGTGATGACCTCACAGAGAGTCCATGACAATGGCCAGGTGGGACAGGCTGCAGGGCAGAGGCCATCTCAGACACCCCCCATGGCTTTGCTACAGGGAGTCTCCTTCCTGAGAGTTGCCCTTGTGGCCTTCTCCTTTCCCATGACTAACTGACCTAGAAGACAGACTTCTCTGTGGAAATGGTGAAAGCCTCTAAAAAGGGGGATTAGCTCAAGGGGTAGAGCCCACACTTTGTATGCAACAGATGGTGGGATTGATGCCCCCATTCTCCAGTGATGGGGATAGCCCCTTTTTTCTTTTTACTGTCAGAGCCAGCCAGGGGCTAAGTGGCTCCAGTAGCCTTCCCCCCACCCCTTCCTAGTTGCTCTCCCCAAAAGCCAGCCACGCTGGGGCAGAAAGCTGCTGCACACCAGCCTTCCTGGGCCAAGCAGTGGTAGGAGCACTGGAGACAGGTTGCAGGTGGGGAAAAATTAGCTCCATTGGGAAAGTGCTGCCTCTGTGCACGAGAGGTAGTTTTCCAAATGTCCATTCATATTTCCTGGGGCTTTGTGTAGGGGGATTGGGCTTGGCCATCTTCTCCACTGGAAATGCCTCTTCTTTGGAAAGCAGCTCCCATGAGTTCATGGAACTTCTTCTTCTCAGCTTGGGAAAGGGACAAGCAAGGGGCAATGGGACAGGGGTTTATGTGATGATGTCAGGGATGCAAAAACAAATAAGAAATTAATTTTTCTCCTACTCAAGAACCAGGGTGACAGAATGAAACTGATAAGTAACCAAGTTAAAAATGAACCAAAAGGAAGCATTTCTGCACCCAGTGGAACTCCTTGCCAGAGGATGTTGTGAAGGTGAAATCTACAAGAAGGTCCAAAATAGAACTGGATAATTTAATGCAGGAAAGGTCAATCAATGGCATTTAACCAGGATGGACATGGAAAGTGTCCCTAGCTGGTGTATTCCAGGAGCTGGGAATGAGTGATGGGAGGGATCACTGAATAATTGTCTGTCCTGAGGATTCCCTCGGGACAATGAAATTGGCTGCTGTCGTGAGACAGGATCCTGGGCTAGTTGGACAACCGGCATGGCCCAGTCTGGCTGTTCTGATGTTCTGTTTGGCTGTTCTTGTCCCCTCTGGGTAAGGGAGAATGGACCGCCCCCCCCATCCTGAAGTGGACTGAAAATGGCCTGCAAAAGACTAGTGTAGGTGAGCAAAGAGAACTGCTTCATGTGTCCCTGGTGGACTAGTGATTAGGATTCAGTGGGTTCAATTCCCAGTCAGAGGAACCAGCCTGAAGTTTTGCATAGCCACTGTCTAGTCATTTTTCTCACCTCATTGTCACATGTTACAGCAGCTGTGACCCAAGAGGTTACTTCAGGCGCCTTCCCACCTCTCCCTCACTGCTAAGACAACACTTGCCATTTTCAGAAGGGGCAGAGCTGGGTGACTCTAACTGCCCTCCCCTCTCCTGCATGGGCAGCACTGCAGGAAGCTCTGTGGCACACACAGCACTAGCCCAGCGCAGTGTCAGGTTTGCACAAAATCCATTGGTTCAGTTTGGTTGTTGAAGGACACAACACAGAACTGGCTCCAGCCTCCACTCAGTAACCTGGGGAAATGACCCACCAGGCCTGGGCCCCTCGGAGAGGCAACGATTCCCCACTGGCCAGGGCAGAGCCTCCCTCTTACACAGTCATGGAGCCTTCTCCCCCCGGTCCTGCCTCCCCACTTCACTCAGCTCTCACTGCTCGGTGCTGCCAGGGAAGGGCCTCACTGTGAGAGCCTCCTGGGCAGGTTCCTGCCACAGAGACACGTCCCAGAGCAGGACGGATGCTCAGACCGACACTGAGTGTTGCTCAGCGCTGGGGTGAGACAGGGAAGGACAAAAGGGTCGAATGGCACCTGCAGCCTTTCAGAGCAGCCCCCGGCCCCACCCCCACATCCCAGCTCTTCCCTCTGCCCTCACTGGGCTCCACTGGGAACTGCCTGGACTCAGGCCCCCCTGGTGCAGCCTAAGGGCTCTGGGGAGATATGGCAGCTGTGGGGCTGGGCTGCTGCACAGCTTAGGGCAGGGGTGGGCAATGACTTTTGATGGGAAACCACTCCCAGGGCTGCACTTTTCCATCCTATTAATGGAGGAGGGGGTGGGTCTGGGATGCAGGTTGGGTGCAGACAGGAGCTTGGGGCAGGGGATTGGGGTGCAGGATCTGGGAGGGGTGTGGGTTCAGGAGGGGGCAGAGGGTTTGGTTTATGTGGGGTACCAGTGGGTTGAGGGAAGGGAGGGGCTGGGGTGCCAGAGGCAGGCTCTGACTGGGAGACAAGCCAAGCACATTTCTCAGGCAGCTCCTTCTGGGTGCAGGTCATATGCCTGGGTGAATAAGAGCTTGTGTGGACTGGCCAGGGATTCAAGCAGGCAGCCCCCATTGGCCACAAACAAGCAGGGAGCAGGCATGAAGCCTTTTCCTCTACAGCTGTGAGACACAAAGGGCCCAGCAGCCCCTTCTCTCAGCTGTGAGTGGGGGCAGGGCAAGCAGGGAATCTGCCTGAGGCTTCTTGCTGCCATATTGGGTGGCTTCATGGGCTGGGCATGATGACATGTGGCCCTGCTACCAAACATCCTGGACAGAGAATTACAAGCCAGACAAGGTCCCTTACAGCAGCCAAAGTAGCTCAGTGGGGAGCATGTTAGACTGAAGATCTAAAGGTCCCTGGTTCAATCCTAGGCTTTGGAATGGGTTAACAGGTGCTAATAACTTCAAGTTGAGGGCTACCCTGCTGAATGTCCCCAGGGAAGGAAAAGGGAGCTGAGTTGCAGCCTAGGTCTCTTCTTGCCTGGTGCTTTTCCCTGGGTCTCTTTCCTGTCAGCCCTACAGGGGGCAGGTACAAGGGCTACACTTGGGGGGACAGGGAATCAGGTGACACCACAAGAAATGTTCCCTGTAGGCCTGGCTGGAACATGGTACCACATGAGCATGTTGTTAAGGCCTCAGGAGCACTAGAGATCCCTGGCCCCTTCCTCCCTTTCTAGGACAGGGCTCCTGCTGTTCCTTGGCTGCTCAGCCTGGGAGTTGGGCTTATCCCAAACAGCAGGAGCTGTGTTTACCTGGGGAGCCACAATAAGAACAGAATCTCCTCTCCCCCATTTCTGCTTGACTTTGAAGCAGGAGCCTTTTGCATATTAAGCAAACACGATAACCACTACCCCACAGAAACATGCTTAAATCAGTTTTTTTTCTGTACATAAACTTGGACAAATATTCTGTTACTAATTCTTTGGCCAAGACCTCAGGGGAAGAGAGAAGAGGCAGAGCAAGTGCAGGGCACAAGACCCGCTTGCCCCCCCCCCGGCCGCACACACAATACTTCTCTAGATCCTTTGCTCCCAACACAGGGCGGGGGGACGGGGCTGTGTGCCTGGGGGGAGGGGGGTGACCCACATCATATCCCCAACATTTCTGCCCTTAATAGATGGACCGTTGGGGGCAGGCCCAGACAGCCCATCCTCTCAACTCCTATCACACACTAGAGTAGGGCAGCCCTCAGGGGTAGGGCTGAGCCATGGGGTGCTGGGCAAGGGGCAGAGGCTGCAGGAGCTGAGAGTTTCCCTAGAGCTCAGGGACCTACAATGAGGCACCATGCCCGGTGTCTCTCTCGGAAAGGCATAGAAAGTGATTGACTAGGGACTAGAAGAGTGGCTCAGGGGTTGTGCAGCTTGTTGCCTTGGTTAAGGGTGTAGCCAAAACACAGGCCTCACTGTGAGCAGGATTTGAACCTGCACAGGGAAACCTTATTGGATTTTTAGTCCAACACCTTAACCACTCAGCCATCCCCTCTACAGTGCCCCTAGACCAGGGAAACTGGTAACTAATCCCAGTGCCCAGGCCTGACGTCACCTGCTCCACAGAATTCACACAGCAAACCTGGCTCCCAGAGCACACGGGGAGCTTGGGGGCTTGTTGCTGAACCATGGGGTGAAGCATCAAACCAGCCCCCTCCTGTGGGGCCTGTGAGTGTTGCTGTCCCTGCTGTACAGACAGGGCCATGGTGACAGGGACAGGTTCACTGAATGGACCAAGGTCACCCAGCGAGTTAGAGCCCAGCTCTGCCCCCTGCTCCACCCACCGACGTGCTGACTCCCTCGCTGCCATGGGGCTGTTTGCATTGGCCTCTTTTGTTTTCTTTTCTGCTGTGAGACATTGGAACAGTTGGCCAGGGCGTCCCACAGTTGCCATCTCCCTCTGTGCAGGTGCTGTCCAGAGCCACGACTAGCAAATGCTGACACTGCTGTTAGGTCCAGACCAGAGGGGAGTGTGTAAGGGTTATTTCGGAAGAAGGGTTTTCTCCCAAAATAACTGCATCTAAACAGTGTTGTTTTTATTTCAAAATAAAGTATTTTGAAACAGCGGCCGGACGCAATTATGCAAATGTAGCGCGGGATATTTAAATCCTGGTCCCATTTACAATTTTGAATGTCTACATTTGCATCCCTCTCTTGAAAGAGGGTGCAAGTGTAGACATATCCTGGGTGTTGCAACCGCACGGCATTCACCTGATGTTCCCTCCCCGCTGCCTGGAGACGTTTGGGAGTCCTCCTGCATTTGGGGGACCGGCTCCAGGGTGAAGGTCACAAAGCTTCTGGAATCCTCCTCCTTGTCCTGGAGCTGCAGGTCATCAGCATTGTCATTCTGGAGCTGCCGCTGCTGCTGCCCAGGTGTCTCCATCCCAGACTCCACAACTATCCCTGGAGACAGAGGCTCCTCACACCCCGGGATTCGGTCCAGTTCCTCATAGTATGCACAGTGCTGCGGTGCTTCCCCAGAGTGGGAGCTGCCCTCACAGGCCCTCATATACCCCTGCCGAAATTCATGGACCTTGAGTCATAAAAGTCCGCATGGACTGCACGGCCTGCAGAGACTTCTCCTCGGATCACAGCTCCAAGAGGGACTTTATCTCTGGCCCAGACACTGACAGTGCCCAGTGTTTGCTGCCCCTTTCTTGGTCCTGTGATGTGTCCCTGAAGGGGTCTCTGGGGGCTTGTGCCTGTGACATGGCTCTCCAAAAGTCAAAAGTGCTCAATCTTAGCCAAAGGACCCAGAAACAACACTTTACGACAAAAAACACGAGGACAGCCTTTGGTCTGGATCCCCGGGCCACACAGAGTATCCAGAAGCCATTTCTTCACCTCTCCCTTGACTGCTTTAGAGCTTAGCCCAAAGGCCAAGAAACTATACTCTCCCACCCAACAACCTCTGGGACTCCTCTCCCGCCCAGCTCCTCACACCAGGGAGAGTGCAGGGCTGCCACTACCCCAGTATCACCACTCCTGATCTTAGCAAAACGGCCAAGAAGTTATGCTTTACCCAAACCACAAGGGCACCCTCTTGCCTCCAGTTTGCCGTCATGGCAGACGTAGGTTTCCCTCACTAATTTTCCAAAAAGTGCTAGTAACAGGAATTGGTGGTATAGTGGTGAGCATAGCTGCCTTCTAAGCAGTTGACCTGGGTTCAATTCCTAGCCAATGCGATGTGGGGAAGGAGCATCAAAGCTCCTTGCTGAGCTCTTACTTTAACCTTGAGAAAACAGGCACAAATGGGTCCTGCATCTGCAGGCTGCCTCTCACCACTTTGCATCCTCTCCAAGAGCATGCACAGTAACATGGCGCTTCCCTCACATACCCCCACTGTAGTTCTTTGACGGTGGCTCTGACTTGGTCTAGGAGGCAGGGGTAGGAGGCCTTTCTTTGCAAGATCATTGGCTGTTCAGCCATAAATGTCCCTATTCTTCCGCATGGACTGCCGGGCCTGCAGAGACTTCTCCTCGGACCACAGCTCCAAGAGGGTCTTTATCTGTGGCCCAGACAATGACAGTGCCTGGCGTTTGCTGCCCCTTGCTTGATTTGATTCCCAGCCAATGCAAGGTGGGAAGGGAACAGGCAACCTCCTGGGGGAGATCTTATTTAACCCTGAACAACAGGCACGAGTGGGTTCCACAGGCAAGGGCTCCCTCTCACCGTTTTTTGTGGTGAGCCGCTCAAACAAAACTAATTTGGCTGTTGTAGGGTCACAAACCATTTTATCTCTAACTGTAGGAACTGTAAAATATGACACAAGTGCTTGCAAGAGAGACACTGTCACTGAAAAAAAATCTGGGATGGGCGAGCCTTCCCCTTCCAGACTCAAGTGGAGTGGACTCAGGGTGTGGGGGGGGAAGGAGCTTGAACCAGCAGGTCACATATCTTTCAGGCATGAACTATGAGATGGGTTCATCCTGTCTCTCTCTCCCCCTCTGCCTATTCTAAGAATAGACCTAAAACAGACTCAATAAGGAGTCTCTTTGTTATTTCAAAATATTATTCCAGTGGGGGCTGGAATCTTTTGGCCAGCCCAGGTGGGAGGCCAAGAGCTGAAATCAACAAGGAAACTGACAAAGAGCTGAAATCCCTGGGTTTGGCCCAGAGCCAGACCCATCCCCATCGTAGAAGCAGCAGCTGGCAGGAGCAAGCAGCCAGCAGGGCAGCCAGTAGGGGCAACTGCAGGTAGCTGGTGGGTAGCCAATAGGAACAGCGGCAGGTGGCCAGCAGGGTGACTGATGGGAGCGGCCAGTAGTGGCCGGTAGGGGCAACAGCAGGTAGCTCGTAGGAGCAGCCAGTAAGAACAGTAGCAGACAGCCAGCAGGGTGGCTGGTGGAAGTGGCTTGTAGGACCAGCAGCAGGTGGCCAGTAGGGTGGCTAGTGGAAGTGGCTGGTAGGATCGGCGGCTGGTGGCCAGCAGAGTGAGAGGCCTCCTATGCCCCCCCCCCCCCACAAGAGTGGGTGGTGAGCTCTGAAAAAATCATTTCTGAGCTCTTATCTGCACTAAGGAAGGGCAGCAACTGCGAGTGGGGTACAGAGAAAGTTTGGGCATGTGAATGGGACACTTATATTGCTGGCAAAGGATATTGCTTAATCCACTTGAGCAGGGACGTACCTGTGGGTTGGTTATGAACCCTGCTTGTGGTATTTTCCCAGGGTAATGACACGTTACTGCTTGCCTTTTTTCATTAAAACAGTCTTTTCTACATTCAGAGTAGTCCAACGCCTTAACCGCTCGGCCATCACAGCTGTGAAGCAAGTGGGACTCCCAGGGCCAGGGGAAGTGGTAACTAATCCCAGTGCCTGGGCCTGATGTCACCTGCCACTCAGAATTCACACAGCAAGCCTGGGTCTCAGAGCACAGGGGGAGTTTGGGGCTCGTTGCTGGGCCGTGGAGTGAAACATCAAACCAGCCCCCTCCTGTGGGGCCTGTGAGCGTTGCTGAATCTGGGCCCCTGTGCCTGGGAAATAGCAAACAAAAGGGCTGGGGGCCACACAGAGACCCCTCTGGGCTGAGCAGGAAGTGCCTGGGACTTTTTTTGTGTCTGTGCCTGTGGGCTTGGCTGTCTGCAGCCTGGAAACCTCCTGGCTCCTCAGACCACTGGTCTGGATGGAGCGTTACCGAAGTCGGAAAAGTAGAATTGCCATGTAGACGCACACATTGTTATTTTGGAGTAATGGCTGTTATTCCCAAGTAAAGCTGCTGTGTAGATGCAGCCTAAGAGAAATGCTGAACAAGTGTCCCTGCAATGTCAGGGAAATGAGGTCACTTCTCTAGATATCAGAAAGCAGGCATGTCAGGAGTGGGATTTGAACCCACATCTCCATTTGGAGACAAGAACACCCAACTGAGAGAAAGACAGGTCCTTGCACCTGGTACCTTAAACCACTCAGCCATCCTGACAGGCACGCAAAGTCTTCCAATGGCAGTTTTCGTGTTGCTGCAGGGGCACCTCTCTTTCCCCACCTAACAGCAGCTCTACAGCACAGCTGGGTTTATCCACACTCACCCTCACCTACCGTTGTGAGGTGTTTTGCAGGGAGCTGACAAGAAGCGGAAGAGGGGAAACCGCTGGCCGGCAGAACCAAGAGTTGGGATTCTCCTGTGCCAGGGAGTCTGTGTCACTGCCCTTGGGGATCCTGAGCAGGCGGCTCCTGGGTTTGTTGGCTCCATACCAGGGGTGTCTCTTCTGCAGGGCGATGCTTGTTCCCGGGGCTAACGCTTATCCCTGGGACACACTTTGTGCAGGGACCGTTGGTCTTTCTGCCACAGTATGTGTCTGGGATGTGGGAGTGAGGAACCTGCCTCAAATAGACACGTATCCGCCCCCCGCAGTGTTCTGTTTGAGACCCCGGAGCCCTGGCTTTGATTGGAGCCTGGCACATGGGGAATTAGATCTAGGGGGAGAGTTCTAGAGCCCCACAACAGCTGCTGCTCGCATGCAGATGTGCACATCTGTCTGGGGTTACTGGGCACCCAGCCTGCTTTCTGTCCCTGCCATCCTGGGCAACGTGGCATCACTGGCTCAGGGGTTTCTCTCCTCAGTCCACTGCAGAGAAAGCCCTTGTGTGTTAAAGGGTCTCAGGGAGCCTAGAGCACAGGGAGCTGGGAATCTAGTCCCATTGATCCCCTCAACACATACACAGGATGCCAGCCCCAAGCCTCCCCCCACATCCCTAATCCTGTGCCCTGACTCCCACATCCTCACCCCTGCCCTGAGCCCCACCCCCCACTGACATGTTCCCCAAATCCCTACCTTGAGCCTCCCACACTCCAATCCACACTTTAATTTCTCACAGGTACTGTCCTATCACAACCCCTCCCCCAACTTCCTGCCTTCAGCCTCCCCCACCGCATCCAACGGGTGGTGCCCAATAGAACAGTCCCTGAAAGAAATGTGTCACTTTCACCCCTGGGAGCAGCTCAGCCATGCAAAGGGGCTGCCTGGGGCAGGACATTAGCCCTGGAGGGCAGGGGTGGGTGTGGCAGTGACATCACAAGGGCCTTTTGCAGCACCTCAGCTTATTGGCTAAAGGAGGTTGGGAGGCAGTGACCTCACAGAGAGTCCATGACAATGGCCAGGTGGGACAAGCTGCAGGGCAGAGGAAACCTCAGAGACTTTGCTGCAAGTAGTCTCAAAGCCCCCCATGGCTTTGCTGCAGGGAGTCTCCTTCTGGAGATCTGCCCTTGAGGGTCACAAGCACGAGTGTGAGGAGGAGCCTCATTGAAGCCTTCTCCTTTCCCTCGACTAGCTGACCTAGAAGACAGACGTCCCCGTGGAGAAGGTAAGAGCCTCCAAGAGGGGCCATGTTAATGCAGCAGGGGAATTAGCTCAAGTGGTAGAGTGCTCGCTTAGCATGTGAGAGGCAGTGGGATCGATACCCACATTCTCCACTAATGGGAAAAATCCCCATTTTTCTTCACACGAAGGTAGAGCCAGCTGAGGGATTGAGTGTCTACAGTAGCCCCCTCCCACTTCCTACTTTGTCTCCCCAAAAACCAGCCATGCTGGGGCAGAAAGCTGCTGGGACTCAGCCTGGCAGTGACAGAAGCGATGGAGACAGGCCCCAGGGGGCAGAGTTGCCCCACTAGGCAAGTGCCTGCTACACAGGAGAGAGGCAGCTGCTCCCTCCACATGGTCTCCAGCCCACTCCCTTGGGGTGAGGCACTGGCTGCTTCCTTGCTGACCTAAAGAGATCTCTTTGCCCCGCCTCCATGATCCTCATCACAAAGCTGATTGGCTGGCTGAGAATGCCACAATCGCTCAGCTCTGTGGGATGCACTGAGTGATGGAGCAGAGCAGACGGATGGGAGGTGTCAGTAAAGCAAGTCACCCACCTGGCCCCTGAGCTCAGCCCATGTGGGAGGCAGCCAGGCAGCTGGGAGGGAGCCAGAGCCGGGCAGGACCAGGGGATGGGAAAGGGGCGAGGCAGAGAACAGAGACAGGGGAGCAGTAAAGAACATCCACAAACCCAGCCTAACTCCTTGGCCGGCTGCCATGAGAACCACGACTCCATCTGCCGCCAGCCCACAGTGCTTTCCCTGCTCAGCCCCACAGCTGCTTACTGAGACCTACCCAGCCAGGGGCTCAGGACTCTGCCCACGGAGCTGCCATGTCTTCTCCAGAGCCCTCCAGCATTTCAACGGGCACAGAGAGGAGCCTACTGCACCTAGAGAAATGCCAAAACACACGACTGAAACCGGGACCTTTAGATGGCCCGTCCAATGCTCACTGAGCTGAGCTACTGTGGCTGGTACAAGCTGGTTTTCTTGGCCTCTAATTCTCTTTCCCAGGTGCTTGGCAGCCCTGCCCCACACAAGGGCTGTCGTCGTGCACTGCCCAGGAAGGCAAGACAAGCATTTCCCTCCCCGCACTGTTTGACTCACTTCCTCCCCCCATTCCTGCCTTAGCTCCTGGGCTGACCTTGTGGCTGAAGTGGTCGGGGGCCCAGCACTGTGGGGAGGAAATTGGGCAGCTAGACCCTTTTGGGAAGACTCCTAGTGCTACTTGCTTCCCTGCCAGTTCAGCCCTCTGGGGCCTTCACTCCTCATCTGCAGCCCCCTGCTCCCTGCCTGGGCACCTCCAGGATCCATGCGGCCCCTGACTCCTGTTGTAGAGCCCCTGCCAGCCTGGCCCTGTGGTGCCCTCCCTCCTGAGTTGCAGCCCCTGCTGTCTGGCTGGAGTAAGAGTTTGATATCTGTATATATTTGCATTTTAGGTTTAATGATGTAGCAATGTGTGATTTCTGTTAAGGTAGGGATAGAGTTTTAGGCCTTTAGTTCAATATCTATTTCTTTGCTCTAAGGTTTAGTAAGTGAGAGACAGAATCTTGTCTTGTGTCCATGTTAATGAGATTAGAGGAATGCTGAAGGCTCGATGCTCAGTGTGAATTGGTTTGATTAAGGCCTAATTTACAATGCCTTTTGCATTTGCTCAAGTTAAAACACTGTTGTTTATATTCTACTTTGCAGGTCTCTGTAAAAGCAGGGCTGTTTGTGTGTGAATGAGGAGTGTGGGGCCAGGAAGAGATGAGGTATGAAGGCCATCGTTAGAGCCAGATGGCCAAGAAAGAAGGGGGTAATGCAGGTGAAGACAGACTGACCGGAGTCAAAAAAGCCATCAAGCGTGCATCCATGACTAAGGAGAGGCAAATTGACGACTTTAAAGGTGCAGGTTGGCATCCCTGAAAACAATTGATTAAATGCAGGACAGGATAACTCTCGGAGATGTTTGGAATCGTAACTTCAAAAGAAAACACACCAGACACAGACTGACACAGCAAAACCCATGGACTTCAACAAAGGAAAGGATTATAAAAGCAGGGTGCTTGTTATGAAACTTTAGGTTCGTCTTCCCCCCAACTCCAGGAGCATTGGATTTCAACTGACAGAGCCCGGCTCCCCTCTGCGATCAGTCTGGCTGTCCAGTAGATTGATTCAGACTCTGGACTGGTAACTATAACATCATCTGGCAGGACTGTGTGTGTGTGTGTGTGTGTGTGTGTGTGTGTGTGTCTCGGTAGTTGGGTGACTGAAAAGCAGATGCTACTGTTGTGTTCTCAATCAATGCGGCGTGCTGCCTTTGCCCCTATAAAAGATCTCACGTGCTTTGTTTAAGCATAACAGTCTCTCCCAGCCCCACAGGGCCCCTCACTCCCAAGCCAGACCCCAGGTTCCCTCTAAGCTGTGTGGCAGCCCAGCAGCTGCTTAATGACCCTGCTCAGCCAGGGACTCAGGACTCTGCACATGGAGCTGCCTCAGCTACAGCAGCAGCTAAACTCTCCCTGCCAGCCAGACCCTCCTGCCAGTCGGGTCTCGCTGCCCGTTCTCTTCCCCCCATTGACGGCCAGCAGAGCCACCCGGCCCCCGGGAAACAGCCGCACAAGTGGCCCTTTCAGAAAGGAGCCTCAGGCAGCTGAAGACATGTTGTGGGCTCTGGAACAAGGTGGGTGGGGCAGGCAAGTAGCTCACGGGTGGGGGAATTATCTCAAGTGGCAGAGCAGTCACTCACCATGTGCAAGGCAGTGGGATCCATATTCCCCAGTGATAGTGGAATCCTCACTTCCCTTTCCACAGGCAGAGCTGGCCAGGGGACTAAGAGCCTCCTGTGGCCCCTCCCTCTCCTACTTGATCTCGCCACTGGGGCAGAAAGCGCCTGGGCCACATCCCAGAGACAATTTGCAGGTGGAGCAGAACTAGCCACATTGGAAAAGTGCTGCCTGTGCTGTGCAGACAAACAAGAACCACGTCCAGCTGGGGAGGAATGGCCACTATCCATCTTCTGGAGTTTGATTTAGCAAGTCCATCTAAGACTCGCCAAATCAAACTCAGAGGGAGAGGGCTCCCCCACCAGCTTCCAGCACTTCTGCTCTTTGTTCCCTTTGGCTTTCTGCTGGGGGGGGGAACACTGCCAAGCTCAACTGAAGGAAGCCGACTCCAGCATTGACCAGGCACCACTGGGGGCTGCCTCCCTTACCACCACCGTACCTGGCAGGTGCCTTAACCAGCTTAGCCATGGGGCTGCTTTCTGGGAGTTTTCTCCAGCTGCTCCATGTGTTGCCATTGCCCATCCCAAGGGAAGGGAGAGTCACTCTCCATGGCTGCAGGAGCTGCAGAGGTTGCACTCGCAGGTTCTCTGGGCGCTGACACCCCCAAGGAATCCCAAGGGAATGTGGTGCTGTCTCTCCTGTCCTAACAAAAGACAGGACTATGCAGCACTTTAAAGACTAACAAGATGGTTTATTAGGTGATGAGCTTTCGTGGGCCAGACCCACTTCCTCAGATCAAATTCTGGAAGAGAATTGGCATGACCATATATACCAAGGAATACAATGGAGAAAAAAAGCAACACTGACAAATCAGATTTAGAACAGAAGGGGGGTAAGAGGGAGAGAGGGATAATATCTATGAGATAATGATACTAGGGGTGATAATTAGGGAAGCTATCTTTGTAATGGGTAAGGTAATTAGCATCCTCTTCAGGCCCATTCGTAAAGTGTCAAATTTAAGCATGAATGACGGTTCAGAGATTTCTCTTTGTAGTCTGGTGTTAAAGTCTCTTTGAAGTAAGATACATGTAGTAAGGTCGTTAAGACTATGCGTAGGTTGGTTGAAATGAAAGGAAACTGTTTTTTCCTGGTGAAAATGTCTGATGTCTGATTTGTGGCCATTAATTCTTTGGCAACTAGATGATCCAGCTATAGTGTCTGAGAAGTTTGTCCAATCAAGCAGAAGGACACTTTAGGCACTTTACTTTCTCTTGCAACAAACCCTGTTGCCAACTTTGTCCTCATATTTACTCTGCTGACACCATCACTGGACCTAACCATGTTAGTTACCAGATCAAAGACACATATTTCTGCTCATCCAGAAATATAATTTATGCCATCATGTGCCTAAACTGTCCAGTGGGCATTAGACACCCAGCAGGGGGCACAAAATTCATTTTTCACCAGCCTGAGGACAAGGAAGTCAAAGCACACGAAGTGAGAGGGTTTTGCTGCAACCAGCCCAGGAAGGTCCCACTGAGATTTCAACTCAGATTGAAGGGTTCAGAGTCTTGAGTGCTTTCCATTACACCATGGGACCTACAGCTGAAGCCTTGGTGGGAAACTGTGACTCTCAGGCTGGCCTCTGCTCTCCTGGCTTCCGTCCAGCTGCCCCATCCCGCTGCTCTAGTAGAAGCCGTGTGACACTCTCCTCCCCATCACGGCATGGACAGGTCACTGCCCCAACCAGACTCTGAAATGGCCCCCTGCATTTCCCCTCGGCCCCATGGGGCTGTCAGAAAGAGGCCCAAGGCCAGGCTGGAGCCAGGGGAAGCAGGAGGCAGGAAGAGCCCCAGTCTACCCAGCTCCTTTTGTGCAAAAGCCTCTTGTGCAAAAACAGACCCCAATTAATTATGCAAATGAGCATAGCAATATGATAATCTGTACTTCATTTGCATGAGCTTTTGGGGAAGAGAGATGCAGTATGGAGATAGCCTAGGTGGTAGATAACCATGAAGTAACATAGACTCAGGAAAATCCCTGGGCTGCAATCCTTAGTTACACAAAATAAGAATAATTCACCAGCTCAGACGTGATTTCTAAACCCCCAAACTAGGAAAATAAGAAAACCTGATGGACTAGGGAGACTTTTACCTACCCACACTTTCAAAAAGTCCAACCTTATGTAAGGCAAGACTGTGTGGCCTAATGGATAAGGCATCTGACTTTGGATCAGAAGATTGAGGGTTTGAGTCCCTTCACAGTTGTGTTTAACTTCCTTTGTATGTGCTTGTGGGTCCTGCTGTCTTTGGCCTGGAAAGGTCCTATGTAACAATGTGGTTTTTCTACAACCCTATGGAAAGGCCTGTAGCTATTCAGTAGGTCTAAACTAAAGCCTTCTTCTGCAGCCAGACTGAAGAGCAGCAGCAATTGGCTGTAAAGCCTGGAGTCACATGCTCACATTCCATCTAAATGACATGGAGATAGTGTCACACTAGGCTGGGCTCTTATCCTAGTGGCACCCACTCTCACCAGGCAAAAAGCAGATCTCAAGATGGCTAGAGAAAACTTAATCAACAGCATTTTGTCTGGCAAATGACTGCTTACCAATAGTTGTGGTTGTGCAATTGGTATTCTATGATTCTTGTCCTCACTTTCCTATTGTTTGTCTGTGTGATAGTCTGGTTTGGATCTGTTTCTGTCTGCTGTATAATTGTTTTGCTAGGTGTAAATCAACTGTTTGATTGGTTAGGTAATTCTGTTACAGTATGTTATGATTGGTTAGTGAAATTATACTAATATAATTGGTTAAGGAAGAACTAAGCAGTATTGAGTTTCTCTATATAAACTGGGGTCCAAGAAGGAGACCAGCAAGAAGAAGAAAAGGGGGAGAAGAGAAAAGGAAGACCAAGAAGGAGGAGAGAAGACCTTGAAGCAGAACTCACCTCCAAGGCAGCCTAAGACCAACAGCCAGGACTCCTCTGCTCAACTGTTGAAATGGTTTGCTGTGTGAATTCTATGGCAGGTGACGTTATGCCTGCGCACTGGCATTATTTACCAGTTTCCCTGGCTCTCCATTACCTGCAGCTGTGATGGCCGAGTGGTTAAGGCATTGGACTCAAAATTCAATAAGGTTTCCCTGTGGAGGTTCAAATCCTGCTCACAGTGAGGACTGTGTTTTGGCCACACCCCTTCCTAGGGCAACAAGGGCCTCTGTCAGTTACCAACAGTGGGGCTGTTAGTATGGGCATCTAACTAATTGCACCATTAGGCCATGTCTTCACTCAGGTGGAGATTTCTGCTGCAATCCATCAAGTCTACACTGCAGGCTTTTTGTGCAAAAACTTGCAGAGCGTCTACACTGCACACACGTTCTTGTGCAAGTAAATTTACAGTACAGCATTGGAAACCAGGGCTTCTTCTGGAAGAGTTATTCCTTTCCCCATGAGGAATAAACCCCCTTGTGCAAGAGCTCTCCCACAAGAAGGTAGTGTAGACATGCAACATGAATATCTTGCGTAAGAAGCCCCTATGGTTAAAATGGCCATCAGAGCTTTCTTGCACAAGAGAGCATCCACACTGCCATGGATGGTCTTGCACAAAAGCACATGGCAGTGTGCATGTGCTCTTGTGCAAGAGCTTTGCACAAGAACTCTTCCACAAAGAGTTGTTGCACAAGAAACCGCTGGTGGATGCTCTACCTCGACTTAGAGCCCCAGGAGGCACTGGGAAGTAAGTACTTTGAATGGCCCTGGGTAGGATCTATTTTGAAATAGCAGCAGTGGAGCATCCACACTACCACTATTTCAAAATAGCTATTTCGAAGGGGCGTTATCCTCGTGCAATGGGGTTTACAGATTTGGAAATAAGCCATGGCTGGCTTTTGAGGTGAGTGAGTAGGAAGAGGAGGGGCCACTGGAGCACTTGGCCATCTGGCTGGCTCTGCTTGTGAAAAAAACAGGGACCACACATCAGTGGACAATGTGGATATTGATCCCATTGCCTTTCACATGCTAAGTGAGCACTACCATTTGAGCTAATTCCCCTGCTGTGTCATTCCAACCTTCTTGGTGACTCTTCCCTTCTCACAGGGACGTCTGTCTTCTAGGTCAGTTAGTCGTGGAAAGGAGAAGGCTCCAACGAGGCTCCTCCTCACACTCGTACTTGTGACCTCATTCTCTCTCGGGCCTCAAGGGCAGATCTCAAGAAGGAGACTCCTGCAGCAAAGTCATGGGGGCTCTGAGATTGCCCGCCCTGCAGCCTGTCCCACCTGGCCATTGTCATGGACTCTCTGTGAGGTCATCACCTCCCAACCTCCTTTAGCCAATAAGCTGAGGGGCTGCAAAAGGCCCTTGTGATGTCACTGCCACACCCACCCCTGCCCTCCAGGGCTAATGTCCTGCCCCAGGCAGCCCCTTTGTATGGCTGAGCTGCTCCCAGGGGTGAAAATAACACTTTTGTACAGGGACTTTTGTATTGGGCACCACCCTCTGGGTGTAGGGAGGCTCAAGGCAGGAAGTTGAAGGGGCGGGAGTTTGTGATAGGACAGTACCTGTAAGAAATTAAAGTGTGGGAGGCTCAAAGCAGGGATTTTGGAGCTCAGATCGGGGTGAGGATGTGGGAGGGTACAGAAATCAGGGCACAGGATTAGGGATGTGGCCCGCCTTGTGTTGTGTGTTGAGGGGATCAATGGGACTAGAATCCCAGCTCCCTCTGCTCTGGGCTCCCTGAGGCCCGTTAACACACAAGGGCTTTCTCTGCAGCACGCTGAGGGAGAGAAACCCCTGAGCCAGTGACATGGACTGACCTGGGTGCAGGCGAACGAGGGGGGTTTCAGTAAAGCTGAATCCAGGACTCAGCAAGGCAGGCCGGGTGCCCAGTAACCCCAGACAGACGTGCACATCCCCACGCTGTCAGCATCTGCTGTGGCACTCTAGAAATCTACCACTAGATCTAATTCTCCTCCCGCAATTCCCCACGTGCCAGGCACCAGCCAGTCAAAGCCAGGGCTCTGGGCTCTCAAGCAGAACAGAGTGTTGGGGGTGAGGGGTTTGTTTCTGTTTGGGGAAAGTTCCTCAGTCCCACATTCCAGGCATGTGCCGTGGCACAAAGACCAATGGTCCCTGCACAAAGTGTGTCACAGGGATAAGCGTTAGCCCCGGGAACAAGCACCTGTTGAACAACAAACCCAGACGCCACCCAGCTCAGGATCCCCACATGCACTGACACAAACTCCCTGGCACAGGAGAATCCTGAGTCTCGGTTCTGCTGGCCAGCGGTTTCCCCTCTTCCATTTCTTGTCAGCTCACTGCAAAACATCCCACAACGGTGAGTGAGGGTGAGTGTGGATAAACCCAGCTGTGCTGTAGAATGGCTGTTAGGTGGGGAAAGAGAGGGGCCCCCTTGACCGCCCCGAGCAACTCACACATATAAGAAAACTGTGGTTGAAAGTACAAACGTAGTTGTCAGGATGGCCTAGTGGTCTAAGGCATTAGGCTCAAGCTGTTGTTTTTCCCTCAGTGGGGTGGTCTGCTCCCCAAAGGGAGGTGTGGGTTGAAATCCCACTCCTGACACTTCCTCTCCTTTCTATCTAGAGAAGTGACCTCATTTCCCTGTCTCTCCTAACATTGTAGAAACACAATGCTTGTAAGAATCCTTGCTTAGGATTTCTCTTAGGCTGCATCTACACAGCAGCTGCCTTGGGAATAACGGCCATTATTCCAAAATAACAATGTGAGCGTCTACACAGCAATTCCATTATTCCGACTTCTGTAACGCTCCATCCAGACCAGTGGTCTGAGGAGCCAGGAGGTTTCCAGGCTGCAGACAGCCAAGCCCACAGGCAAAGACAAAGCAAAGTCCCAGCCACTTCCTGCTCAGCCCAGCAGGGTCTCTGTGTGGCCCCCAGACCTTTTGTTTGCCATTGCCCAGGCACAGGGGCCCAGATTCAGCAACACTCACAGGCCCCACAGGAGGGGGCTGGTTTGCTGCTTCACCCCATAGCCCAGCAATGAGCCCCCAAACTCCCCCTGTGCTCTGGGAGCCAGGTTTGCTGTGTGAATTCTGTGGGGCAGGTGAGGTCAGGCCTGGGCACTGGGATTAGTTACCAGTTTCCCTGACCCTAGGGGCCTACCATTCTCACAGCTGTGATGGCAGAGTGGACTAGAACTCTAATACTGTTTCCTGTGCAGGTTCAAATCCTGCTCACAGTGAGGCCTGTGTTTGGCCACACCCTTGCTAGTGTGACCCTTCTGCCAGGAGTGCCGGCATCCAGGGCGGGGTTGGATGTCTAGGGGTTCCTTCTTATCCCTCTCACACACAACTGGCTCTAGCACAGAGCTGCTGGGCCTCAGGGAGGCATGAGCACTAGAGATGAGTTGCAAGTGGGTTAGTGCTTCCTTGGCACAAGAGAGGGGAGGATTCCTCCCACCTGCTCGCTGGTGCTCAGGGGTTGGCCCCTTCCTGCTGCCCCAACTCTCATTCCCACAATGCACTTTGTGCAGGGGCCATTGGTCTTTGTGCTAAGGTGCATGGCTGGGAGCCAGGACTCAGGACCCTTCTCCAAATACACAAACCCCTCTCCTGACCCTCTGTGCTGCTCACAGTCTGGCTGCCTACAGCACGGGCTGAGCTGCCCTGCAGCTGTGATGGCAGCAGGCACCTGACCACACGTCTGATCAGTCTGGAGCCCAAGCTCCATTGGGCCTCAGACAAGCAAAACGGCCCTTGGTGAACCTCAGGACAAGGAAGCCAAAACCTATGGGCTATGTCTACACTGGCGGCTTCTTGCGCGAGTAATATACAAATGAGGCTAAACGTGGAATATCACCGAGCCTTATTTGCATAGCTAATGAACCGCCATATTTGCAGAAGAGGCTCTTTCGCCAGAAGGAGCTGTTTACACTGCCCTTCTTGTGCAATGCCGTTACGCCAATTATTTTCAGGAAGAACGGCATTGCCCAAGAGGGTTTTGTTGCGCAATAAGGGGCAGTGTAGACAGCTCCTTCTGGCGCAAGAGCCTCTTCTGCAAATATGGCAGCTCATTAGCTATGCAAATAAGGCTCAGCAATTTTCCACGCTTACCCTCATTTGCATATTACTCACACAAGAAGCCACAAGTGTAGACATACTCATGGAGTGTGAGGACCTCACAGCAACCCAGCCTGCCCCAGCAAGTCCTACTGAGATTTCATCTCAGATTGCAGGGTTCAGAGTCCTGAGCGCTGCCCCTTACACCATGGGACCTAGACAGGGAACCTGTGTTGGGTACCTGGGGCACTCAGGTCTCAGACTGGCCTCTGCTTTCCTGGCTTCCCTCCAGCTGCTTCATCTCTCAGGACTCTCTGGCTACTTCTACACGGCACATTTATTTTGGAATAGGCTATTCTGGAATAGTTATTCCAAGATCGCTTCTTTCGAAATAGCACATCTGCACTGCAGGGAAACCTCAGCATAGTCCGAGGAAGGCTCCTCTAATGTAGAAGAGTTATCTCAAGTAAGAGCTGCAGGAGGAATAACTTGCAATAGCCCTAGGCTACGTCTACATTGGTAAGATTTTGCGCAAATACTTTTAACGCAAGAGTTTTTGCATTAAAGTATTTGCGCAAGAGAGCGTCTACACTGGCATGTGCTTTTGCACAAGAGATGTGCTTTTGCGCAAAAGCATCCGTGCCAGTGTAGACTTGCAAGAAAGCTCCGATGGCCATTTTAGCCATCGGGCTTTCTTGACCAAGAAATTCATGTTGCCTGTCTACACTGGCCTCTTGCGCAAGAATAGTTGCGCAAGAGGGCTTTTTCCTGAGTGGGAGCATCATAGTTCTTGTGCAAGAAGCACTGATTTCACACATTAGAACGTCAGTGTTCTTGCACAAGAACTCCCCTCCAGTGTAGACAGGCAGCAAGTTTTTGCACAAAAGCAGCTGCTTTTGCGCAAAATCATGCCAATGTAGACACAGCCCTAGAGAGGGGCTATTTCAAAATAGCAGCAGTGGAGCATCTACAGACGCCTTATTTTGAAATAGCTAATTTGGAACAGGCGTTATTCTTCATAGAATGAGGTTTGCAGAAGTCGGAATAAGCCTTCTGTTATTTCAGAATTATTTCAAAATAACGGAATTGCTGTGTAGACTCTGGGGCTTGTGCCTGTGACATGACTCTCCGAGAGGCAGGAAGCACACAGTCTTAACTAAATGGCCAAGAAGCAACGCTTACGGCAAAAACACAAGAACAGCTCTTGGGCCGGATCCCCAGGTCACTCAGAGCACCCAGTAGCCACTTCCCTGCCTCTCCTTTTGCTGATCTTGAACTTAGCTCAAGAGGCAAGAAGCTGCACTCTCCCACCCAGAAACCTGTGGGGACTTGTCTCCCACCCAGCTCTTCACATCACGGAGAGCGCAAGGCAGCCGCTACCCCCCATCACCACTCCTGATCTTGTCCAAATGGCCAAGAAGTTATGCTTTACTCCAAACCACACAGGCATCCTCTCACCTAGAGCTCAAAGGTGCAAGCATTGGTGGTACAGTGGTGAACTTAACTGTCTTGTGAGTGGGGTTCAATTCCCAACCAATGCAATCTGAGGAGAAAGCAGCAGAGCTCCTCAGGGAGGTTTCCTGTTAACCCCCCAAAATGGGCCTGAGTGGGTCTTGCAGCTGCAAGCTGCCTTTCACTGCTTTCCATCCTCTCCTGGAGGCAGGAAACCCTTGATCTTAGCCAAACTGCCCAGAAGCAAAGCTTTATGGCAGAAAACATGAGCACAGCTCTTCGTCTGGATCCCTGGGCCATGCAGAGCATCCGGTAGCCACATCTCTGACTCTCCCTTCACCTCTCTAATCCTTCAGAATTGATCTTCTGGCCCCACTTGTTCAATTCCATGTTGTACTTCTTGACTTTTTCAATCTAAGGACTTTGAAGAAACAGCTTTAAGTGGTGCAATGGGTCAGCGCACAGTACTTATAAGGCAGTGCTTGTAGGAGACATGCTGAGGTTGTGACTTCAAACCTCACCTGGAGCAGTAGCTTTTAGTCCCTGCTGGGCTGGCCCTTTCCAGTGAATGCTGGGGGAGCTGGGATTCCAGCTCAGAGGAGGGTCTTTGTTGCCCATTTTCTTCCCCCAGTCCCCATCAGCAGCCACCGTCCCTTTCAGCCACTGGAGAAGCTCATGAATAGAGACAGGCTGCTTTGTCCCATTTCTTGCTTCTTTCCTGGGCTGACCCAGTGGCTGAAAGGCTGCGGCTGCTGACGGGGTGGAGAAGATGTGCAACAAGACCCTGGGAGAAAGAGGGTCAAGGGTCCAACCCTCTCTGTGCCCGTTGGCTCAGATCCTGGCCACCCAGCATTCTCTCTGATGAGGCCATAATATGTGAAGTGGGAATTTTCACTGATCCCATCCTCTGGGGTGGAATCCCAGCTCTCCCAGTGTTCAATGCAAGGCATGGGTTCCCAAACTGGGGGGCGTGCCCCCAGGGTGTGTGTGAAGAAATTCCAGGGGGGGCGTGAGGCGACCCAGCCCTTCCCCCCATCAAGTTCTTTTTTTCTTTTTTTTTCCTCAAGTTTTGCTGCTATTTTGGAGGGGGACATGAGGGTTTTTCAAAAATCAAAAAGGCGGGGCGTGATGCCGAAAAGTTTGGGAACCACTGCAAGGGGACAAGCCAGCAGGGACTAAAAACCACTGCTCTAGGTGAGGTTTAAACTCAGAACCTCAGCACGTCTCCTACAAGTACTATCTTAGAAGTACTGTGCACTGACCCATTGCACCACATCTTCAAAACATTTCTTCAAAGTCCTTAGATTGAAAAGTCAAGAAACACAAAGTGGAATTGAAGTTTCTGCTTGTGCCCTTGTTCCTTCTTTTCACAGGCAGAGCCAGGGGGCTCCACGCATCCAGAGACCCCTCCTCTTCCTCCCTGGTTTCTGAAAAAAACCACCCTAGTGGGGCACAAAGCTGCTGGGGCTGGTGGAGGCAAGAGCACTAGAGATGAGTTGCAAGTGGGTTAGTGCTCCCTTTGCATTTAAGCGGTAGCAGGATTCACTCCCATCTTCTCCCACCTGCTCGCTGGTGCTGAGGGGCCGGCCCCTTTCCTGCTGCCCCAACTCTTATTCCCACAATGCACTTTGTGCAGGGACCATTGGTCTTTGTTCCAAGGCGTGTGGCTGGGAGCCAGGACCTTCCCAAAGTATACAACTCCCCCGCCCCCCTGTTCTGCTCACACTCTCTGGCTGCCTCCAGCATGGGCTGAGCTCAGGGGTCAGATGGGTCACCTACCCTGCAGCTGTGATGGCATCAGTCACCTGACCACAAGTCTGCTCACAAAGCTCTATTGGGCCTCAGACAAGCAAAACCCCCGGTAGTGAACCTCAGGACAAGGAAGCCAGAAACCATGGAGCACAAGGACCTCCCAGCAACCCCTGCAGGTCCCACTGAGATTTAAACTCAGATTGCAGGATTCAGCATCATGAGTGCTGCCCCTTACACCATGGGACCTAGACAGAGGGGCTGGGGTAGACACCTGGGACACTCAGGTCTCAGACTGGCCTCTGCACTCCTGGCTTCCCTCCAGCTGCTTCATCTCTCAGGACTCTCTGGCTACGTCTACACTGCACATTTATTTTGGAATAAGCTATTCTGGAACAGCTTATTTGAAAATAGCACGTCTACACTGCAGGGAAACCTCAAAATGAGTCCGAGGAGGCTTCCCCTAATGTAGACGTGCTACCTTGATTTAGAGCCCCAGGTTGAATAACTTAGAATGGCCCCGGGGAGGGGATATTTCGAAATAGCAGAAGTGGGGCATCTACACACGCCTGATTTTTGAAATAGCTATTTCAGAATAAGCATTTTTCTGCGTACAGTGAGGTCTACAGAAGTTGGAATTAGCCGTCCGTTATTTCAGAGTTATTTCAAAATAACGGAATTGCTGTGTAGACTCTTGCATTGTTATTTTGGAATAACGGCCATTGTTCCAAAATAACTTTTCTGTGTAGACAGAACCTCTGTCCTGCCCCAGTTCTGCTTGTTAGGACCAGTCACAATCTAGGGTCAGTGAGGGTCCATCCCACCTGAGATGTGTGTTCTACAAAAGCCTCTTGTTCCCTGCCCACTTCTCAATACTGGCTGCAGACCCATATTTTGCATGGGGTGTAGCTCAGTGGTAGAGTGTTTGACTGCAGATCAAGTGGTCCTTGGTTCAAATCCAAGTGCCCCCTGAGAGAGTGTCTATTTAATGGAGACATTCACCTTTCTTGGACTTCCATTGTATGTGAACTGTTTAAATGCATACAAACCCTTAGGCTACATCTACACTGCAGACTTTTTGCACAAGAACAACTGTTCTTGCACAAAAATGTGCAGAGCATCTACACTGCACGAGCATTCTTGCACAAGTAAATTTGCAGTACAGTGTTGGAAAACAGGGCTTCTGCCAGAAGAGTTATTCCTCTCCCCATGAGGAATAAGCCCTCTTGCACAAGAGCTCTTCCATAAGAGGACAGTGTAGACAGGCAACATTAATTTCTTGTGCAAGAAACCCGTATAGCTAAAATGCTCATCAGAGTTTTCTTGCAAGAGAGCAACCACACTGCCATGGACACTCTTGCGCAAAAGCACATCTCTTGTGCAAAGCACTTGACAGTGTGGACGTGTTTGCAGAAGACCTTTTGCACAAGAACGCTTGCACAAAACAGTTCTTACACAAAAAGGCTGCAGTGTAATGTAGCCGTGTGTTATGACGGTGTTTAGGTCAGTAACTGGGGCCACTAAATGGTGCCTGTGACCTGTCACCTAGGGATCCATGTTGATCCCCTCAGGCACTGGCCGCTCAGAGACTGGTCAGAACTGGATTTTCCTGCCAACTGGCACGAGTGTTCCTGAAAATAAGTGGCGGAAGGGCTCTGCACAAGAGGGAGTGCAAGAAGGAGCAGTGTAG
This sequence comes from Rafetus swinhoei, assembly GCA_019425775.1. Lineage (NCBI taxonomy): Eukaryota > Metazoa > Chordata > Testudines > Trionychidae > Rafetus > Rafetus swinhoei. The sequence continues at coordinate 36,325,586 of CM033444.1, forward strand.
ACAGCTCCTTCTTGCACAAAAGCCTGTGCTGCAAAAATGATGGCTCATTAGGTATGCAAATGAGGTGTGGCAATATTCATCCCCACACCTCATTTGCATATCTTATTGCACAACAATACTGTGCAGACATAGCCAAGGAAGCCAAACACTGGCATTACAAGGATTTGCAGCAAACCAACATCTCACCAGCGGGTCCCACTGAGGTCGTGGTGCAGGAATTTGGGCATCAGGTCACCCCATTGGGGACAATGGAGGGAAGAGAAGAGTTTTGCCTGCCATTAGGGAAAGCTGGCCAGGCCAAGGCCCTTTAGCCACTGGGGTTGTGCAGGTTGGAGCCTCCTCCTACCAGCTCTCTGGCCTGTTTCCTGCAAAGCTCTCAGCCTTTGCCTGTTTCTGCTTCCCTGTCCATAGAAGGCAGCTAAAGGGTGGGTGGGGGACAGTCCCCACAGCAAACATCTCTGTGGCCAGCATGGGGCTTGAAGCCATGACTTTGGTGTTATTAGCACCACACTCTAATCAACTGAGCTAGCTGGCCTATCAGAAGTGACCATAAATGGCCCTTTCAGAAAGGCGCTCCAGCAGCTGCAGGGATGACTGCAGCTGCCAATGGCTCTTCTCTGATGGGACCACTAGCGACTCACTGTGATGTGGGCTATCTAATCCAGCTGGTTTGAGGTGTCACGGAAATCCAGACTCAGGGTTGGAAGGAGAGAAACACTTTTATTAAGACAAAGCTGTGGGAAGTTTCAAAAGGAAGACTTCCAAAATCAAATGTCCGTGGTAACCTTATATACATTCATGGTTGCACACAAAATAGAATAGACATTACATAAGCTAGTAACAGCGTTACGATTGGCTTAATGCTTAAAGCTACTTTTATCTCAATATGCATAGATAAACTTAGTTACATGAGTGTTAGTCTCATCCTTGAAGCAGAAAAGCTAGATCAGGCTGGATTTAGTAGGTTCGCTATCTCTCACACAATGCAAGGTCACGTTCAGTCAGTTGCATACACACTTCACATTGTTCCTTTTAACAAAATACATTTTCCTTCTCAGAGGTTTGGTCAAGGTGGCTGGCGGCCGACATGGCGCACTAAGACACAGAGCAAAGAGGCAGCCGGAATCTCTTGCTGCCAGCACCTGCCTCCCAGCTTCTTCCCTGTCAGCAGCAGCTGCAGCCCTTTCAACCACTGGGTCAGCTGCACTTTTCCAGTTAAGGTAATTCTGCTCCACCTGCAACCTGTTTCCAGTCAGTGCTCCTGCCTGGCCTGGCCCAGGAGGGCTGGGGCCCAGTAGCTTTTCACCACGACTTTGTGGGAGGTCAAATAGGAAGGGACCACTGGAGGTGCCCCCTGGCCTGCTGTGTCTGTGGAAAGGGGGAGAGGACACACACTTGTCACTGGGGAACAGGGCGCATGGATCCCACTAGTTCCTACAGAAAATGAAACAGGCTGAGCATTTGGCAAAGAACAGGCCAGAATCCTGCTGGGAGAGGCTCCATCGCACAGACTCTGCGCAGGGCCAGACTGCTGGGAGGAGGCTCTGCCTATGGACTTTCCTCTCTGTTATCTCCTTCATCTGGGGCTGAAAGGCACGTGGGCTGCAGGCCGGTCCTGCCCAGCTGCCTTCCCAGTGGAAGGAGAAAATGCTCATGGAAGGGCTCACACGTTGTCCCCAATGCACTGTCCTGAGGGCTTGAATTCTTGCTGCCCCTGGGTGCACCCAAATGCCCCTTCTGGGGGCAGGCTCCCAGCTCACACCCTCTTGTCACACTTGGTGCCAGAAGAACAAAGCTTGCAAAGGGGTTTGAATTCTCCATCTCCCCATGCTGCGGTGCTAAAAGAAATCCTGAAACCGGCCCTTCGCCTGTCACTGGAGAGATGGAAATGGGGCCGTTCCTTGTGGGGAAAAAGTGGGTGTGTCATGAGAGGATTTGAGCTCAAACCTCCCCACAGACCAGAACCCCCATTAGGGGCAAGAAAGAGCCTTGAGTCAAGCAGTTGAGAACGCTTGGCTCCTGCTACCCTGTGATGGCATGTTAGGGGTCTGTTGTGCACAGCCTGGCTAGCTCAGTTGGTAGAGCATGAGACTCTTAATCTCAGGGTCATGGGTTCAAGCCCCATGCTGGGCGATGCCCTTCCTTAACTCACATTCTCAGTCTACAAGCAATTCACTGTCAGCATTCACCATGGTTTTAGAAAGAAAAAGTCTAGTCCTGGGGTCCAGCTTTAGGAGAACCAACTGCAATTTCCGTCTTCTGAGGAGAAGGGAAGAGGATTTTCTTCTCCTCAGTTCTCGCCACATCAGCCCAGGGAGGAGAAAAAATAACCCTCCGCCAGCTGATTGTCCCCTGTCAGCTTCTGTAGCTTCACCTCCTTCCACAGCAGCTCCAGCTTTGAGCTACAAATATCAAGGGGCTGGTGAGGAAATGAGGAGCTGGCAGCTCGGGTTAGTCGCTTCCATGAGAACAAGAGGTGGAGTGTTCACAAGGTGCATTCCCCCTCCCCTGCAGAGCAGGGTGTTAAAAAGAGCTAGTAACAGAATAGTCAGCCACATTCCATAGGTTTCATGTTGTGTTTCTGTGGTATGGTGGTTATCATGTTTGCTTAGCATGTGAAAGGTCCCTGGTTCAAAGCTAGGCAGAAACACAGCGTCTTCTCTTACTGCTGCTCCCCTGGGTGCCCAGGTAAATGCAGCTCCTGCGGCCTGGCCTGTGCCTGGGATGAGCCCAACTCCCACGTGACAGAGGGGAATGACATCAGCTGAGAATGCCCCTTGGTGCCAGCTTGGGGAAAGTGAGATGAATCAGGCCAGGCGGTGGCTTGTGCCTTGGTCTCCCCTGTCCTGGGAGGCTGGTGTATGGGGCCAGCTCTTCCTGCTGCCTCCCTTGTGTGACTTGCCCAAGGAGGTCGGGAGGCAGGAATGGGGCAGAAGAGGGAAGCCAAACTGAAGGGGCAGGACAAAACCTCAGCACCTCATTGGGGTGAACAGAGCCCCACCTTGTTCTACCAAAGCCTCTTGGGGCAACATCTCCTGCCCACTGAGCCCTGGAGTGGGAGGGGTGAGGGGCCTGACAGGGCCCTGGCCCTGCTTTCCGTCCACCTTCTCACACTGGTCACACGGCGTCAGCATCCGCCTGCGTGCTGGTGGGCTGGGGCAGGCTGTGGGGAGGCAGAGTCCTGTGCCTGTCTCAGGGTGTCCCAGGAATGCTCCTTGCAGCCCAGGAGAAGAAGGGGGCTCTAGGTGGAAGGAAAACAAGCAAAGCTGGTCCCAGTGGGCCTGGGCCAGGGCTCCAGTTTCACCTAGCTGAGGCAACAGTGACTGGCATAGGTCCCATGGTGTAAGGGGCAGTGCACTGGACTCTGACTGGCTCAGTCTAAGTTCAGATCTCAGAGGGGTGGCTGGGTATTGTAAACCCGTCACACTCCATCTTCCTTTCCTGCAGTCTCCTTGAGAGGAATTTGTGCCCCCTACAGCCCTCTCTCTTCTCTGGCAGCCTGTGAGGGGCCCTGGTGATGCAGGGGCAGGCCTATGCGTGGCTGCAGACAGCAACAGAGCGTCCCAAGAGCAAAAGGTGGAAAATTCAGCATCAAACCTGCCCCCTGTTGTGGGCCTGTAAAGCAACCTTGATGCTGCAGCGCTATTTCGGGCACGGAGACAACTGTACTAGCTATCCTGCATGTTAACAGTGCCCCTTATTTTGAAATACAATGGACTCGCTAGTCCAACGTCCCTGTGAACCTCATTCCGTGAGGAGGAAGGGGCATTTCGGAATAGCAGGTTATTTTAATGTTTGGTGCTGCATAGACACCAAAGCGTTTTTGAAATAAGCTCAAAATGACAACTTCCGTAGCTCAAATTGTGTATCATGTCACCCCTCTGTCTATGCTGCACCCTAAACTTGAAATAAGATGCTACATCAGGGCTCTGTCTGCACTAGAGAGACAAAGCTTTAGTCCAGAGAACACATCTGCTCTGCCAAAAGCTTTTTGGAAGAGCAGACGTGTTTTTCGGCATCCCTTGAACCACATTTTACGAGGAAGAAGGGCTGTTCTTAAAAAGGGTTTGTTCCCGACATTTGGCCCAGTGTACACAGGCCAAATGTCAGAAAAGCCTCTTCCAAAAAAAGCAGAAGAAAAAGCTACACAAATTGGCTGTGTCTACACTGGCATGATTTTGCGCCAAAGCGGTGCTTTGGCACAAAAACATGCTGCCTGCCTACACTGGCGGGCAGTTCTTGCAGAAGAACGCTGACATTCTAATGTGTGAAATCAGTGCTTCTTGTGCAAGAACTATGATGCTCCCGCTCAAGAATAAGCCCTCTTGCGCAACTGTTCTTGCGCAAGAGGCCAGTGTAGACAGGCAAACTGAATAACTTGCGCAAGAAAGCCCGATGGTTAAAATGGCCATTGGGGCTTTCTTGCAAGAGAGCGCTCTACACTGGCACGGATGCTCTTGCAAAAGAACATGCCAGTGTAGACGCTCTCTTGCACAAATACTTTAACGCAAGAACACTTGCATTAAAGAGTATTTGCGCAAGATCATGCCAATGTAGACGTAGCGAGAGGGTTTCGAAAATCACGTAGCTTTTTCCAGAAGAACAGTGTAGTGTAGACATAGCCTGAGTGTTGCTCAGCACTAGTAGGAGACAGGGAGGGACAAAACGGTCTAACAGCACCTGCAGCCTTTCAGAACAACCCCAGCCCCAAACCCAAGAACCAGCCCTTCCCTCCACCCTCACTGGGGTCTGCTGAGAACTATCTGGACTCAAGCCCACCCCAGTGTCAGCATAAGGATTGCCTGTTCTGTAAAAGCTGTGCCCTGAAAATGAGAAAGCAGCAGAAGTGACTGTGGTGGGAGTTGAACCCACAACTTTTGAACTTTTAGGTAGGCTCACATTAACCACTGTAGCTTAGAAGTCCAACATACTTTCCATTGCACCACAGAGCCTGATGAGCTGTGGACTTTGATATCTCCACTCTCTGCTTTGCAGCATGACAATTGCTGGGGGAAAAGACAGGTGAGCCGGTCTCTCTTTGGGAGAGCAGGTAGGAAGAAGAAGGGGGCCACTGAGCCCCAACAGTGAAAATAAAGGAGGAGAACTGAGCTGCAGATGGAGAAGGGCATCGATCCCACTGCCTCTTGCATGCTAAGCAAGCGCTCTACCACTTGAGCTAATTCCCAGTCTACAAAAAGTCTCTGCTGCCCCACCCACCTTGTTCCAGAGCCCTCAACATCCCTGCGGCTGCCCGAGGTACCTTTCTGAAAGGGCCACTTGTGAGACTGACACCGTGGGCCGGCTAGCTCGGAGGTTTAGACCGTGATGCTCATATCACAAAGACGCATCTTAAGAACAAGCCCCTTATTTCAAACCATAATGGGCTCGCTATTCCGACGTTTCCTGTAAACCTCATGGCATGAGGAGTGAGGGACATTTTGGAATTGCAATTTACTTTGAAATAAGTGCTGTGCAGCCAGCGCCAAATTACAAAATAACCTATTTCAAAATTGACTTGAAATAAGCTACACAATTTGCATTGCTTATTTTGAGCTATGGAACACACCCTAGTGACTTAGAGCCCAGATCTGCCCCCAGCTTCCTGTCCCACCCACCGATGTACTGATTATGATACTTTGTTGTTGTTGTTGTTGCCTTGGAAACTCCCCACAGACCTTCCCTGGGGACCCTGGGCAGCCTGCTCACATTGCAGAGCTTACTTTGAGGTGAGGGTGCTGTGTAGACATCCTGTTGAGGGACAGATTGCTGGAGGGAGGCTCTAGCCACCTCCTTTCCTCTTCTCTTTCAAGCTTTGTCTGTACTGCAGAGTTTTAGCGCAAAAACTCTTGGGCTACGCCTACACTGCAGGCTTCCTGTGCAAGAACTGTTTTGCACAGGCATCCTTGTGCAAAAGGTCTTCCACAAGAGCGCGTCCACACTGCCATGTGCTTTTGCACAAGAGATGTGCTTTTGTGCAAGAGCATCCATGGCAGTGTGGATGCTCTCTTGTGCAAGAAAGCTCTAATGGCCATTTTAACCACAGGGTTTTCTTGCGCAAGAGATTCATGTTGCCCGTCTACACTGCCTTCTTGTGGAAGAGTTCTTGTGAAAGAGGGCTTATGCCTTGTGGGGAGAGGAATAACTTTTTGGCTGCGTCTACACTGGCATGATTTTGCGCAAATACTTTTAATGGAAGAGTTTTTCCGTTAAAAGTATTTGCGCCTATATGCCAGTATGAGCGTCTATACTGGCATGTGCCTTTGCACAAAAGATTTGCAAAAGCATCCGTGCCAGTGTATAATCAGCATAACGGCTTTGCGCAAGAGGGTTTTTCTTGCACAAGAAGGGGCAGTGTAGACAGCCCCGTCTTGCGCAAGAGCCGCTTCCGCAAAAATGGCGGCTCATTAGCTATGCAAATGAGGCTCGGCGATATTCCAATGCTGAGCCTCATTTGCATAGCTCTGGCGCAAGATCGCGCCAGTATAGACACAGCCCAGTTGTCTAGTCCCACCAGCTCCAGGGCTATGTCTACACTCGCAACTTCTTGTGTGAGTAATATGCAAATAAGGCTAAGCGTGGAATATTGCAGAGAATATCGCCGAGCCTCATTTGCATACCTAATGAGCCACCATTTTTTTCAGAAGAGGCTCTTGCGCAAGAAGCAGCGTCTACACTGCCCCTTCTTGCGCAAGAAAAAACCCTCTTGCGCAATGCCGTTACACCTATTACTTTTCAGGCAGAATGGCATTGCGCAAGAGGGTTTATCTTGAGCAAGAAGGGGCAGTGTAGATGCTCCTTCTTGCGCAAGAGCCTCTTCTGAAAAAAATGGTGGCTCATTAGGTATGCAAATGAGGTTTGGCGATATTCCACTCTTAGCCTCATTTGCATATTACTCGCACAAGAAACCGCGAGTGTAGACATAGCCCAGGAGTGACTCAGACAGAGCGAAGTGGTTGGAGCAGAGCAGGGCCTGTCTGGTGACAAGGCAGAGCCTGAGGAGAGACAGCTCTGGCAAAGGCTCAGTAGGAGCAAGGGGGGAGCTACTTTGGCCTGGCCCTTTTACAGAACATACTAAGGCCTTGAGCATGGGGCTGTCATCGGGGGAAAGTTCCCTCAGAGATGGGATGGGGAGCAGACTGGGCTAGGATGGCGCCATTCTCCCTGCTCTTGCCCACAGACAACATGGTTGCCGGGCCTGGGTGCGGGCAGACTGGCAGTTGCTGCAGCAACACAGGGGCAGGAGGCCCCACTGATGTGGGGAGAGGCAGCCCCACCAGCAGGCACAAGGCTGGGCCAGCATATGGGGGGAGATGTTCGACTGTGTTTCCCTGCTGACATGGAGCTGGGTTGCCAGGTGTCCAGTTTTGAACCAGACAGTCCAGTATTTGAGCTTTCTGTTCAGGAAACAAACTGAGAAAATAGAAATGTCTGGTATTTTCATAGTAATAATAATAATAACAACAACAATAATGTAGATTGTGATGTAATGTCAAGTGTGTCCAGTGTTTTTGTTGAAACCATCCGGCATCCCCACATGGAGCCCAGGTGACAGGACACGTCCCAGTACTCACTGCTGCTAGCGACACCCTCACACAGCTCCTCATAGCTCCCCACTGTGGGGCAGGCAGGAGAGGATGGTTACCCCCAAGTGACAGAGGGAGGGACAAAGGCAAAGGGCCTTGTCTGACCTCACACAGCCAGTCTGGGGCAGCGCTGGGAACAGGACCCAGAAGCCCTGATGCTGAAACTCCCCCTCAGTCTGGAGTTTCATATCCTGACTGATCAGAAGAAAGTGTCTCAAAGGAGCTACAGCCCCACCAAGAAGCACCAGGACACAGAGAGACTCAGGAGTTGCTCTGAGAGAACCACTGGCTCATTTAGTGGGACTTAAGGTGAACAAGAAAGCCCTCAGTCTCCTCCCTGCTCAGCCAATCCGAACCAGGACTCTGAATCACAGAACACTAGAACTGGCAGGGACCTCAGAGACAAAGTCCAGTCCCCTCCCCTCACAGCTGGACAAAGCACCATCCAGATCCATGTCTCTCCAAAACAGGTAGCTACCAGGAGTGGGGTTTGAACCCACGCAGACAAATGTCCATTGGAACTTAAGTCCAACACCTTAACCACTCGGCCATCCTGGTGGTGGTTAAAAGTACAGCCGTGTGAAAGTTCTCTCCCCAAACAGCCCAGAGACTCGCTCTCAGAGCATCTTCCCGTCCCATCTCTGTGCCAGGGCTTCCCGCCGCAGGGTTGGGGGGTCTGCTTTATGGGGAAGGGGAGGGAGGTTCTCTCTTACCTGCCCCTCCAAGCGTTGCCCACCCTGGTGCAGGTGCTGGACTGGGCAGCGGCTGGCCAGGAGAACTGCCCTGGGAGAGGTTCCCGGGGAGCAGCTTTCTACAGCCGGGGCTCCGGGGGCCCTGCCGTGCTGCACCCAATGCTGGGGCTCAGAGATCTGCCCGGAGCCGGCCCCAAAGGCCCCGCAAGCAGAGGCCAGGAAAGGAGCCAGGCTGAGGGCTTTGCAGAGAGCAGGCTAGGGACCTGGCAGGAGGAGGCTCCAGCGTGCACAGAGCCTGCGCAGGGCCAGCCTGCTGGGAGAGGAGCAGGAGCATCCAGCAGCATTCAGGCCAGCGGCAGCTGACACTGGGGAGCTCAAGGCTCCAGGAAAAGGCCTCCAGCACCCCAGGCTCTGGGATTAGGTGGCCCTGGAACCAGGCCCCTGGAGTAGCATTGTGGTCTGGGGGCTCTGACCCACAGGGGGCTGGCCCCAAAGCCCAGGGCCTGGAAGTCTGGTCAGCAAGTGAGACTCACCCGACAGTCCAAGCTGCTTTCTGTCCCAGCTGCCGTTCCTCCCTGTTTCATGCCAGCACCACACGCAGGCCAGTGGGGCAGGACGAGGGCGTGTCAGTGAGGCCCTGCTCTCAGTCCATCCCTCACAGACCCTGTGGGCTGCTCAAGGGGCTGAGCCCATCTGCCCAGGCCTGGCGCGGGCATGGAACATGGGGCACTTTTCCCTCTGTGAGCGTGTGCAGGGGTAGGAGGGAGCGACACGGACCCGGCTGAAGGTTTTGTGCTGGGGCTGGAGGTTTAAGCCCGAGCTGTCGGCCTCATCAGGGCTTGTTACTTCCCCCCTCTCCTGCCTTGCTGCCTCCTTTGGCCAGCAGCGCACATGAAGAGCCAGGAGCCAAGGGTAGTGGAGGCCGAGGGACAAGCCCCTCAGAGGGGACAGGCCTGAGGCCTCTAGCTTGCCCAGGCTCATGCTGAGGGGCTTTCTGTGGTGCCAGGCAGGGGAAGGAGGCCAGGCCCAGGCCGGTGGGAGAAGGTTCAGCCCCTGCCAGGGCAGCAAGGGGAACTGCAGAGAGCGAGACGTGGCGTTTCTGCCTGGTTTCACTCAAGGGTCCTTCTGCGTGTGAAGCGCCTGTGACACCCCTGTGCTGCTGGGTTCTCCTGCCCTCCCCTGGGAGGCCGTCCCCTTCGGGGGGCTCTTGCCCTGGCAGTCATCGAAGGGCCAACCTGGGCAAAGCAGCCTGCCCCAGGCAACCTTCCATAGCTCAGCTGGCGGAGCAGAGGCCTGTATCGGGTGCTCGGCAAGTATCCTTAGGTTGCTGATTCAACTCCAGCTAAAAGGAGAGATTATTTTCCCTCCCCCTGGCTGCAGGCCCGGACTTAGGACCAGGCGGCTGCCTTGGGTCTGTCCCTTTGGGGCCTGGTGCTACAATTGACACAAAGGTTTTGGGTACCAGCTGCCAATCTAATGTCTTGGGCTGCGCAGGCCTTGAGTCATGGCAAGAGCTGGAGGGAAATGGGGAACGGCTGCACTTTGGAATGGGAAGGGGTTGTCTGGCACCATAAAGTAGAACAGTTTTAGGGCTGCTTTCAAGGAGGGCACCATGACTTAGTTGGCTAAAGCACCTACCTTATAAGTAGAAGATCCTGGGTTCAACTCCCTCTGGTACCTTGTTGCCAGGGCAATGGGTCTTTTCTTCCCACCATTCTTCAACATGTATCTGGAGTTGGTTTTACCTTCAGTTGAACTTGGTGGTGTCCTCACGGTGGGAGTAGGATAGTAGCAAAGAGCAGGAGGTGCCCTAGGTGTTTGATTTAGTGAGGCTTAGCTAGACTTGCTAAATCAAGCTCTGGAAGATGGATTGCAGCAGCGATCTCCACCCGAGTGAAGACATGGCCTAATGGTGCAATTAGTTAGATGCTGACACTACCAGCCCCACGGCTGGTAACTCGCAGAGGCTACATCTACACTAGAAGTTTTCTCCTTAAAAAAATATGTTAATGAGGGACTCAATTGCATGAGTCACAGTCTCATTTGCATATTTTCTCCCAATGGGATTTTTCTGCAAAAACAAGCAGTGTGAACATTTTTTTTTGCACAAAACCCCCTTTTTGCACAAGATTCTTATGCCCCCCAAAAAGAGGTATCCTGATCTTGCAGAAAAAGGGGGTTTTGCACAGAAAGAAAACTTCCATGCTGCTTGTTTTTGCACAACAACCCCAGCGCAAAACCAGTTTGGCAGAAAATACGCAAATAAGATCATGACTCATGCAAATGAGACCCTCGTTAGCACATTTTTTGCCTAGAAAACTCGTAGTGTAGACATAGCCAGAGACTCTAGTGCTGGTCATGCAATGGAAGCACATTATGTTTAAACAGCTGCCATATGAATGTACCTGAAAGTCACAAGGATAAATGATCTGTGTGAAAGGCAGGAGGCCATTAATTAGAGCCCCATGTATGTTGTGTGCACAAGGGAAGGCAGGAATGTGCTCCAGGCAGTCTGATAACGGTGTTTAGTGTATGTTTGTAACAGGCTCCTGCCCATCTCCAGTAGATTTGGGCATCTCCTCCACCAATTGCAAGACACACTAGGCCGTTCCTCCCCAGCTGGGTGTGGTTCTTGTTCTTCTGCACAGCACAGCCCATGGAGACCAAGGACCTGCCATTGGGCTTCCAAATCACAACCTTGTTGAATGGATGGAAACAGAAACCAGACACACAGCGGGTTTGAGCTGGTTCCAGCTGAGGGACGGGTTTGCCTGGTTTATGTGCACTGGCACAGGAAAGCAGTAAGGATTCGTATTCATTTATAGAATCCAAAGAATAGAAACCTAGAATGCAATGGAATTGGAGACATAAATGTTTCCATTGAATGGTCAGCTGGATTTGAACAAAGGCTCACGTGATCTGCCGTCAAACACTCTATCACTGAGCTACACTCCTACACAACCTTATGCGATCAGTGTTGGGAGCTGAGACGGGAACAAGAGGCTTTTGTAGCCCACAAGTCTCAGGTAGGACGGACCCCAGATTGTGACTGGTCCCAACAAGGAATTTGCCCTGAAAGCAGCAGAGCTGGGGCAGGTCAGAGAGTCCTGAGATGAAGCGGCTGGAGGGAAGCCAGAGAGCAGAGGCCAGTCTTAGAGCTGAGAGTCCCAGGTGCCCAAGACACCAGCTGTAGGTCCCCTACGGTGGAAAATGCTGCTGCCCCTTTGCCACCTCTGCCTCTCACTGACATTCACGGGTGTTCTTTGGTGCTGCCCGGTCTCTGTTCCCCAAGTGAACAACTCAGCCCCCTGGGCCTGTCTCCATCACTTCTGCCTCTGCCAGCTGAAGGGAAGCCGCTGGGCCCAGCATCTTTCTGCCCAACCACGGCTGGCTTTTGGGAGAGCAAGCGCCACTGGAGAGAGGAGGGGCCACTGTAGGCGCTTGGCCCCTGGCTGTGTCCATGGGGAGGTGGCTCTGCTGAAAGCCAGACTGGTTTTCCTATTGTTAGGCAGGACCCTGCAATCCATGTTCCCTCCTGCAGCCTCTGTTGCCGCCTCCAGGTGTCCCTTCTGATGGGACAGGGACGCTCTTCTCAGCGTCCCTTGTTGCCCTAGGAAGGGGTGTGGCCAAAACACATGCCTCCCTGTGAGCAGGATTTGAACCTGCGCAGGGAAACCCTATTGAATTTCAAGTCCAACATCTTAACCACTCAGCCATCACAGCTCTAAGTGTTCCTGGGTCAATGCCTGTAAACCAGACAAACCCATCTCTCAACTGAAACAAGTTCAAACCTGCTGTGTGTCTCGTTTCTGTTCCCACCAATTCAACAAGGGTGTGATCTGAATGCCCAGTGGCAGGTCCTTCGTCTCCATGGGCTGGGCTGTGCAGAAGAACAAGAGTGGGAGAAGGAATGGCGGCAATCAACCCTACGGAGTTTCATTTAGCAAGTCCAACTAAGACTCACTAAATCAAATTCAGAGGGTACCCCACCAGCTTCCAGTACTTCTGCACTTTGCTACCTTTGGGTTCCCGGTAGGGACAGAGCCAGGCTCAACTGAAGGAAACCAACTCTTGCTACGTAGGGTATGATTACACTTGCACCCTCTTTCCAAAAAGGGATGCAAATGTAAAGACTCAAAACTGTAAATGAAGCCACCAGGGACACATACAATGGGCCTGCAGAAAAATGAAACAGCTGAGCACTTTGCAGAGAACAGGCCATAGCCCTGCTAGGAGACGCTCCATCGTGCACAAACTCTGCACAGGGCCAGACTGCTGGGAGGAGGCTCTGGCCATGGACTTTCCTCCCCTCTCTGTTATCTCCTGCACCTGGGGCTGAAAGGGACGTGGGCTGCAGACTGGTCCTGCCCAGTTGCCTTCTCCAGTGGGAGCAGAAAATGCTTATGGGGCGGCTCACGCATTGTCCCCAATGCACTGGCCTGAGGGCCTGAATTCTTCCTGCCCTGGGTGCACCCAAATGCCCCTTCTGGGGGGCGAGCTCCCCAGCTCACACCCCTCCTGTCACACAAAGCTTGCAAACGGGGTTGATTTTCCTCCATCTCCCCTTGCTTGCTGCTGCGCTAAAAGAAATCCTGAAACCAGCCCCGTCTCCTGTCACTGGAGAGATGGCCCTGTGCTGGGATATGAGAAAGGATCCCAGAGCTGCTCCTTGCAACCCAGGAGAAGGGGGCTCTGGGTGGAAGGAAACCAAGTAAAGCAGGGCCCAGTGGGCATGAACTGGGCACCAGTTTGGCCCAGTTGAGTGAGGGGTGGTTGGTTCAGGTCCCATGGTGTTAAGAGCAGCGCTCAGGACTCGGAACCCTGGAATCTGAGGCCCCTTTCCAGCCTCTCCTTCCCGGGCTGACCCAGTGGCCGAAAGGGGCTGTGGCTGCTGCTGACAGGGAAGAAGCTGGGAGGCAAGGTGCTGGCAGCAAGAGATTCCGGCTGCCAGCCACCTTGACTAAACCTCAAACCAGCTGGACTAGCCAGCCCACATCACAGTGAGTCGCTAGTGGCGCTGTCAGAGAAGAGCCATTGGCAGCTGCAGAGACATCCTCCAGCTGTCTGAGGTGCCTTTCTTGAAAGGGACACTGGGAGCTACACTTCTGTAGGCCGGCTAGCTCAGTTGGTTAGAGCGTGGTGCTAATAACGCCAAGGTCATGGGTTCAAGCCCCATGCTGGCCACAGGGTGTTTGGTTTGGTGACTTCCTTCTTCAGCTGCCTGCTCTGGACAGGGAAGCAGAAACAAGCAAAAATGTGAGCTTTGCAGGAAGCAGGGCAGAGAGCTGGTAGGGGAGGCTCCAGCCTGCACAGCCCCAGTGGCTAAAAGGGCCTTGGCCTGGCTTCCTGACCTCAAAAGCAGGGAACTGATGCCCAAATTCCTGCTGCTGCAGTGGCTACCTCAAGGCACCAGCTGGGGGCAGGCTCTGGAGCCCAAGCCACACAGGAGACTCAATATGACCGGGAGGCCTGGAGCATGTGCACCCTGCGCAGAGGGCTGCTGCTGGCAGCCTGCTTCAGTGGCCCAGCAGCTCAAGTTTCCTGAACCAGCTTCTCCTCCTGGAGTCCCCGCCCAGCGCTGCTGAGGCCCCTGACATGAGGCAGTGGGACCACCAGAGGAAGGTGCCAGCCTTAGCCCTTCCTCCCAGCCCCCCACCCTCCCAGGGTCTTTCCATAGCTCCTCCCCAGTTCTACATTCCCCACATAAAAACCAGAGAGTTTGTTCTTTCAACAGGAAAAGTCCTGATTGTGTTACCAGCAGGGAAGGGGGAAGTGGGAAGGGAGTGTGTTGGGGTGTGTTGGGGGGGGAAGGCACAGAGGGCAAAAAATGAGGAGTAAAGTTAGTTCAAACCAAGGGGCTGGATTTAAACTACTGCAGAAAAAAGGACTCTGCCCCTGGAGCTGCCCTGTCCTCTCCAGAGTCCTTAGGCTGGCACTGGGGAGGCCTGAGTCCGACAGTGCCCAGTGAAGGGGGAGGGAACAGCTGGTACTTAGGGGTGGGGCCAGGGGCTGTTCTGAAAGGCTGCAGGCGCCGTCAGACCCTTTTGTCCTTCCCTGTCTCACCCCAGCGCTGAGCAACACTCAGTGTCGGTCTGAGCATCCGTCCTGCTCTGGGACGTGTCTCTGTGGCAGGAACCTGCCCAGGCGGCTCTCGCAGTGAGGCCCCTCCCTGGCAGCACCGAGCAGTGAGAGCTGAGTGAAGGGGGAGGCAGGACCAGGGGGAGAAGGCTCCATGACTGTGTCAGAGGGAGGCTCCAAGGTGCCTGGGCCTGGTGGGTCATTTCCCAGGTTACTGAGTGGGGCTGGAGCCAGTTCTATGTTGTCTCCTTCAACAGCAAAACTGAACATTGCGCTGGGCTAGTTCTGTGCGCACCATGGAGCTTCCTGTAGCTCTGCCCATGCAGGAGGGGAGGGCAGTTAGAGTCACCCAGCTCTGCCCCTTCTGAAAATGGCAGTCTTAGCAGTGAGGAGAGAGGGAAAGGGGCCCTGAGTTAACCTCTTGGGTCACAGCTGCTGTAACATGTGGCAATGAGATGAGAAAAATGACTAGGGAGCTATTATGTGCAAGTTGAGGCTGGTTTCCTGACTGGGAATTGAACCCAGGCCACAGCAGTGAGAGTGCTGGATCCTAGCCACTAGACCATCAGGGACACATGAACCAAAGCTCTTTGCTCACCTACACTAGCCTTTCGCAGGCCATTTTCAGTCCACTTCAGGATGCGGGGGAAGGGGGTCCATTCTCCCTTGCCCAGAGGGGACAAGAACAGCCAAACAGAACATCAAAGCAGCCAGACTGGGCCGTGCCAGTTGTCCGACTAACTCAGGATCCTCTCTCAGGACAGCAGCCAATTTTATCCTCCCAAGCGAATCCTCAGGACAGACAGTTATTAAATGATCCCTCCGTCACCCTTTCCCAGGTTCTGGAATATACCAGCTAGGGACACCTGCCCTGTCCATCCTGGTTAAATGCCATTGATTGACCTTTCCTGCATTAAATTATCCAATTCTTTTTTGGACCTCCTTGTAGATTTCACCTTCGCAACATCCTCTGGCAAGGCGTTCCACTGGGCGCAAAAATGCTTCCTTTTTAACTTGGTTACTTACCAGTTTCATTCTGTTACCCTGGTTCTTAAGTAGGCAAAAAAATAATTTCTGATTTGCTTTTTGCACCCCTGTCCCATTGCCCCTGTCCCATTGCCCCTTGCTTGTCCCTTTCCCAAGCTGAGAAGAAGTTCCATGAACTCCTGGGAGCTGCTTTCCAAAGAAGAGGCATTTCCAGCAGAGAAGATGGCCAAGCCCAATCCCCCTACACAAAGCCCCAGGAAATACCAATGGAGATTAGGAAAGCTCCCTCTCGGGCAGCACTACTGAATGGATCCGGCTGGCCATCGGGCTGACTAACGCCATCAACAGACGAGTCTCAATGAGACTTCTCAGCCGAAGTGCACAGACTGTGGAGTCTCCCACTCCCAGCCCAGTGGCAGAGGGCAGTGCCCTGAGGAGGTGGGTCCTGAGGCGGAGGAGACCATTGAAGGGAACAGAGACAAGGGAGACGTGAGGTGAGAGGAAGGGGAACAAGTCGCCTCTTCTCAGGCGAGACGTGGTGGGAAACTGCCGGTTCCGGTGCAAGCCGAGCTCCAAGGGCTGGTTCCTGCTCCGGTGGCTCCTTGCAGGGCCTGGCTTTAGAAGCACCAAGAAGTGCCGTGTGTGGCCAGGAGATGATGCGGGAGAACGGAAGGTGTTGGAACAAGCTGGGACTGCCGGGTCTTGGGGGATTTGAGCATCCGGGGGGAACCTTACCTGGTTTTGTGTCCCCATGCAGCAAAGGCTACAGACGACCCAGAGGCTGGAGGTGCTGCCATTGGCCTTGGACTATGCAGCTGCAATGCCCTGGTCCCTGCCAAGGCACCACTGAAGAGCCTCAACCCCAGCGCTGCCTCCTCCCATCTCAGCCTAATCTGCCCAGCTGCCTCCCCTGTGCTCCTGACAATCAGCACACACATATCACCCCTGCACTAGGGGGCAGGCCCTGGAACTGCCTTGTGGGTACCAAAGGGAGCCACAATAGGAGAAGATTTTCTGTTTTGCCTGGCTTTGAGTCAGTGACTTTCTGCCCATTAAGCAAACGAAAGCCACTATACCACAGAAAGAGCCTTAAGTGCATCTTCTTCTGTACTTAAATGTAGATAAATATTCTGTTACTAAGGATATGTCTGCACTTGATTACGCCTTCCAGATAGGAATGCAAATGTAGACATCCAAAGTTGCAAATGAAGTGAGGATTTAAATATCCCATGCCTCATTTGCATAATCATGGACTGGCGCTATTGCGAAATAGCACTATTGCGAGAGAAAAAAGGGGATATTTCAAGGGAAAATCCTTCCTCAAAACAACCCTTACTCTCAAAACATGAGGTTTCTAAGGAGCAAAAGTCTAAAGACTGTCTGAAGAGTGCAGGTGCCTTCCATGGAACGTTTGGAGCCATGCGCTGGGACCGTTCACAGCTGCTCTGCGCACAGGCCCCAGTGCCTGGAGGGACACACCGCGGCTCCAGTGAGATTCAGGGCTTTACCCTCCACCCTGCTAGATTTATTCCCCTCGCTCTGCGGGAGGGAAAGGCTAGAGCAGGGGTCTGGGGGGTGCCTGGCTCCAGGGGAGGGTTAGAGCCAGGAACCGGGTGTTCAAACTTCTGACTTCTTTCCTTTCCTGTGGGTGAGCAGTGGGTGTATTGGTCAGATTTGGGGCTTCCAGTGTCTGCTCTGTGAGGATTGTGGGAGCTGGTGTTTGGTGGGGCGGGCAGGGAAAGGAAGGGATTCTGGGAAGCAGGATTCCTGGGTTTCTTTTCTAGCCAGGCCACTTCTCCCCAGTGCCTTTAACACCACATTGTTTACTTATATTTCAGTAAATATCGTATGGGCAGGTTTGTTTGATTTGTTAACATTGTGAAGCCAATTTCTGCTGAGATGTGTTTTAGTAGTTAAATTCCTGGACTGCCATTGCTCATTAAAAGTGCTGTCATATGGTTGGAAATGGGGAAAATATTGCATTTTATTAACATCATCAGAACTGACTTACATAGGGCCTGTGTGTTGTGTAGTCTTGGCTTAATCTTTGTATTCATGCCCATCAGTGTGAAAGAAGATATTTGCATATACATTAGCATATACAGACAACTGTGGATAATTCCCTGTAATATTATCACTCTCATATAACTTTGTATTAAGATCTTCTCCTTTTAGATATATCTCTAAGTGTTCTTATAGAATCTCTGTAACATTTCTCCTATAACTTTGTATTAAGAGAAACTTTCCTTTTGAAGAAAAAATGTCTTCTGAGCTCTCCTTTCCTTGATTGCCCTGTTGAAATGAATGAGGTGTGAATGGAGAATGAAAGGGGAGCACCTCCAGCAGCAGTTGCAAGGGTGGAGAAGCTCTGGGAGCCAGACCCAAGACAATACCTGTGCAGTGAGCTCATTAAGAAGACTGGACATACAGACCCCTTGGGAGTCAAGCAGCAAGTGCCTGCCCTTGGAAGAACTCTCTCTGAAGCAGCATTAAGAAAGGCAAGGTGATGACTAATTGGCTGCATGAGAGGGATAAATATGAGGCGTCTTGCAGAGGGACCCTGGGTTTTCGTCTTGTCAACATGGGAGCATCTATCCGGATCGGCAGAAGCCCGGCTCCACCCCTCCCTCATCTAACTCACCTGGCCAGTGCAGTGAGGGGGAGCAACTTTTGGTAACAACAAAATGGAGTGTGCTTGTGTGTGTGCGAGAGTGCATGAGTGTAATGTGTCATATGCATATGATAAATATTGATTAATCTATGTATGTTCAATAAATCTGGCATATTGCCTTAACCCCCTGAAAAAGATCCTGGGTGCTTTTTTTAAGCATAACACAACTACACTTAAGTTGCGGCCCTTGGCATGTGCTGTGGATATCATTGTGGCTCCTGTGTGAGCAGAACAGAGGTTTGGGGGGATTTGTATATTTTGGGAAAGGGTCCTGAGTGCTGGTTCCCAGCCAGGTGCCTTGGCCCCTGCACAAAGTGCATGGTAGGAATAAGATTTGGGGCAGCAGGAAAGGAGCCGGCCGCGCAGCACCAGCGAGCAGGTGGGAGTGAACCCTGCTACCTCTCATGCGCAGGGACAGCACTTTTCCAATGGAGCTAATTCTGCTCCACCTGCAACCTGTCTCCAGTGCTCCTGCGCTGCCTGGCCCAGGAGGGCTGGTGTCCAGCAGCTCTCTGCCCCAGCGTGGCTGGCTATTGGGTAGAGCAAGTAGGAAGTGGGGCTACTGGACACTCTTAGCCCCCTGGCTGGCTCTGCCAGTAAAAAGTAAAATGGGCTTGCCCCCATTACTGGAGAATGTGGGTATCAATTCCACTACTTTTCACATACCATGCAAGTGCTCTACCACTTGAGCTAATTCCTCTGCTATAGTAGAGCCAGCCTTCTTGGAAGCTCTTCCCTTCTCTTCCCTTCTCCACAGGGACGTCTGTCTTCTAGGTCAGTTAGTTGTGAGAAAGGCTCCAAAAAGACCTCTTTGCATGGCTGAGCTGCTCCCAGGGGTGAAAGTGACACATTTCTTACAGGGACTGTTCTGTTGGGCACCACCCCTTGGGCGGGAGGCTCAAGGCAGAAAGTTGAAGGCTGGGAGTTGTGATAGGACAGTACCTGTAAGAAATTAAAATGTGGAGTGTGGGCGACTCAAGGCAGGGATTTGGGGAGTGTATGAGAGTCAGGGCACAGGATTAGGGGGAGGCTTGGGGCTGTGTGTGTGTGTTGAGGGGGATCAATGCATCCACAATCCCAGCTCCCGGCTCCCTGAGGCCCTTTAACACACAAGGGCTTTCCCTGCAGCACACTGAGGAGAGAAACCCCTGAGCCAGTGACACAGACTGACCTGGGCACAGGCCAACAAGGCGGGTTTCAGTAAAGCTACATGTGAATGGATCCATCTAGCAACCCCTGCCAGCCACACGCACAGGGGAGGACTTTAGCCAAGGAAGCAGCAACTCTGAGGAGGTTTGGAAGCAAAGGGGTTAATCAGATGGACATGAGTTTCCAGTGCTGGGCTGTGGCCAAGATGGATGAGGGGATGTCACAAGCAGGGCAAGGAGAGCAGAGAGGGCCCTGCTGCTCTGAGGAACATGGCAAAGCCTGGGACCGAACCAGGGACCTTGTAACGTTTCCTCTAAGGCTCCTCACGCTGAGCCACTAACAAACCCGTCTAGTCGGTTATTAACTGTCCAGGATGTTTGGCAGCCGTGTCACAAACATGATGCCGTCGTGCACGGCCCAGGAAGGCGAGACTGGTGTTTCCTGCCATCTGCAGTTTGACTTGCTCCTTCCCCCCATTCCTGCCTTAACTCCTTGGCTGACCCAGCAGCTGAAGTGGTCGGGGGCCCAGCAGCCTGGGCAGGAAGTCAGGTGGGCAGACCCTGGTGGCAAGAGTCTTGGTGCTACTTGTTTCCCTGCCACCCTCTGGTGCCCTCACTTCTCACCCGCAGCCCCTGCTACGTGCCTGGGTCCCTGTGCTGTGTCAGATGCTCAATGAACCCTCCTGTTTCACACTGGGTGAGAGTGGCTCTGGGCTAGAGAACAGGGCTGTGTCATTCCCTAGGGCGGCGGGAGGCCCCTGGAGCCCAGAGCGAGTGGACTCCCCAAGGGGCACACGGTGAGAGACAGGCGGCTGGAGGCTCAGGGAGGGGCGGTCCCAGGAGGCAGAGGGGCATCTGTGACTCTCGGCTGGCAGCTGACACTCTGCTCCTTGCTTCCCTTCCACTGCTTCACCTCTCAGGGCTTCTTTCTCCTTCCTTGTCCATAGCAGGCAGCTACACAAAGGCAAGTCACCAAACCAGACACCCCTGTGGCCAGCATAGCCTCTCAGGGCGCCCCCGCCTGCCCCATGCTGAGAGCCAGGCCCAAGCAGGAAAGAGGTGGGCCCTCTTGGCGCCAGGGTCTCACCACCCATCTTCTTCCCGCCATCGGCAGCCACAGCCCCTTTCTGCCACTGGGTCAGCCCAGGAAGGGGGCAGGAAATGGCCAAGTAGTGAGTTAGGCTGTGAGGGGCAGGCAAAGCTCATCTTGCCCTGCAGGGCCACCAGCAACAGCATCTCTTGTGCGCTGCTGTGGAGTAAAGCATCCTGAGGAGAAGTGGTGCTGTCAGAGCAGCCCCATAGCTGCTGAAGTAGCTTAGTGGGGGGGTGTTAGTGTGAAGTGTTACGGGCCCCTGGTTCAATCCCAGTCCTTGGTGGAAATCTTTGCTCCTGTGGCTGAGCCCTTGTGTACGTCTACACTGGGTTCTTATTTCTAGCAAAGTAGACACACCAGAGTTGCACATGAAGCAGGGATTTAAATAGTACACACTTCATCTGCATACTCTCACCCATGCAGTGTTTTGAAAGTGAAAGGGCATCTGGGGCTGCTGCATTAGTTCAAACCAAGCCCCTTGGTTCTATCTAATGTTACTTGTCATTTTTGCCCTCTGTGCCCCAACATACCCTCTTCCCACTTTCCTCTCTCCCCTCCCCTGCTGGTAACACAAACAGGACTTTTCCCTGTTGAAAGAACAAACTCTCTGGTTGGGGAATGTAGAATTGGGGAGGGGCTGGGGAAAGGACCTGGGATGGGAGGGGGGAGGCTGGGAGGAAGGGCTAAGGCTGGCACCTTCCTCTGGTGGTCCCACTGCCTCATGTCAGGGGCCTCAGCAGCGCTGGGGGGTGGCTCCAGGGGGAGAAGCTGGTTTAGGGGAACTTGAGCTGCTGGGCCACTGAAGCAGGCCACCAGCAGCAGCCCTCTGTGCAGGGCACACATGCTCCAGGCCTTCTGGTCATATTGAGTCTCCCTGTGTGGCTTGGGCTCCAGAGCCTGCCCCCCAGCTGGTGCCTTGAGGTAGCCAGTGCAGCAGCAGGAATTTGGGCATCAGTTCCCCTGCTTTTGGGGACAGGAAGCCAGGCCAAGGCCCTTTTAGCCACTGGGGCTGTGCAGGCTGGAGCCTCCCCCTACCAGATCTCTGCCCTGCTTCCTGCAAAGCTCACATTTTTGCTTGTTTCTGCTTCCCTGTCCATAGCAGGCAGCTAAAGGAAGGAAGTCACCAAACCAAACACCCCTGTGGCCAGCATGGGGCTTGAACCCATGACCTTGGCGTTATTAGCACCACGCTCTAACCAACTGAGCTAGCCGGCCTGCAAAGTGCAGCTCCCCAGTGGCCCTTTCAAGAAAGGCACCTCAGACAGCTGCAGGGACGTCTGCAGCTACCAATGGCTCTTCTCTGACAGGGCCACTAGCCACTCGCTGTGACGTGGGCTGGCTAGTCCAGCTGGTTTGAGGTTTGGTCAAGGTGGCTGGCGGCCGGCAGACCCAGGGCAAAGAGGCAGCCGGAATCTCTTGCTGCCGGCACCTTGCCTCCCAGCTTCTTCCCTGCCAGCAGCAGCCGCAGCCTCTTTCAGCCACTGGGTCAGCCCGAGATGGGAGGCAGGAATGGGGCCTCAGATTCCAGGGTTCTGAGTCCTGAGCGCTGCCCTTGACACCCTGGGACCTGAACCAACCACCCCTCACTCAACTGGGTCAAACTGGAGCCCAGTTCATGCCCACTGGGACCTGCTTTACTTGGTTTCCTTCCACCCAGAGCCCCTTCTTCTCCTGGGCTGCGAGGAGCATCCCTGGGATCCTTTCTCATATCCCAGCACAGGGCCATCTCTCCAGTGACAGGAGACGGGGCTGGTTTCAGGATTTCTTTTAGCGCAGCAGCAAGCAAGGGGAGATGGAGGAAAATCAACCCCATTTGCAAGCTTTGTGTGACAGGAGGGGTGAGAGCTGGGGAGCCTAACCCCCAGAAGGGGCATTTGGGTGTACCCAGGGCAGCAAGAATTCAGGCCCTCAGGCGAGTGCATTGGGGACAATGTGTGAGCCCTTCCATGAGCATTTTCTGCTCCCTCTGGGGAAGGCAGATGGGCAGGACTGTCCAGCAGCCCACGTCCCTTTCAGCCCCAGGTACAGGAGGTAACAGAGAGGGGAGGAAAGTCCATGGCCAGAGCCTCCTCCCAGCAGTCTGGCCCTGCGCAGAGTCTGTGCATGACGGAGCCTCTCCCAGCAGGGCTATGGCCTGTTCTCTGCAAAGTGCTCAGCTGTTTCATTTTTTTACAGGCCCATTGTATGTGTCTATGTGGGCTTCATTTACAGTATTCAATCTTTACATTTGCATCCCTTTTTGGAAAGAGGGTGCAAGTGTAACATACCCTACATAGCTAGAGTTGGTTTCCTTCCGTTGAGCCTGGCTATGTCCCTACTGCAGGAACCCAAACGGAGCAAAGAGCAGAAGTACTGGAAGCTGGTGGGGTAACCTCTGAAGTTGATTTTGGGAGTCTTAGGTGGACTTGCTAAATCAAACTCCAGAAGATTGGTTGTGGCCATTCCTCCCCCACTGGGTGTGATTCTTATTCTTCTGCACAGCATAGCCCAGGTAGACCAAGGACCTTCAGATCACACCCTTGCTGAATTGATGGGAATAGAAACCAGACACAAAGGAGATTTGAACTTGTTTCAGTTGAGATGGGTCTGCCTGGTTTATGTGCATTGACACAGGAACACATTAGGGGTTTGTAGTAATTTTAGGAATCTCTGCACAGCAGAAATCCAGAATGTGATTCAACTGGAGATGCAAAGGTTTCAATGAAGTTGATCGATTTTTCACTTGGAGTTGAACCAGGGACCACTTTGCCTGCAGTCAAACACTTTACCACTGAGCTACACCCTCTTTACACTTACTTACTTCCATCCAGTGTTAGGAAATTAGCTGCTGGCAGCACTTTCTGCAGGAGCAGGTGGTGCCTTGCACACATGGCAGGGGAGGACGGCCCTCTATGGGGTCAGACATGTGTAGTGTCCCCAACCTACGATCAGCATGGCCAGCGTCACGATAGCGCATCAACCCCTGTGCTCCCGCCTGCCCTGTGTGTGTTGCCACCTCACAGCACTCACCTGATGTTCCCTTCCCGGTGCCCGAAGACATTTGGGAGGCCTCCTGTATCTGGGGGAGCGGTTCCAGGGTGAGGGTCACAACGTTCCTGGAATCCTTATCCTTATCCTGGAGCTGCTGGTCATCAGGTCTGTCGTCCTGAAGCTGCGGCCGCTGCTGCCCAGGTGTCTCCATCCCAGGGTTCCCCAACCCCCAGGACTTGGTCCAGTTCCTCATAGTATGCACAGTGCTGCAGTGCTTCCCCAGTCACGGGAACTGTGCTCACGGGTCCTCACATACCCCTGCCACAATTCCTTGACCGTGGCTCTGACTTGGTCTGGGGAGGGGGGAGGTGGCCTTTCTTTGCAAGGTCATCAGCCATTCGGCCATAAATATCTGCATTCCTCCGCCTGGACTGCCGGGCCTGCAGAGACTCCTCCTTGCACCACAGCTTTATCTGTGGCCCAGACCATGACAGTGCCCGGCACTTGCTGCCACTTGCTTGGTCCTGCGATGTGTCCATGGAAGGGCCAGAGGGGTCTCTGGGGGCTTGTGCCTGTGACATGGCTCTCCAAGAGGCAGGAAGCGCTCGATCTTAGCCGAGAAAAAATACTTTATGACAAAAGACATGAGAACAGCTCTTGGTCTATACTCCTGGGCCACACAGAGTGTCCGGCAGCCACTTCCCTGCCTCTCCCTTTGCCGCTCTTGAACTTTGCCCAAGAGCCGAGAATCTGCACTCACCCACCCAGAAACCTCTGGGACTCCTATGCCACCCAATCCCTCAGACCACAGAGTACAGGGCTGCCACTACCCCAACATCACCACCCCTGATTTTAGCGAATCGGGCAAGAAGTTATGCTTTACCCCAAACCATACAGGCACCCTCTTGCCTCAAGTGCGCTTCATGGCAGATATGGATTTACCTCACTAATTTTCACAAACATGCTCAGCCCATGCATTGGTGGTATAGTGGTGAGCATAGCTGCCTTTCAAGCAGTTGATGTGTGTTCAATTCCAACCAAAGCAATGTGAGGAGGTAGCTGCACAATTCTTTGCAGAGCTTCTACTTTAATCCTGAAACAACAGCCACAAGTGGGTCCTGTTGCCTCTTGCCACTTTTATTCCTCTCTGAGAGGCAGGAAGTGCTCAATCTTAGCCAAATGGCCAAGAAGCAACGCTTTTTAGGTAATTCTGTTACAGTATGTTGTGACTGGATAGTGAAATTATACTAAAATAATTGGTTAAGGTAGAACTAAGCGGTACTTGAATTTCTCTTTATAAACTGGGGTCCAAGAAGGAGACCAGAAAGAAGAAGGAAAAGGGGAGAAGAGAAGAGGAAGGAAAAGGGAAAGGAAAAGGAAGACCAAGAAGGAGGAGGGAAGACCTTGAAGCAGAACTCACCTCCAAAGCAGCCTAAGACCAGAACGGCCGGGACTCCTCTGCACAGCTGTTGAAATGGCTTGCTGTGTGAATTCTACGGCAGGTGATGTTAGGCCTGTGCACTGGGAGTATTTACCAGTTTCCCTGGCTCCATTTTGCCCAGAGCTGTGATGGCCGAGTGGTTAAGGTGTTGCATTAGAAATCTAATAGGGTTTCCCTGCGCAGGTTCAAATCCTGCTCACAGTGAAGCCTGTGTTCTGGCCATACCTCTTCCTCAGGCAGCAAGGGCCTTTGTGAGTTACCAGCAGTGGGGTGGTTACTGTTGGCATCAGGAATGGATTAAGGGGTGAGCTAGTGGGGCAGCTGCCATCAGGCACTGCTTGCCTGGCTCCTGGCAGGCTGCAGCAGCTCCTGGGGCTGCAGCTGCATTAACCTCCACAGCACCTGTCAGCAGCACCTTCCCCATGCAGCTGTGGGGCCCTGCAGGGCCTGCCCCAGGGGGACACTGGGTTGCATGCTAGCAGCAGGGGCTGGGCCAGGCTGGGCAGCACAAGAGCATCCTGCCACCACAAGCTCCACGCATGGAGGGGGTGGGGCTGTATATGCACTGAGAGCCAGGGGGCAGCGCTGCATGCCTGGGGTGCTAGAATGGCTCAGGCAGGCTGTGGTCAGCATCTAACTAATTGCACCATTAGGCCATGTCTTCACTCAGGTGGAGATTTCTGCTGCAATCCATCTCCCAGAGTTTGATTTAGCAAGACTAGATAAGACTCTCTAAATCAAACCCAGAGGGCACCTGCACCAGTATGCACTGCTCCTGCTCTTTGCTGCCATCCTACTTCCACTGTGAGGACACCAGCAAACTCAACAAAAGGTAAAAGCAACTCCAGATATGTGTTGGGATGTGTTGGGATATGGTGGAAAGAAGAGACACGTTGGCCTCACCACAAGGCACCACTGGGAGTTGAACCCAGGATCTTCTGCTTACAAGGCAGGTGCTTTAGCCAACTAAGCCATGGTTCCCTCCTTGAAAGCAGCCCTCAAACTGTTCTACTTTATGGTTCCAGAGAACATGTTCCCATTCCAAAGTGCAGCTGTTCGCCGTTCCCCTCCAGCTCTTGCCGTGTCCTGAGGTCTGCGCAGCCCAAGACATTTGATTGGCAGCTGGAACCCAAACCCGTTTTGTCAATTGTAGCATCGGGCTCTGAGGGGACAGACCCAAGGCAGCTGCCTGGTCCTAAGGCCGGGCCTGCAGCCAGGGGCAGGGGGAAGAATTTCTCCTTTGAGCTGGAGTTGCATCAGCAACCTAAGGACACTTGCCAAGCACCCGCTACAGGCCTCTGCTCTGCCAGCTGAGCTATGGAAGGGGGCCTGGGGCAGGCTGCTTTGCCCAGGTTGGCAGAGCAGGGAGAATGGCGCCTTCCTAGCCCAGCCTCCTCCCCATCCCATCACTGAAGGAACTTTCCCCCAGTGCTAGCCCCATGCTCAAGGGCTTTGTAAAAGGGCCAGGCCAAAGTCGCTCCCCCCTTGCTCCTACTGAGCCTCTGCCAGAGCTGCCCCTCCTCAGGCTCTGCCTTGTCGCCAGACAGACCCTGCTCTGCTCCAGCCCCCTCGCTCTGTCTGAGTCACTCCTGGAGCTGGTGGGACTAGACAGCTGCTGTCCTATGGGATGTGGCACTTCTTGGGGAAACCATTTCTCAGTTCCCATGGGGAAAAAAGCAAGCCAGGGCTTCCCAATCAACCCTCAGAAAGTCACAGTTCTATATCCCAGGTGGGACTTGAACCAACAACCCGTGGCACCAGAGGCCAATGCCTTGTCCATTAGGCCACTGGGGCCAGATGAAAAAAAGAAGAGAAGGGACAGAAATTCTCTGTCCCAAAGGCTCACCCCTCACATTGGCTGGGCAGACACATCCCTCCTCTCTACCCCAGCAGACACGTCTGCAGCCCCTGGCAGGGAGGCGGCTGGGCAGGTCGCTGGCAGAGCTGAGCCCGGGCTGGCAGCACTGCAGGCTGGTCGGCCACAGCCCTGGGAGAGCAGCTGGGGGGCTCGGCTGGGGGGCGATGGGCCCGTGTGCTCTGCTGCTGACTGACGAACTGGCTGCCCAAGTGCCCACACAGACGCTTCTTCAATCCCCACCCCCCTCAGCCGCCCACCCCAGCCTCTTCCAGCACAGCCTGCCCCACCTCTGCCCACAGGGCTTCTACAGGGCCTCTGTCCCAGGGAGAATGGGGAGCCCCTGCACCAGGCACCCACCCACCCCGCTGCTGCTCCCACCAGAGCAGAGGATTCACCCGGCACAAGTGCCTCTGTCCTCCCTGACCCTGGCTGCTGGGTTCCCTCCTGTTTAGCTGGCTGGTCCCAGGTAAGGTCACATGAGACTGCTCATATCACCCCCCTCAGCACGGAGCCCTGGGCAGTTGCCCTGGTCGCTCTGGTCTCAGGCTGGCAGGGCCTGCAGGGATACTGGGTTTGAATGACAAGGTGTTGGATCAGTTATTAAAAGGCTTCTTCCTTGGCAGGGGCATTGTGCTTGTGGATTGGCTATTTTTGGATGACTGGTGCTTGCACATGCAGCTGGGCTTTAGCAAATCAGAACGATGCAGTCGTGAGTAACCCAGCGCCTCTGGAAATGGGAGTGGAGTAAAAGTACAATATTGTCTAAAAAAATAAAATAACTTGAATAAAAATCAAAGTGTGACAAAATAAATTACTTGAGTAAAGTACAAATACCCAAAAAGGTCTTGAGTAGTGTAATCAAGTATTTCTACCTAGTTATTTTCACCTCTGCCCAGCAGGCAGGGGTTCTTGGCCCCTTGCTGGTCTGCGGACTGGCAGTTTGTTACCACTGACTTAAAGGCCCCAGGAACTGCAGTTTCAGGAAGAAACAGCAGGAGATTTTGATTGGCTGCCAGGTGCTCCACATGCTAATCAGGAGGCATGTTCTGTAAACAGGGACAGGAGCATATTCTAATATACAGATTTCTAAACCTGGTGGAGTGTGTTTGAATGGGACAAGCACTTTGCTGAGATTATTTCTGTTCTTTAGTTTTCTAAGTGTTGTGTGAAAACATTCCTCATGAGGAGAAAGTGAATGCACATGAGTGTGGGTGGGTAGCGAGCAGGGTGCTGTTAAGACTGTACTTTCAGGGATCATTTCTATAGTTGGTAACTAGAGAAATGCAGCTGAAAGTGGTTGGTCTCGCTAACCACAGGGATGAGTGACAGTGTTCTCTTCTGAGCATGAAATAAGCAGACAGTGTTGTTTTAATGTCATTGCTGTCTGCTATAGATGATTGTTCCTTCTTTCCTGTTAGGAAGCTGGAGGAAGAGAGCACAGGCTGAGTGGTTAGCTATTGTCAAAAAGTTCAAAATTAGTTTTGCAGTAGAGAGGAATGGGGATTTCACTTTATCATCTTGTCTTGGCTTTTGTTTAATTCTTGGATTTACTTGTAGGCTACATCTACACTGGTATGATTTTGTGCAAATACTTTTAATGCAAGAGTTTTTGCGTTAAAGCATTTGCACAAGAGAGCATTTACACTGGCATGCTCTCTTGCGCAAAAAAGCTCTGATGGCCATTTTAGCCATCAGGCTTTCTTATAAGAAATTGATGTTGCCTGTCTACACTGGCCTCTTGCACAAGACCAGTTGCAGAAGAGGGTTTACTCCTGAGCGGGAGCGTCAGAGTATTTGAACAAGAAGCACTGATTTCATACATTAGAACGTCAGTGTTCTTGCGCAAGTACTCGCGGCCAGTGTAGGCAGGTGGCAAGATTTTGCGCAAAAGCATCTGCTTTTGCACAAAATCTTGCCAATGTAGACATAGCCATACTGCTTTGGTCCTGATCCTGATGTCTTCATGCTGTTCTCTCACCTGCTGCTGGGTCTTTTTCCATGTGCTTCTCACACTGGATTTAGCGAGCCCCTTGGATCTGCCTCATGCCTTGTCCCCCATCTGTTCCCTAGTGACCCTGCGGGAAGCAAAGACTAGCTGCAGCCCAGTGTTAATTATCCCTTGGGTTAGTATCTTTCTCCCATAATGTGTAGCTAAGATATTTGTTAGTAACTGGCAGGCACCGCAGGGGCTCACACCTGAACAGAGACACACAACCTCAATATTGGTGCACAAGACAAAACTCACCCTGCTCCTGGAACAGGAACACTGACTAGCAATGAGGCCCTTCCCTGGCAGCACCAAGCAGCAAGAGCTGAGTTGGGGGGAGAGGTAAAAACAGGGAGAGAAGGCTCCATGACTGTGTCAGAAGGTGGCTCTGCCCTGGCCAGTGGGGAATCGTTGCCTCTCCGAGGTGCCCAGGCCTGGTGGGTCATTTCCCGGTTACTGAGTTGGGGCTGGAGCCAGTTCTGGGTTGTCTCCTTCAACAACAAAACTGAACCAATGGATCTTGTGCCAATCTGACTGTGCGCTGGGCTAGTGCTGTGTGTGCCACAGAGCTTCCTCCAGTGCTGCCCACAAAGGAGAGGAGAGGGGCAGTTTGAGTCACCCAGCTCTGCCCCTTCTGAAAGGCCTGTGTAAATGGCAGGCGCTTTCTTGGTGGGGAGGGAGAGGCTGAGAAGGGGCCTCTAAGTAACCTGTTGGTTCACAGCTGCTGTAACATCTTTCAGTGATCACAGAGCAATGCTTGGTAGTTTTCCTGGGAAAGTCCACCAATGTTCTGTTGCAGCTAGCCAACAATTTCTGGAAAAGATTCTTAGAACCTTTACATTTTGCACCTCTGAAGTCCCCACCAGTATTAATATTATCAGCTGACTTGTAGAAAAAGTTCTGTATTAATCATAAATCTCTGTATTAATCATTTTTTCATTGAAGTTTTTAACTTTGTATCAAAATCTTTTTTGTATTAATTTTGATAGAAACTTTGTATTAATTCTTTTGATAGAAACTTTGTATTAATTCTTTTGTATTAAGTCTTGGTAGAGTAGTCCCTAAGAATGAGTAAGGTTAAGAGAATGTCCCTACTGAATGAATGAGGTGTGAATGGATAAGGCGAGAAGAGGAGTACCTCTGGACAGTTGCAATGGTTGGAGAGGGATGGGAGCCAGATCTGAGAACAATGGGACCTGTGAAATGGGCTCATTGAAAGAAGACTGGATCTATGGAGGCCTTGGGAGTCAGGAGCAAGCGCTTGCTTTTATGGACCCTTCTTTGAATATGAAGGTAGCAGCATTGAGACACCCCCAGAAGAAGGTGCCACAGATATCTAATTGCATATGCAGATAATTATTCTCACACATGATGCATATGCATGTGCTGACTAACTGGTGTAGATCTACAGGAGAGGGAAAATACTATAAATCTAAGGTATCTTGCAGGGGGACCCCGGGTTTCCTCTTGTCAACATGGGAGCACCGATGAGGATCGGCAGAAGCCTGGCTCCGCCTCTCCCCGCCCCAACTCACCTGGCCATTGCACAAGGGGGAGCAACTACTGGTAACAACAAGACAGGGTGTGCTTGTGTATGTGTGTGATATATCATATGCATATGATAAGTGCTGATTGCTACATGTTCTACCAATAAATGTACATTTTGCCTTTTCCCCTGAAAAAATCCTGTGCAGTACTTCAAGTACAACAGACATGCCAACAATCTTATCCATAAGTCTGCTGTGGTTCAAAACAAAGAAAACATAATCATTAAGTTGGTCACTTGTCTCACCTGGCAGGATGTCAAGTTTCAGAACTTTCACATTAACTCCAGTACTTTCATGAAAATATCTTATTAAGATAGAAACAACTTATTAATCGTTGTGGTTGATGAATGTACCATAATCGTGAGACATGAAGTTTCACTCAATTCCTGTTGCAAAATCTTATGAGCTTCTGGAATGAAAACATTTTTCACAATTGTTTCGCTTTTTCCTTAAGCTGAAGAAAATTTAAGTTCAAACAATGGGGAAATTATCTTAGCGGTCCACTCAAAAGATCTGAAACTGTGATTGTGTGTTATGGTCTGTTATATAATTACTCCTGGCCAGGCGGCCCGTGAGCCTTGGCAGACTAGGCGATTGCCTAGAGCGCTGCTGACCCGGGCGCCTGATGATGATGTCATGGCCATTGATGGCCGTGCAGGTGGGAGCGTCGATCGTGCTTTCTGCCTGGGGCACCAGCTGCTACAGCTGGCCTCGGGCCGCTCCTGCTCCTGGCATTGCCACAAACTCAGTTTTAACAGAATCATCTTTTATAATACATTTCTTCACTGAAGCACTGGAAGCTACAGAGCAGACAACTAACTGATGTATCTTTCATTGAATATAAAGGTGATGTCAAATTTCGCCATAAGCAATCTTTACCGCATAACTATAACAGGTGCAAAATGTTGTGTGGATTGTCAAATTTCTTTAAAAGGATATTCCTTTTGCAAAGCCTCTTTAAAAGAACACATTCTTTCCTTGCTATTTGCACTCATTCTGACACTAAAATAAAATTTTATTATTAAACTAGTGGGCTGTGCCCCTGCTTGCTACTATTGCCAACCCCCTTCCCTTTGAACCCTGCCAAACCCCAAACATCTGGCTGGGAGACCCCAATGAGCAGGGCTATAGAAACCGCTGAATCTACTCATCCATGGTGAATAGAATTCAGCCGGTCGCTCCATGCGCTCCATTCACTGGGCTTTGCGCCTGCAGTGCTGGTCTGGCGCAAGCGCCGTGCGGGCTGGCAAGTGGCTCTTTCTGGGGTTTGTCAAGCCCTGCCAATGAGATCTCAGGACACATATTGGTACAAATCATTCCCTGCAGCTGCAGAGCTTTCAGCTTCTCCCCAACCTTCCAAACAAGAACTGTCTAATTCTGTGTCCTGCCATCCCCACCTCCGCCTGTCCCCAGCCCGGCTGTTAGTTCTGTCCCTGCCCAGCCCCCACCTCCGCCTGTCCCCAGCCCGGCTGTTAGTTCTGTCCCTGCCCAGCCCCCACCTCCGCCTGTCCCCAGCCCGGCTGTTAGTTCTGTCCCTGCCCCCACCTCCGCCTGTCCCCAGCCCGGCTGTTAGTTCTGTCCCTGCCCAGCCCCCACCTCCGCCTGTCCCCAGCCCGGCTGTTAGTTCTGTCCCTGCCCAGCCCCACCTCCGCCTGTCCCCAGCCCGGCTGTTAGTTCTGTCCCTGCCCAGCCCCACCTCCGCCTGTCCCCAGCCCGGCTGTTAGTTCTGCCCCTGCCCAGCCCCACCTCTGCCTGTCCCCAGCCCGGCTGTTAGTTCTGTCCCTGCCCAACCCCACCTCTGCCTGTCCCCAGCCCGGCTGTTAGTTCTGTCCCTGCCCAGCCCCCACCTTTGCCTGTCCCCAGCCCGGCTGTTAGTTCTGTCCCTGCCTAACCCCCACATCTGCTCCTGCTGCAGCCCCAGGGGTTCTTCCTCCTCCCATCCCTGGGGCTGGAGGGAGGGACTCTTTTTGTTTTGGCTCCCAACAGCAGGCCATGTGTTGAGCCCGCTGAGGCCGCAAACAAAGAGGCTGTCCACGGGCTTCAGATTGAGTAGCCCTGCTCTAGAACATACATGCTAGGATGGATGTGGCTACAGAAGCCCATTTGCCATCCCCAATGAGCTGTTCTCCCCACAGAGTGCATCTACACCACAGAGTTTTGTCAGAAAAACAGCCATTTTTCCGACACAACTTGAGTTATGTCCACACTGCAAGCACATTCTTCTGTAAGAAAATTGAAAGAACGGAGGGTTTTTCCAGCATTGGTAATCCTCATTCTATGAAGAGGCCTTTTCCAAAAGAGCTCTTTTGGAAAAGGCATGTGTGGATGGGGAAGAGGAATTCTTTCAAAAGAAGAAGGAAGAGGAAAAGCACAGGTTCCCAGTGGCCACTCTGTCCATAGCAATCACAGCTTACATGCAAGATAGAGTCCATTCAGTGTAGACACTATCGGTCAAAAGCAGATGTGCTTTTGCAGTGTGGACACTCTCCTGCACAAGCAGTTTTTGCAAAAGATCTCTTCGAATGAAGCTTCTTGCACAAGAAGCCTGCAGTGTAGATGTAGCCTATGTCCCAGTGACACAGTCTGACCTCAAATCCCAGAGTCCCCCAGACCATAGAGAACAGTGGCAAACAGGCTGCACAATCCGTGGGGCCATGAGACTGGTGTCTCTGCCTCACTTATTGAGTGCTCTCTGGGGTTGGACTGTCCAGAGGTTGCACAGAGCTGAGGCTAGAAACAACATCAGGGTTACAGATAGAAAATGCACAGGAAGACTAGGGGATGTGAATCTAAGGAGGCTGGTCACAGGGTCCCTAATGCATGTTCCGCACCCACCCACCTGGTATATCTCAGGATACAGTCTGAACCAGGGTCCTGGCCCCACCCAGAGCCAGGGTCGGATTCTCTCCCCAGGGAGGGAGTCTGGAAAGTGAAGATCGGGCCTTGGCACCAGCATCGATAAAAGTCACCTGCCGGTCACAGTCCAGACAAACCTGGATCCTGCTGGGGAGAGGGTCCCAGCAAAGGCTGACCACAGGGACAGTGAGATGCCCTCACATACACCACAACTTGTCCCCACACCTCTCCACAGCCCAGATCCCCCCCTCAGGGATACGACTGATCCTTCCCTTCCTGCTCACAGACTCTCTGGCCACCCCACAGCCCAGTATCGCCCATCCCCACCTCCATCTCCCAGCAATGTCTCCCCGAGGTGAATCCTCATTGCCCAGCACACATTTCTCAGAGTCAAATCTCTCCGGGTTGTCGGGCAGTGGCTGCCGTGTAAGTTCCCATCTCACACGTTTCCCATCCTCAGACAGGACGAGGCTGGGATGAGCCGTGTCCGGATCCAGAGTCACAGTCGCTGGGGAGAGAGAATCAGGCGTGAGGGGCAGAGCTCAGCCCTGGGGCGGCTGGGGCCATTTCTCACTCCCAGAAGCCCTGTTGTGGCTGGGACAGGCCTGGGCCCCAGAGAGCGCCCAGGGCACAGAGGGGAGGGGGCAGCATGGGGAAGAGCCGCCTCACCCCAGAGAGCAGGGCCTGGGCATTAGTCACCCCAGGGCAGTGGAGGGTCCAGGGCTCCTCAGGCAGCCGGGCTCAATGTGGGGAGCCCAGCTCTGGCTTCTGGTCTGACCGGGGCAGGGCCTCTGGGGAAGAGGATCTGGGGTGGGGCTACGGGAGGGGCCAGCACAGAGAAGAGGCTGGTGCCCCACATGGGGCTGCACTGATCAGCTGCCCAACACAAAGCGCAGCCCCTGCCTGCAAAGCCCCTGCCCGCAAACTGTGCCCATAGTAAGAAGTGGGGTCCGACCATCCCATTTCTTAAAGGGGCAGGACATGGCCCTCGTCCTTCTGATCCAATGCCCTGGGGCTCCTCACCACTGGGGCAGGTTTGGGGCTCTGCCTGTCATGGTCACTGGGGTTTGGTTGGTGACTTGAGCTACAAGCTCAGGAAAATATTTTCAGTCTCCATTTGAAACCTCACCCTCTGAAAGCTTCCAGGACTTTCCTCCTGCTCCTTCCAGGACAGAGGGCAGCGTGTCTGGTGGGGAAGGAGAAGAAAAGTGAGATTTCAGAAGTCCATATTGCCCACGACATCACCAATCCTAACACACAGACCTGGGTTTTCATTACAGCAGAGACACACTTGGGGCCATCTACACTGCAGAGAAGATAGAGGTTGCTGCTGTCAATCTCCCAGGGTTCGAATTAGCGGTCGAGTTAAAACAGCTAATCGAACAGAGGGGCGTTTCTGTAGATGCTGGTAGACCTGCTTGCAGAAGGAGTAAGGGAAGTGGGAGGGAGAGTGCTCTTCTCCACTGCCTGCAGTGTGGACAGCTCCAAAAGGACGTGGGGATTACAGTGGATGAGAAGCTGGATATGAGTCAACAGGGTGGCCTTGTAGCCAAGAAGGCGAATGGCATATTAGGATGCATTAGGAGGAGCATTGCCAGCAGATCTAGAGAAGTGATTATTCCCCTTTATTTGGCACTAGTGAGGCCACATCTGGAGTATTGTGTCCAGTTCTGGGGCCCCCACTATAGAAAGGATGTGGATGCATTGGAGAGGGTCCAGCAGAGGGCAACCAAAATAAT